>RRZL01000077.1:1675521-1747254 GCA_006782975.1 Chlorella sp. Dachan | reverse complement strand
GCGGCGACGGCGAGTGGCCGCCGCTGCTGGGGCAGCGGCCGCCGGCGCGCAGCGCAGCCACCGAGCGCTTCCAGCAGTGGCTGCGCCTGCTGCTCTTCCAGCTGATGGCAGCCCTGGCGGCCAGCGGCAGCACAGCGGAGGCTCCCTGGGCCGCCGCCCTGTCCTGCCTGCTGCACCTGGGCACCCACGGCGGCAGGGTGGTGCGCGCATATGTGGAAGAGCTGCCGCTTTCGGTGGCGGCAGCCCTGCTGCAGCAGGCGCGGATCAACCGGTGGAGTGAGCAGCTGCAAGCCTGGCTGGTCACCCTGGCAGCCAACCTGCTGTATGTGCACAGCGACGGCGAGGCGGCGGAGGGAGCGGCGTCCATGTACCATACGGGGCGGGCAGGCGAGTTGGGCGGCTTTTGAAGGGGGTCACAGCATGCCTCGGGTGCAGTTAGTCTGCCACACGGCCAGGCTCGGCAGCAGGCCGGGCATCCCCTCACAGCAGGCTGTGCAAGCGAGTGCCCCGGGTTTCTTACACTTGCACTCCATCTGCCTGCAGGCAGCGTGGCGGATTCGCAGCGCAGCGGCGGCACACCGGGCGGCGGAGCGGGTGCGCCCACACCCCTGGGTGCTGCAGCTTCTTTGGGTGTTTGCCCTTGCCCAGCATGCATCCTTTGGACAACAGCTGCATGACTGCACCGCATATGCATGGCCAGACAGCTCACCCCCAAGCTCTGTGCCCCCCTTGGCCTGCAGGCTACCACGCTGGCTATGCCGGCGGCAGCAATGGCGAGCTGTCCTGGTGGGCAGGCTCTCGGCTGGACCCGGAGCGCCTGGCAGCCTTTGGCGGCATGCGGCAGGTGCGCTGGGGGCCTGCTGGGGCCACAACGTGGCAAGCCAGTGGCAGCGTGGCATCAGGCTTGCAAGGGCTTGGTTTGCCAGCTTGCATCCTGCGGCGCTTGCAGCCTGACCGTGAGTAGCCAGGCCCTGCCTGTGCCCCGCAACATTCGACGCACTACTGTGCCTTGCTGCAGGTGCTGCGGTGTTACCGCGAGGCACCCACTGCTTTGGCCCGCCGCTCCATGTTTGCTGTGCTCTATGACCACGTGGTTTCAGGCCGGGTGGGTGCTGCATTCGCTGCTTCCCCTTTCTTGTTTGTGTGCTGAGCTTGGGGCTGCTGGTTCACATTTGTGTGGCGAGCATGTGGAGGTGGTGCTGCCGTGCCAGCCCACAGCTCTGTACCCGGCACCTACCACCTCCCCTGGTCCCCCCTCACGTGCAGGGCTCCTCAAGCGACAATGCCTGGGCGCCAGTGCTCATGCAGCAGCCGCACAGCTCAGAGTGCCTGGCGCTGGGGGCCGCCCTGCTGCGCATGGGGGCGGCAGAGGCGGTGCACCCGCTGTTCCTAGCAGGCATTTCGGGCACCATGCAGCCGCTGGCGGACGCCATCAGCACCCAGGTGAGTCGTGTTTACTATGTTTTTTGTGCTCCTTAACACTCTGCTGAAGGAGCTGGGCGCCTGGGTTTGGGACAGGAGCACCAGCTTGCGGTTGGGCGTGTGCCGGCCTGCCCACATTTCGACACTCACCGCCAGGCCCCCTGCTGCCCCCATTCCCCCTCTCGCGCCAGATGGCTGCCCTGCAGGCGGCCAACCGGGGGCGCGTGGTGTCGGTGCCAGCTGCCCTGGTGACCGAGTGCATGGAGTGCCTGGAAGAGATGGCGACTGCAGACCTGCAGGTGGGCATTAAAAGCTGGTGGTGTGTTTGGTCATTGATTGGTCGGCAAAGTGGACGGAGTGCCTGGAAGAGATGGCGACCGCACACCTGCAGGCGAGAGCTTTATTGGTGGTCTGCTTACCGCATGGGACCACAAGAGGGATGGGCTCCAATGCGGGGATGGGTGGGAGGGTGCATGGGGTGCCTAGAAGAGATGGCGACCGCAGACCTGCCGGTGAAGCGGGGCTACGTTTGGCTTGCTGGAAACAGGAAGATGACATGGCACGCTGGTGTGACACTGCTACTCTGTTGGCTGGCATGCCCCTGCCCCTTGCTCACGCGGGGCGCCCCACCCAACACATCTGGCTTGCCCGCCCTGCACCCCAACCGTGCAGGTGCCTGCGGCGCTGCAGGAAGCTGTGAAGCACACTCTCGAAGCGGTGACGGCGCCTGATGCGGCGCGCAGCGCACTCTCCTCAGCAGAGGCCAGTGCGGTTTGGGGCGCGCTGGCCGACTGCATGCGTGATCCCAGCGAGCTGGGCAGCCGCGCCGGCCGCGGCTGGCTGGTGCAGCTGCTGGTGGCGGCAGCGGAGCACGAGCTGGCTCGCAGCAGCAGCCCACAGGGCAGGGAGGGTGGAGCCGCAGCGGCGGCGCAGCAGAAGCAGGAGGGGGAGGAGGGAGGCGATGGCGAGGACAGCGCCGCTCGCAGCGGCACAGCGGCTATGGGCGCACTACAGCAACCGCCGCCGGCGCTGCTGCCGGAGGTGACTCCCCACGGCGGCTGCCAGCTGCAGCCGGGGCGGCGGGGCATGCAGGGGCAGGACGCACTGAGAGAGCTGCTCATGCGAGCGCTGGCCACCACACCCGACAACCGGGCAGCAGACTGCTTTATGGCAGCTGTGGGCTCCCTGCTCTCGCACGTCCGCCTGCGCTGCGCGGCAGCCGGCTGGGAAGCAGAGGACGGCTGGGGAGCCAGCGGCGGCGGCGGCGGCGGCGGCAGCGTCACCCCAGGCAGCAGCGCACGGCTGGCAGGCTCAGCTAGCACTCCTCGGCTGGGCGGGCAGCGCTCCCACGACAGCCTGCCGGATGCTGAGCCGTCTGCGGCCAAGGTTGTGGCCAGCGAGAGCACAGCCAGCGTGCACAGCCCGCCGTTTGATGCCCAGGGCAGCGGCTGGCGGGTGAGAAGGGGTGGAAGGATGCCTACCTATTGGAAGGATGCCTACCTATTGGAAGGATGCCTACCTATTGGAAGGATGCCTAAGGAAGCCCAAAGCTTCACAGCATGGCCAGCGGAGGCATCGCTTTCCTTCCCTGCATACCTTCCCAACCCAACAGGTCTCGTGCATGCTGCCTTCGCCCCTTCCTCGCAGGCGCTTAACTGCCCAGAGGTGGTGATTGCCACCCTGTCACTGGCGGTTGAGTGGCTGCTGCAGGCGCCGCAGGAAGTGCGGCAGGGCGCCATGCTGCGTGCCACTGAGCTGCTGCTCGCATTCACGCTCGCTTCCCGCCGGCAGCAGCTAGGCAGCAGCAGCGGTGGCTGGGGGCGCAGCGGCGGCGGGGCGGGGGCTGTGGAGGGCGGTGCCGCGGGGCAGGAGGGAGGGCCAGGCACACCCCTCACCTCCCCGGCTGTGCGGCCTGCGGCGGCGCAGCAGCGGCTGCCCACGCCGCTGCAGTTGCCCAGCTCGCCTGCGCTTAGCTCGGTGACTAGCCCTGTCGGAGGGCCGCTGTCACCCGCCCTGCAGCAGCGGCCCCTGTCGCCTAGCATGGCGGCTCTGCAGGCCGCGGCAGCAGCCGCGTCAGGTACCAGCGCAGCGCAGCAAGCGCAGCAGGCACAGCAGCAGCGGCCGACCACGCCACGGGCCAGCAGCTTTGATCGGCTGCAGGGGGCAGGGGATCCAAGCGCAGCAGACATTGCTGCCGCAGCCGGCATGGCAGCTGCGGCGGCAGGCGGCAGCGGCAGCACAGCGGAGCAACTGGAGGCAGCAGCAGCGGCGGCTGCTGAAGCCAAGGCCACGCAGCTGTGGAGCTTCCTCAACGGGCATGCCATGGTGCCGCAGGTTGGTTCAGGGTAGAGCCAGTGGCTCCTCATGGGCAGCTCACGAGTGCTCTGGTTCAGCTGGGAAAGGCTGAAGGGCAGACGAATGCAGTACACGCAGCATGCCGTAGCCAGCACCTACACCCCACCAGTGGCCCGGATTAGTTGCCTCACCATTCCTTGCCGCACCATTACTTGCCGCACCCACAGGACCTGCTCCGACTGGTGCCCCCACTGCTGCTGCGCACGTTGTTCGAGGACCTGCGGCCAGATGCATCCGCCCTGCAATATGAGGCCATGGCAGCGGCCGGGGCGGGGGCGCCTGCCGCGCGCCTGGCGAGGGCGGCGGACGCTGCGCTGGGCGTCAAGGCGGCTGTGCAGGTGCGGCGCAAACTGTATCTGGCAGCAGTCAGCAGTCCGTCCTGCAATTACAGGCGCAGATGCAAGCTCAGATCCCATCTGCATTCAGCCAACAGCCATCCACCTCACATGCCGCCCCCGCACCGGTAGCAACTCCTCCCCCCTCCACTCTCCGCTTGCCTCCAGGCCGACCAGCCACTCTGGGACGCCCGAGCCGCCGTGCTGCTGCTGCTCATGGCGCGCTGCGCTGCAGACGCTGCGGCGCTGAGCGCGCTGGGCGGAGCAGGCTTCTTCTCAGCTCTGCTCTCTGAGGCCGATGACCGTGTGCGGCACTATGCCGCCGTGTTTGTGCTGCGACAGCTCATGCTGACACAGCCGCAGCAGTACAGGTGCGGCTGCTGAGGAGGCAGCTGTTGGGTTGGCTTGCCAGCCCGCAAACCGCATGCCTGTCTGCCTGGCACCCAATAAATAAACCCTACGCTTCCTCCCCTCACGCCAGGTCCCTTGCTTCAATCCAGTGGGTGCCTTGCATGCGCGGCCATCCTCCTGGTCCACTATCAAATATCCAAAGCCTGCCCATCCTGCCCTGCAGGCGTGCGCTGAGAGGAGTGGTGGCTCGGGCGCAGGCAGCGAATGACGAGCGGCTGCTGGCCAGCCCCTACCTGCAGCTCAAAGCCATGCTGGGCCTCGGCTCAGTGCAGCTGGATGCGCTGTGAGGCAGTGCGCACTGAGCACGCTGCACCAGCAGCTCAGCACAGCGTGCGCCGTGGCGCAGCACCAGCCGCATGGACGCTGCTCAGCCGCTACTCCCGCCGCTAGAAAGCAGAGCACACTCCGCATTGTAGGGTGTAGGCCATAGATTCAGGTGCTCCCTGCTGCCCTCCCAACTTTCCTGCAAACGCGTGCCGAGCGGCTTGCTTTTAATGCTCTCCCGTTAGGTTAGTTTGTGCGGCTTGGTGGGCACCGCCCCTCACACTGTGCCGCTTACAGCATGAACACTACGTGGCGCTGCAAGCTTCTGAAGCCGGACAGAACAAAGAGCTGGCGGGGTCGGTGCATGCATTCACTGGCAGGAGAGGGGGATCAGCCGGGATGTACAAAGCACTGCGCCTGTGAGGCACTGCTGGAAGAAAGGGGTGGGACCAGAACGCAAGCGCTGGGCAGAGTCTGGCAAACAGGTCGACCGTTTGCACTGCGGCCGGTTATGGCGCCAATGTAAAGGCAGGGTTGGCGGTGGCCGTGTGTGCGGCGCATGAGCACTTGCCAACGCGCTGCGCGGCACGCCGTGCTCGTTTGTGTGGCTCAGCTCACACGCCGCCGCCATTGACGGGCATGCGCAGCTCCAGAGCGCTGGCCTGACAGGCCTGCGAGGTGGCGGCGCCCTGGGTGGCGCCGTTGCCGCCCACACGGATCACGCCTGTGGGGGAGGGCGGCAGGCCAGGCAGGGCTGTTTCTGGCTTGTGACCGCTGCTGGTTCCGTAGGCAATGGCTACCGGGGGGCAACCTGTGAGACGTGGCGAGCTGCCTGGCCGTGCAACCCTCGGCCCCAGCCCACATGCCTGCGACGTGCACGCCCGCCTTACGAACCCTCCCTGCTCCCTTCCTGTTCCCACCCTGCTAGGGGGTAGCACCACACCCCACCCAACCCCACCCNCCACCCCAAACCCACCCCACCCACCGGAGGAGGCCGGCCCGCCGCTGCTCTGAGCGCTGGCGCTGGACTGGCCGCCCACGCCAGACACAGAGCTTGCGGTCGCAGAAGCGGGGGCAGCGCTGGCAAAGGCGGTGCTGGTACTGGAGGCCTGTGGCGCAGGGCCGCACCGGCAGCTGAGTGGGCTGGCTTGTGCAAGTGTGCAGCCGAGTGGCACGCAGCTGCAGCATTTCATAGTTGGGCCGCCTTGCCCAAGTCTCCATGTACAAGCGCTGCTCTTGATCAGCATGCGACACCAAACAGGACCGCACGGATGCAGTGGAGGAGCTTCCGCCCAGTCAGCTGCCACCTGGCAACACCTTGACCGCAAGGTCGCCACAGCCAGCTAGCAAGTTCTAAAACCGCACCGATGCAGTGGAGGAGCTCCCGCCCGCGCCGCCCGCGCTGCCGGGAGTACCAACGACGGTGTTGCCGCCGCCGCCGGTGGTGCCGCCCGTCGTCTGCTGGCCGGTGGTCTGCGTGTGAGGAGGCTCTCAGACCTTTTGATCAGCACTGTATGGTAAGGCGTCCAGAGCACGCAGCACCCAGCAGTGCAGCATGTCAGCATGTCAGCTGCTGCAAGTGGTTTGCAAACCCAGCCGTGCCTGGAAGCCGGTGGTCTGGCCGCCCTGGGTGGTGGAGGTCTGAGCGCCGCCGGGGCCCGCCACCGCCGAGGAGCTCACAGATCCTGAGAGGAGGAGAATGAGGATTGTGAGGGAGCAGGGGCTGAGTGCAAGTTTTTGCCGTTGCTACACCGGCTGCCATGTGTGTGCAGCAGGTGCAGGTGCATGCCACCCTCCACCGGCAGCTGCAAGCTGCAAGCTCAACGGGCAGGCTCACCTGTGCCCGCCACGTTGGAGGCGGCCTGGGTGCCGCCGGGGGAGACCGAGCCTGCCTGCTGCTGTGTTCCAGTGCCAGGCCCGCCTGGGCTGGGGCCCACGAAGTTGAAGGACGAAGGGGTGAAGGCTGCGGGGCGGCAGGAAGTGGGAGAGAATGGGAAGGCGAGGTGAAAGGTGGAAAGTGAGGTGCCGGTCAGCTCAGCTGTTGAGGCTCGCAACCAGTGCGTGTGCGTGCACAGTGGCGGCGGGACAGGAGATGCGACTGGGACTTCCAACCTCCCCCGAGGTGAGTCACTGCTTGCAAGCTGGTGGCACGTTTCAGAGAGCCCGCATGGCACACGAGTGCGGCATTGCCTATCTCTGAGCACCCACCCGAGGTGCCGGCGGGGGTGGTGGTTGTGACGGGAACGGTGCCTGCTGGGCCCGACGCGCCCACAAACCCGCTGGCACTCGACGTGTAGGCGGTGCCCTCTGCGCCGCACGAGGCAAAGGAGGGAGAGAGGCGTGTTCAACATACTCACAGCCGGTGCTGCTGGAGGCGCAGGCGGCGCCCAGAAAGACTGCGCTCCGGGCATGGATTGCGGGGGGGCAGCTGGGTACGAAGCCCAGGGGCAACCGGCCAGCCACCGCACTCACCGTTGCTGCAGGTGAAGTTGCCGCGGAGCTGCAGGCCGCACGTCCAGGCCGCGTTGGGGGCAGGCCCGCTCACAAACGGCACCGACTGGCAGATCTGCAGCCGAGGAGGCGAGGCGGGGAGCAGGGAGGGCGGGAGATTGTGTGCAACGGCTTGTGAGGCCGCCTGCTGCGGCAGCCGCGCCACCCTTGAATACACACATTGCTCCGCGCTCGGCATGCTATGCCAGTCAAATCATCACAGCGCGACTGATTGCCCCACTTGCCTGGAGGAACGGGAAGTTGGACTGCATGCTGCACGTTCCGTCGGTGTACTGCGCACAGAAGAGGTGCAGAAACAATCTGATTGTGATGGCTGCAATCCGGATAAAGTACTCTGGCTACTCAGGGCCCTTGTATCCGCTTTGGGCAACCTGTGGCACAGCAGACTATTTGGGCAACCTGTGGCACAACAGACTATTTGGGCAACCTGTGGCACAACAGACTACACGCTTCACCAGTCCAGACCGCCCACCTGTACCACGTTGATGCCCCCTGCAGTGCCAGTGATGGTTGCCGTGGGCCGGCCAGGCTGCACGAAGGCGTTGGACACGCCGCGCAGGTCAAGGTTCGCCGTGTCGTTCATGCCTGGTAGGAATGCAGGGAGGGGGAGATGTGTTCAAGGAAGGAATAGAAGATGGCGGCCTTGCGCGTTGATTCACGAAGCGGGCGGGGCGAGATGGCCAAGGGCCAGGACCCCGCAACCCGGAGGGAGATTTTTTGAGCTGTGAGCACAGCTGCTCCGCACGGCACGCACCCACTATGAAAAACCTCCTTTGCAGCCGGCTGTTTGCAAACAATTGGATGTGATAGGGCAGGCCCCACCTGCGATGTAGATGCCTCCGGTGCCGGTTGAAGTCACGTTGACGGTGCCGTAGCTGCCAGTCAGCACAGTGTCTCCAGTGCTGCGCTTGGGTGGAGCAGCCACGGCACGCTAAAATGCTGGAGCCTCGCCGGCCAGCAGTGCATGTGCTCTTCTGGTTCAACACGTCACACAAACCGGTTGTGCTTGCCGCTTGCCGCCCATCAAAAACCCGCATGGCAGGCTCACCGCCCAGCAGCTTGGGCACTCACCCCGACATGTGCACGCCATGTTTAGCGAGCTCATGCCGCTCGCGTGTGGAATTGTATGCACAAGGGTCGGCCAAAAACGACTGCAACAACGGCCATACCATCCGCTGGCTCACCCCGACATTTGCAGTGTCACGTTTTGGGCCCGCATGCCGCTCATGTGCAAAAGTATATGCACAAGGGGCATCCAAAACATGACTGCAACTGCAGCTCACCCCGACATTTGCAGCGTCACGTTTTGGGCCCGCATGCCGTTGACGTACAGGCGGCCCGCCCCAAAGGCGGCGGAAGCCACAAACAGCGGGACGTCAAAGCCGGGTGCAATCACCAGCTCCGCGCCTGCGCTTGCGGGGCAGCAGCGTGGGGGCGCATGAAAGTGCGCGGCGGCACGCTGGGGCCAGGTCGGGCAGCCGATGGGCCAGCAGAGAGGGAGGTGCGTGACCTGGAAGGCAGAGCATTGTGAGTGTTGCAAACGAGGGCACAGGGGGTGCTGCACAGCTCAGAATTTCACACACCGCGGCCTCCTCCCGGCACAGCTGGAGCGAGATTGTACAAGCCACGGCCTCCCCCAGGCTCACCCGTGCCCTGGTGGTTCACGGCCTGCAGCCGGTTGGGCGGCAGCGCAACTGTGATCTTGATGGGGCGAGACGTGTTGAAGTCTGCAGGGGATGGAATGGCACCCTGGGCAAATGGAGTCGCGACGGCGGCAGGGGCACGGCACCCTTGATATTAGGATCAGAGGTGCTGAACTCTGCACGTTGAGTTGGCAGCAAACCGATGAGTTGCCATGGCAGCAAACCAGGCTATGCATGTCCGAGCGGGCAGCAACAAGGCTGCACCCAAGATAGGCTCGTAGAGCAGGCACTCTGTTCAGCACCATGACGCAGCCAGCAGTGCAGCTGTGTATCCACATCCACACCTCTCACCTGCCACATTTTCCAGGTGCAGCACATCGTTGCTGACGTTGTACGAAAGCGCCTGCGGGGAAGGGAGGGAGCTAGACATGTCTGCCCAGGGTTGCACTGGAGCAGGGGGCCGGGCTGAAAAGGCAGGGTTTCAAAGGCGATACGCGAGGGGCAATTTTGGGTACAGACAAGACCGCCGCTCCGCCTGCGGCCAGCAGGAACGACAACTGTGCCGTGCTGCACACCCTCCTGCCTCCCCGTTCAGCCTGGCATCATTCGAACGCTTGCATGTCAGGGCTCTTCTGTCTGTACCGCAGCACTCCCACCAGCCAACCTGCCTGCAGCACTTGTGGCTCCGCCTCCAGAGTCAGCCAGTAGCCCTGGAGCGGGCCTCCCGCCGTCACGTTGGGCTGGATCAGAACGTTGACCGGAAGGCACGTGTCCACCTCCACAAATGGGCGCAGCTCCACCTGCGCAGCGGCGGGTGAGGGGAGGTGAGTAAACAAGGGCGGCAAGCAACAGCGCTGGCCGCCACCGGTGCCCGGCGGCCTTCGACGGCGGCGGCGGCTGGCGGCGGCAGCGGGGGTGCCCGCCCGGCTTCCCCGGGGTGAAGCCTGCTCACCCTCTGGCTCTCCAGCGCTGGCGGGGCCTGCGCGGCGGTCTGGGCCCGCGCCGCGGCCGCACAGGCGAGTAGCAGGGCAGCTGCAAGCTTCAGCATGTCGGAAGCAGTGTTGATCAACCTCCGGAACACACGCCGAGAGCCCAGGACGCGGCCACCAGCTTCAAGGCTGGCTGCATGGGCAGCGGCGGCGGCATTGGACCTGCCAAACCCAGCTGCGACCGCCTTCTCTGTGTGTGCAGCGATGGTGGGCTTCGGCAAGGCCCTGGCAGGTCAGCTGGAGGACCAGCCCGAGTGGCGGGAGGTGGGCGAGCAAGGGTTTCTTGTGGCCTGCTGCCTGCTCACCCCTTCGCGGCTCAGTACGACCAGCAGGATGCAGTTGTTAGGATGGGATGCAGGGAGGGAGCCGCCGCCGCCGCCGCCGCCGCCACCGGCGCCGGCTGCGCCGTGGCTCCGGTGTGCTGACCACCCGCAACACTCTGCCCTCGCCCCCACGCACCGCAGCACTACCTCGCCTACAATGCGCTGAAGAAGGCCATCAAGGCGTGCCACGAGGCGGCGGCGGGGCCGACCGACCGCCCCGCGCTCGCCCGCCTGCTGGATGCGCGGAAGGCCATCTTTCAGGGGCAGCTGGACGCCGAGGTGGGCAACAGTGCTGCAAAAGCTACAGCTTGCTGGGGCCACGAGAGCAGCGTTCACGCAAGCTGGGCGAGCGCTGTCCAGGTTGCCGCGAGCTGAGTGCCGGTGCACCGCTTGCATGCTTCCGCAGTACAGCATGCTGCTTCCGCGGTCTCCACCTGACCCGGCACCTCGCCCCTGCCGCCAGGTCCTGAAAGTGCTGCGCTTTTACAAGTCAGAGTCGGCGGCGCTGCTGGAGGTCAGTTGGGATAGCCAATGCTGCGTGAACCCTGCTTCAACGCCTCACTTCCGAATGCCATTTTGAAGCGCACAGCGTGTGCACTGCTGCTGTGCGCTGCATTGCCTGCCACGCCTGCGTGTGCTGAGCAGCAGGCTTGGCTCGCTGCCCTGCCAAATAGCCTGCTTGGACTTGAACGCGACTGCCGTCGTGCAGGCTGGACTCCAGCCACGGCGGCTGCAAACTGCTGCAGCACGCTCTCTCACTCCTCCTGCCCACACGGCCTGCATGCCGCCACCCTGCGCGTGACCTCATGCACACAGCCGATTGCCCCCTGGCAACCGCTGCATGGCAGGATGTGCGGCACGCGGCGGCAGACGTGCGAGCGGAGGTGGATCCCGAGCAGCTGCGGCACTTGGCGCGCAGGTGTGGCTTGGGCTGGGTTAACCGTTCGGTGTCTCTTAATATTGAGCCTAGAGGGCACCAGCCAGCCGCCGTTGGGTTCGGTGCCTCTTGTACCGCTCTTCCGTCTCTCATGGTGTTTCATCAATCATGTCACGATGCACGCGTCACTCGCCCCGTCAGCCAGCAGCCAGTCCGCAATTAGCGCCCCTTGTTTCCAGGTCCAAATCCTTGCCGTTTGGCGGCCCTGCCCCCGCAGCTTGGAGCGTGCGTCGGCTCTGCACCTGCTGGGGCACCGGGTGCAGGGCCTCATTGAACGGACCACCCGGCTGCTGCAGGCATGTGGCGCAAGGAGGTGTCTGGCACTGTTGTCCACCTGGCTGCGGCCACGACATGCATGCTGTGTTCTGAGCAGGGAGGATGCTGCGGGAAGCAGGGAGGGTTCTGCCGCTCGGCTTGCCCAGGCTGCTGCCGGTGTCCACGCATGCTCGTGAGGGTGTGCCGCCCTGCCCTGCCGCCCTGCAGTTTGTGTCCACCAACATGGTTGCAGTCCGCAAAATGTGAGTCTGGCCGTGCACCCAACTTGCCGACGTGCTGCAGAGAACGTGCAAAGGGGGGGGGCAGGCTGAGGCTGTGTGTTCAGCGCAGAGCTGGGCGGTAGCTTTCGTCCCGCCTCCTTCCCAGCCACGACACCAACCTGCCCCTGTCCAATTCCCCGCAGCCTGATCCAATTCCCCGCAGCCTGAAGAAGTTTGCAAAAAACGTGGGCGGCGCCACCAACGAGCCCGTGCCCGGCTTCCTCACACTCGAAGTGGAGCACCCCAACGACCCAGGTCTGCAAACCATGGCTTCTTCATTTGCTTTATGAGCGGGTCTGGTCACATCTGATCCGGAAGGTGGAGCACCCCGACGACCCAGGTGAGGCGTCTTCAGTTGGTTTGTAAGCGGCCCTGATCGCATCGGGTGGTGCAGGGCTCGTACCTGCCTGCGGCGGCGGCAACACGGCTCGCGTTTCATACCAATGCAACCGTGCTCCGTTACTCGTATGCAGGCTGGCACGTGCTGCAGGGCTCCTACCTGCCTGCGACGGCGGCAGACGACCTGCACGCCATGCAGGAGCATGCGGAGCTGAAAGAAGCCATGGGGCAGCTGCGGCTCATGTTTGAGGAGGTGGGTCCTTGTGGGTGGGTGGTTTTGTTGCTGGAAAGGGTCGACTGGCTGAAAGAAGCGGTGGGCAGCTGCGGTGGATGCACCAACAGGGTTGGAAGGTGACTGATGGCCGCAAGCACGCAGAGCAGACGTGCGACTGCGAGCTGGCGCGCTGAGATGCCGCCAGCGCCCTGCGTGGCAGAACTGGACTGGGCTGCCACCCACTGCCGCTTTCCGTGTGCTGCCTGACAGGTCAGCGAAGCACGGCGGGGGGTGGTGGAGCGCGCGTCAATGCGACTTCCCAGGTTCGCACCAGGAGGCATGGCATCCTACGGTTGCATGCCCTGCTTAGTAGGCCCCATCGGACCAGGGCAGGGGGGAGCTTCCGGGGCTCCAGGCCTGCTTGTGTCTGCTATCCCCAGAGCTACAGCGCATGACACCCATGGCAGCACCCTGTACGGTGCGCCATGGCAGCCCGCATGGCAGACCACAAGCGCGCGCTCGCATGGCACCAGCAGCGGCAGCGCTCCCCAAAACAGGTGCAGGCAACTGGGAACGGTGAACTGGCATCCCTCGGCCTCTCTTCTCCTACCCACAAGCAGCGACGGCGAAAGCGCTCTGGGAGCCATGGCCGACCAAATGGCGGAAATGGAGCGGGTTCAGGACGAGGCGGCGCGCCACGCAGCCCTGGTGCACGCGGTACCGTGGATGGAGCGCGCAGCAGGCGGGCCGTGGCTGCTGTGGGTTGGATCTACGTGACGGGATGTGGCATGCGCTGTCAAATGCATCCCACATGTTTGCATGCACAACGAACTGTTGGCCTTCCGACAAGCGCCTCGTCCGCCCAGAATGCCTGCTGCTGCATATCACAACCAGTACTGAACACGTGCGGGCGCCTGCCGCAGGCATGTTTGAGCCGCCGCCCCCCGACCGCTTTGCTGTGGCCACCCTGGCGGGCCTGGTGCTGAATAACCTGTCCACCTTGCTGTTCATGGCAAGAGCTTCAGCCTGTTCACGCTCTGATGCGTTGCGGAGCGGTCTTTAGGTCACTGGGATGGTGCTGACTCAGGACAGCTGCCACCACCCCGCTCTGCATGGCGGTGTGTTTGAGCACGCCACTCCCTGAGCTGGCCAACGAAGCTGCCTATGCCACACGCAATGCTGCGCATGCCGCCAGCCACGCCGCGCTGCCCCTGCTGACCTATTCGCTGCGTGTGCTGGCTTTGCTCGTCCACCCGCCAGCGCCCTATCGCCATGCCGTGCAGGCCAACTACACGGCAGTGCTGCCACCCACCGATGCGCTGTGTGTGCGTATCGGAGTGCCCTCCTCCTACACAGGTGCTCGTCCAGCGCATCGGCCAAGCTGTTGTGCATGCTAGAGCCGATCTGCATGCAGGGCCGGCTTGCTGTCCACAGTGTGCTTAGGCCAGCTTGGGTGCCGTGATTGTGGCCCCCTGCCCAACATGCGCGTCTTGACAAGACTCGTCTCCCCTGGCCCTCTCCTGAAGGCCTCATCATGGCGGCTTCAGACCTGGCCGCACTGTTTGCCTCGGTGGGCATCTCCTTTTGGACCCAGCGCTCCTTCAAGCAGCCCCTGCTGTTTGCAGCGGCGGCCTGCCTGGCAGGTGATCACTCCACGAGCGTTGCTGGGCAAGCAGCTGCAAGCTGGGATGCTCTGCAAGTACAGCTGCCATCTGCAAGCGCCCCTGCCACACGCAGCTGCTTCCAAACTGTGCAGCGTGTTGCAGTGCCGAGCCAGCTCGATGCCTCGTCCGATGCAGGAAACGCCCTGTTTGTGCTGAGCTACAGCTGGCGCTCGCTCCCCGTGCTGCTGGCCGCCCGCCTGCTCAATGGCTGCGGCAGCGCCCGCACCGCCAACCGGCGCTACACAGCTGACTATGTGTCCAAGGCGCAGCGCACCATGGCATCGGCGGGTGAGGAAAGGGGGACAGGGTTGCATGCACGGTTGGGTCCTCGGCGGCCAACAGCTGTGGTGGCACTGCTGCACCAGCCATTGCAACCTGGCGCGTGCACGTGTCATCATTGCCGCCCAGTCACAAGGGTTCAACTCACTCAGTGAGCGCTGCGCGCCGAGCGCTGATGCGAATTTTAGGATCCGTCCGCCTGCAGCCTTTGTGGGCGCCAGCAACTTGGGCATGGCGCTGGGGCCGCTGCTCTCCCTGCCTCTGGCCTACGTGCCAGACTGGCAGGTGAGGCGCAGGTGGCGGCTGGCTGTGAGCACGCGGTTGAACCCGCTGCCCTTTCAATTGAAGCAGGCCGCTGCTTGCCGCTGCCGTTTGCCTGAGCGCCCGGCTGGCGGGTGGACTGAAAGCTGAAGGCCGGCCGGGTTGCGGCACCCGGTCTGCAAGCCAAACTAGTTGCAGCAGAGGCAGTGCACGTCCACACCTGCGGCTGCCAGGTGCCGCAACCACCTGTTCCAAAGTTTGGGGCCTAATAGATTAGGTTAGATTCAGGCTGCTCCAAGGCTGGGACACCAATGTGCAGCCCACCGCCTTCTCACGTCTTCAACCAGCCCCCTCAACCCTCCAGGTGGCGGGACTTCTTCCAGTCAACGCAGTAACCTCGGTCGGCTTTGTCATGGCGGCAGCCTGGCTGCTCTTCATCCTTGCAACTGCCCTTTGGTTCCCAGAGCCGCCTGCCCGGCTGCCAATCGGGCTGGCTCGCGACTCCATGTTGCTGCCTGAGCTGGCCAGCGGCGCAGTCACCCCCTCCGCTGGGCCACGCAGCACGGTTACAGCCAGCAGGGCCAGCAGCACGGGCTCACAGGGTGCAGCGCTGCAGGCACCAGCTGCCCACCTGGACGGCCGCCCTGGTGCGGACAGCAAGGCAAACCTGCACCGCCCTCTGCTGGAAACTGTGTACAGCGGCATGTCAGCCGAAGAGCTGGTGGTTGCGGCCACCGTTGCGGAAGCAGCGGCGGCAGATTTGGAGGCAGCCGCCGGGCCGGCAGCGCCGGATGCCTCCCAGCCGCTGCTTCCGCACGCGCGGCGTGCAGAGCATGCGCAGCAGCAGCAGGCGGCAGCGCTGCGGCGAGGCAAGCCCGGCAGGCGTGAGGCGGCGGCCGGCGGCTGGAGGGCCACTGTACCAGGCACTGTGGCGTGCACGCTGGCGCTGCTTGTGCAGAAGATGGTGAGTGCGGCGCAAGTTGGGCGCAAGTTGGGTGGGTGAGTATGAAGCCTTGAGGCTGCATTCGAGGCTGCCTTGTATCCGGTGTGCCCCTTGCGCCTGCGCTCAGTGTCAAGCCCGGGCTTGCAAACCCCTTAGCAGGTGCAGCAGGCGTACCTGGACAGCCTGCCGCTCTTCACCGAGGTGCTGCTGAGCTGGAGCTCCTCCCAGAAGGGGCTCTTCCTGGGGCTGGGTAAGCAGGCAGGCAGGGTGACAACGGGCCCTGCATGTTTTCGCCTTTGCCAGCGTGGGAAGGTCTTACAGTTTGGTGATGCTTGAATTGCCGCTCGTTCTCAGCCGGCCCCAGCCGTGTATTTTTCGGCTCCCCCACTTGTCTTTCCCTTCCATGACCAACGCAGCGTCCCTGGCCATGGTGCCCGTCAATGCTGCGGTGGGCGCAGCTTCGGCACGCGTGTCAGACCGCCTCATGGTCTGCGCTGCGGTCCTGCTGTGCACGCTGTGCCTGGCCGCGCTGGCCTGGGCGGCCACACTTCCCGTGGTCTTTTTCACAGCTGGAGTGCTGCTGTTTGTGGGCACAGGTGGGTGGCAGCCTGGGGGATTCAGACAGGTGTAAGCCAGCCAGCCAGCCAGCCAGGGGCAGGGCCGGCAGGCAGGGTTGCTTTGAATGCATGCATGCATGCACCGTATGGTGGTGTGTGGCGAGCACAGGGGTCTCGTGCTTGGGCGCGAGGCGGTTGCCCGGAAACTAACAGCGCACCAGCCGCCCTGTGTGCCCTGTGTACAGTGGTGTTGGAGGGCACAGCCACAAGCCTGATGTCCAAAGTAATTTGGAGCGGTTTCGCCATGGGCGTGCTGAACGCAGGTGAGTGTTTCAAGCATTTGGGGGCTGTTCCGTGTGGCTGCTCCTCGAGGAATCGGCGCGGAGCGCGATGATTTGCAGGGCTTGGTTGCAGGACCTACTGTAGCTGATGCCAGCCCCCTTGCTTCTGAGCATCCTGAGCCGGCTTGTGGGCCCGCTACTGTTTGCCGACCTGCCGCCAGTGCTCCCCCATCAACTGTGTGCGTGTGCGCGCTTCAAAAAACCAACTGCAGGGCTGCTCAGCACGGAGGCCGGCACCCTGAGCCGGCTTGTGGGCCCGCTACTGTTTGCTGAGCTGTCACCATTGCTCCCCCACCAACTGCAGGCCTGCTCAGCACGGAGGCCGGCACCCTGGGCCGCTTCGTCGGCAACGGCCTGCTCGCGGGGGCGGGCAAGCTCACCGGGCTGGCCAGCCTGTCCCAGATGGCCGCCTTTGCGCGCCTGCTGTTCCTGTGCCTGGCGGCTGCCTGTGTGGCGCTGCTGGGGCAGCTGGCGTGCACGTACCGTCGGCTGCAGGGCTGAGCGGCCGGCCGGCAGGGGCAGGAAGGCTGGAGGCGCAAGGGCCAGCGCTTGCCAGCGTTTGCCCGCACACCGCTCCCACAGCGGCTGATGTGTCAGCTGCCTTTGTGCGATTACATATGCTCTGCAATCTGCTTGGCATCATGTTGACCCACAGTATCACAGCAAGCCAAGAGTGAGGTCAGAGCATCTGCACGAGCGGACACTGTGCCTGCTGCTCCTGCTGCTCCTGCTGCGCTGTGCCTGCCGCCTCCTGCTGCTCCTGCTCAGCGCACTCCTCCAGCCGCTGCATGACGGCCTGCACACAGTGGCGGCAGCGAAAGACACTGAGGAACGCCTGCTATCCCCTCAGTGTACCCAAAAATGCATGCATGGCACAGCAACTCAAAAAGATGTGCAGTGGCAGACCTACCTGCAGCAGCTCGTCCTGTGCAGCTGTAGGGCAACTGGCATGGTGCAATATACAAAGTAACACTAAACATTCAAACCACACCTGCAGCAGCTCATCCTGAGCCGAGTCCTTGGCAGTCATCAGCTCAGACTGGAAGGCAGTGCCGCCCCCAAACCACAGGGCCAGGCCGCAGTCCACAGCCGCCGCCTCGACGGTCACGGCCGATGCACCCTCCGCCTTGCTGCCGCTGCCGCCAGCACAGCTGCGGCAGGCGTTGTGCAGTGCACGGTGGTGGCATGGCAAGCATGGCTGCGGGTGTTGCAGTTCAGGCGGTGCATGCTGCAGATGTGCTGGACCACAGACATGCACACGGAGGGCAGCAAGACCCCCCATCTGCCCCTTACTCTGCCCAACCACCAGCCCACACCCGCCCACCTGCGCTTCATCTCCTCGCCGTGCACTCGCCGCAGCACGCGCCACAGCACCGCGGCATGCACTGGAATGCGCGGCCAGGTCAAGCGCACTGCTTCCAGGAGTGCACTCAATGCGGCCAGCTGCACGTGCCGCTGCGGCGCTTGGCACCAGCCCAGCAGCAGCGGCATGAGGCGGCTGAAGTGGGCTGCCAGCTGTAGACCCAGGCGCGGGAAGAGTGCGGGGGCGGCAGCCAGCCAGGCGGTTGCTCGCTCGGGGTTGTGCCCTCCCAGCTCGCCTTCACCCAGCAAGGCTGCGGGTGGAGCGGAACAGTGGGGGAGAGGAGAGGTTGAGGGCAGCCAGGTTTGTCGGGCGCCCGCTTGGGGCTGTGGCCGCCCAGCTCGCCTTCGCCAAGCGGGACTGCGAGTGGAAGGGGCAGTGACACAAGCGGGCAGCAAGGCGTGAGTAATGCCTCCAGGACAGGTGGGCGATTCCTCCAGGACAGCCTGCATGCTGGGAGTGCGCAGGCGCTGAGCGGCGGCCACGCGCGAAGGCCATGCCGCTTGTTTGCGCGACAGCATCGCTCCCAACCAAGACTGCGCTGCGCTCACTGCTCATGACGTCGTGGTAAGCCTGAGCGTACGGGTTGGCGCCCTCCAGCCGGCCCACCACCGCAGTGGCCGCCGCTGCCGCGGCAGGAAAGGCGGCATCCGCGGCACCCTCCAGGGCCCGTTTCGCAGCGGGCAGCACCAGCCGGGCGTGGGGCCTGCAGAGCAGTCAAAAATGAATGAATGCAGTGAGCGGTGGCAGTGAGCGGTGGCAGTGAGCGGTGGCAGCTGAGCCAGCTGTGCAGGGAGCCAACACGCATCGGCAAGGCAGGCAACAGCAGGCGTGCCACCATCACAGTCACACCAGCTTAGGCTTGCTGCCTCTAGTTGCAAACCACACGCCCGGCAGCTCAAGCCGGAAGCTCCCAGGCAGCTCATGCCGTCCACCCTGACAACCGCCGCCTCGCCTGAGGTCGCCAGCCTGGCCCGCCGCTGCGCTGTGCTGCAGCGACCACAGCACGCACGCCTGGACAGGCGGAAACGGGTCCTCAGTTGCCAGCAGCACCAGCGCCAGGGCCGCTGGTGAGGCAGCGCTGAGGTGGCGCCCGCTGAGCTGGCGCAGCAGCCAGGCCAGCTGGCCGGCTGCCACACATCGCTCGTAGTCGCCCGGGCCTGCGGGCGGGAGCAGGAGAGGAGAGGAGAGGGGCTGGTTGGGAGGGCAGACACGGGCCCGTGTTGGCAACATGGAGTGCGAGCTTGTGTGTGAATGGGGGCTGTGCGTGATGGCTTTTCCCCGGACCCCTGGTGCAGTGCTCAGCCACTGAACCACCACAGCTGGGCAAGGCGAGCCTGCCCAAATGCAACATGTCAGCGCGCCTGAGTACACCTCCAGCCGAGCGGTCTTGTGCTTAGCATGCTCCACTTTGGCGGCCAGCACCGGCCGCAGCTGCTGCAGGGCGGGCGGCAGCGCCAGCCCCAGCAGTTGCTGCACAGCCTCTGATTGCTGGTGGGGCCCGGCGGCTGCCTTTGTAGTGGTGGTGGCAACCTCCTGCAGAAGCGCCCCTGGCTGGCTGCTCGGCTGCCGCACCTCCTGCTTTCGCTGCTGCTCCAGCACACCAGCTAGCTGGCTGGCCAGTGCCTCCAGCAGCTGCTGGGCTGCCGCTGCAGCAGGGCCGTCCGCCCAGGGCCGCAGGTGCTGCAGCTGGGCATCACCGCCGCCGTACAGGGCCGCCGCTAGGACCAGTACCGCAGGCAGGCGGGTGGTGGGTGCTGCTGCGTCGAGCTCCTCAATCCGCAGGCTTCCCGGTGGCCCGGCATCCGCATTGCTGCTTCTGCCAGCCGCAGCCAGGGCTGCCAGCCCAAGAGACGCAGCATCCAGCCGAGCAGCAAGCTCCGCCAGCAAGTGCAGGTGCGCGGCGGTGGCGGCGGCGTGTGCAGCGGCCTGTGTGGCGTCGTCGGGTTCCGTAGGTGCGCTGCCCACATCCGCAAAGAGGCTGGGGTCTGGCAGCGAGGGCAGCTGGGCGGTCAGGCACTCCAGCAGCTCAACACTCGCCTCCACGCCTGCAGGAGGGGGCGGCAGGCAAGTGAGCGGCGGAAGGGTGGCGGCGGCAGGGGCGGAGCAGCCATCAGCGCTGATCGAGTGTGCGATTGCTAGCATACAAAATGCTGAGCTGCTCACCCTTCAGCTGAGCGCGCAGGGTGACCAGCACTTGCAGTCGCAGGGCAGGGTGCTCGGGCAGGTGCGTGGCCGCCTCCATCGCTGATTTTGATGACATGCTTACACCGATGTCTCAACAATGAGCGCAATGGAGAGCGGGAACGCGACCTGCTGTTCCCATGCAAGTCTGGCACGCCGCGTCGCGCAGTACCCCACTGTGCTGGTCCGCGGGTGCCTGGTCGCAATCGACGACACTGCTGTGAGTCCACGAGCGGCGCTGGCACGTCTGCAAGTTGCACAGGTGGGTGGCCGGCAACTCCCGCTTGCGGGCGAGCCATCCGTGGATCTGCGGGGCACCCCATCAGCGATCGTGGGTCGTGTTGCACTTCCTCAAAGCGCCACAGACCGAGAGCCTGCGTTGTTACGCGCAACTGCCCTGGGCGCCAGTGCTGCTCCCCAGCCCACCTCCTGCAAGCCCGCTGGGGCGCTCTTGAGGTCCGGTGGGATGGGTTGACCAGCTGGGTCGGCCCCGCCGGCCAGCGCGCCGGCGCTTGCTGCCACCCGCCCACCGCTGCCCGCCGCCCTCCTGCCGCTGCTCCCTGTGCAGGTAAGCTGCACCGTCCAACTCGTCATGGCGGCTTCCGTGCCGGCGGACGCTGCAGCTGCGTTTGCGCAGTACGACCGCAACAGCAGCGGCGCGATCGAGGTGGACGAGCTCAAAGCGCTGCTGCGTGAGCTGTTGGGTGGGAGGGCCTGCCTGCTGTTGGGCGGGAGGGAGGCTGCAGCGGCCTTCTGCAATCATGGGCCGTTTGCAAGCTGCCGCATGACTTGGACAGCTGCAAGTTGCAGGTTGCCATTGATTGCAGGGTCCCTGTTCCTGCAAGGTCTCGTACGACCAAACCCCAAGTGTTGCGCAGTGGCGTAGTGGAGCCATAGCTTGATATGCCAGCGTTTTACACGCTCCCCCATTGCTCTGCGCAGGCGATCTGGGGCTGCTGCAGGGCAAGGGGCCCGATGAGGCGCACGCCTTTGTGGCGCAGCAGGCAAGCAGGGAGGGCCGTTGCAAGGCGGGTGCTGAGGCTTTGAACGCGGTGCCATGGCCAGCTGATAGGAGAGCCAACAGTTCACCTGTTTGCGTTTGCACCGTGCAGTTTGCAATGGCAGACCGCAAGTCCCGCGACAACAAGCTGGACGAGGCCGAGTTCAGCGCATACTTTGCCAAGGTAGGGCAGGGGCCAGGGCAGGCCCCGCCAACATGGGGGTGTTGTTTAATTCGGCACCCAGCATTGTTAGATTTCCCGAGATCTCCAGCCGCCAAAGCAAACCGACTGCTGAAGTCGGCCGCCTCTCGTGTGTTCCAGGTGACGGCGCCCAAGCTGGTGGACAGCCTGGCGGCAGAGGCGCCTGAGGAGCTGGCGCAGCTGCGCCGCGCGTTTGCAGCGTTTGCCACGTTTGGCGCAACGCGCGCGTCTGCTGGCGGTGACAGCGAGCTGGATGGGGTGAGGGCCGAGCGTTCTGAATCATGAGCCCAACTGCAAGTGGGACATATGTTGTGGATGTTGCTGCTACGTGGGGTTGCAGGGCCGGCACTGGAGGCCTGCCTGCAGGGGGGCTAGGCACCCTCAGAAGGCAACCATGTATTGGCGTGTTCATGGCTGAACCGACCTGATCCTGCAGGCCCGCTGGATCAAGCTGTGCAAGGAGACCAAGCTGATTGGGCGGGGCCTGACCTCCACGGACTGCGACCTCATGTTTGCAAAGGTAGGTCTGCAACGTCATGTTTGCAGAGGTGGGCGCGCCTTGTGGGTATATGGATTTGTGAGCCGTGCAGTGTGATCAGTGTCGGCTGCACAAGTAAGCAAGCGCGACCTGCTGCAGTAACGAATGCTGTGCTGAGCCGTGTTGCACGCTGACTCGTCTGCAGGTCAAGGAGCGGTCGGCGCGCAAGATCAACTTTGAGCAGGTGGGTGGGTAGCTGTGGTGAATTGACACAACCGTGGGGTGGGAACCACAACCGGGACGGCGCCATATCAACTTTGAGGAGGCAATAGTCCTGGATGGGACAGTGGAGGGACAGCTGAAATCCCATGATCAGCGGCATGAATGCAGCTGCTCACCATGCACAGAGGGGTGGCAATCGGCAGGGCTCAACTCATCACACAGCTCGTGCTTGGCGGCAGACGATCCTTTCTGATTGGGCGGGGACTTGCATCCTCTCTCCATCCTCTCCCCTCTTTCATTTCCTGGGACTTGCAATCTCCATCCATCCCCTCCCCACCTTGCAGTTCCTGGACGCACTCGACCTGGTGGCCTCCAAGAAGGGCCAGCAGCTGCTGACCATCGTGGGCCAGGTGGCAGGCGCCGAGGTCAGCAGAGGGGTTGCGCGTTGTGTTCACAGTTTCGGTTCACAGTTTCGGTTCACAGTTGCGCTGCGTGTTGCCTGGTGCATGTGGGAGGCACCATGCATACATATGTGGCGTCTGCTGGCCTGTGTGGCAGCCAATACCAACCGAAAGCTGGTTCTGTTTTCTGCTGCCACCAGGGCCCCGCGCTGCACGGCACCACCAAGGCTGAGTCTGTGCGCTTCCATGACGACACATCCACCTACACTGGTGCGTGCCGCATGGCTGGGTGGTCAAGCAAGGCTCAGGCATGGGAGGGGAGTGGCGTTTGGTTCGTTTCCACAACTCGCATCACCTCTGTCTGCCCTGGTGGGTGGCAGTGCGCAGCTAGCACGAATGGGTGCCGGCCCGTCCCAGTTGTGCTGGTGCTGGCTCACGTTGCCGGCAACCGCTGCCCCTGCTCTCCGCCAGCCCCTCCTTTTTGCTCTCCCATGCCCAGCCTGGCCCGCCGTGCTCGCCCCTCCACCCTGCCTGCCCCGCACTCGCCCCGTATGCCCCAGGCATGTACGCGCGGCGTGCGTCGGTAGGCAGCGAGGCCAGCCCCGCCCCGCCGTCCGCCGCAGCGCAGCGCCGGCGCTCCAACGTCAGCGGGCTCAGCACGGGCAGCGTGCTCAGCGGGGGCAGCAGCGTCAGCGGGCGCACGCCGCGGCTCAGCGGGGCGGGCACCCCTGAAGTGGAGAGCCGCAACACCCTGCTGGTAGGCACACGGATTTGCTGCTGCTGCTGTTGCATGGCCTCGGTTCCACCCGCAACCCTGTATGTTGCCGCTGCGTGCTTTTGCTGCTTGCCCGGGCTGCCTCGGGGACTGGCCCTCGAGAAGAAGGAAGAGCCGCAACAGTCTGCCGGCACGCTGTGCTATGCATGTTGGGCTGCGTCGCATGATGGCACGTCGCGCTGTGCTCGGCTGCACCAGCGCTGCACCATACTGCAGCAGCATGCTTGCGCACAGCAGCCTGCATCTGCCGTAGCCAAACGTGCAAGGCACACTGCTGTGCAAGACACGTTGCCAGCTTGGGCGCGAACCACAGCCAGTGTCTGCATTTCCTTGCCTGCGCAGGACACATTTGTGGCCTTTGCAAGCTTCGGCCTGGGCAGCTCGCCGCAGCCCGGCAAGGTGAGCGGTCTGGTGCTGCAATGAACGGGGCGTTACTGGTGGGACTCCGCCTCGACCTGGGCAGCGAGATGGGACTCTGCTTCGGCCTGGGCAGCGAGATGGGACTCTGCTTCGGCCTGGGCAGCGCGCCGCAGCCCGGCAAGACGAGGGCAGAGCACACTTTGGTCAGCTCATTCTTCAGGCCGCAGCGGAGCTGCCGCAGGCAGCATGCCGAGCTGGGCTCCCTCCCTTTTATTTTTAAGGCAACTCCTGTACATTGTCGTTCCTCGCAGGCCACTGCCGAGATGGAGAGCAGGCAGTTCATCAAGCTGTGCCGCGATGCACGCCTCATCGACCGCCGGCTCACCCAGACCTCCTGTGACCTGGCGTTCACCAAAGTCAAGACCATGGTAAGCCGCAGTTTAGGCTATTTGCTGAGGCACAACGGCTGAAGAACAGCGGTTGAAGCTCAGCGGCGCCTGCCGGCTTGGCATGCAGGGCGTGCACGCGACCGGCAGCATGCAGCAGGATCCCAACCGCCCTCACGGGGCCCGTTGTTTTTGGGCTGAGAAGTCCGAAGTCCGCTCTGGACCGATATTTGCAGGGCGCGCGCAAGATCAGCTTCAAGCAGTTCCGCACGGCTCTGGAGCTGCTGGCGGGGGAGAAGGGCGTGGCCAAGGGTGCGTTCCATGTGCAAACTTTCATGTGCAAACAAACGTGTGTTCTTCGTGCAGAAGCTTGTGCTGTGCAGCCTGCCCGCACCATGACAAAGCTCATGCCCCAGCCAAGCCGGCGGCCGTGCGGCCAACTCTGGCATGGCCAGTGCAGTGCTCTGCTCCGCGCCTGCCTGCTCCACAAGAGCGGTTGAGAAACTGACTTTCACACCACCCACCCATCCACACCTCATCCGCCCTCCCTCTGCAGAGGACCTTTTCGCCCAGGTGGCGGCCTGCGCGGGCCCCACCCTCAACTGCATCACCACCCCAGAGGCAGTCGACCCTGTGAGCGGCCGTCTGGTGTCTTGTGGCTCTGCCAGCCCCTCTGCCGCCGCTGCCCTCGGCGGCAGCAGCCTGGCTTCGGCTGCCTTTGGCAGCGGCAGCAGCGCTGGCGGCTGGAACGGCGCGGGCGGGCGCCCAGTGTCTGCCGGCAGCGGGTCAGTGCAGAGCGTGGGAGAGGAGGAGGCGGAGGGGGAGGCGAGCGCTGAACTGGCGCCTGCTGAGCTGGCGGGCGACGCACAGCAGGCACAGCAGGCGGAGCAGGAGCTGCAGGCCGATGTCGCCAAGCTGTGAGTAGTGCTAGGTCTTTGCTAAGTGTCTCTAATGCGCTCGCGTGTGCTGGTGCCAGGCTGGTGCTGCAGCAGTGGGATGCTGCTGTAGCAAGAGGCATCAGCGGCGCATGCAAGCCATCTAGCTGAGCTGCCAACCACCCACAAGACCGGACAGGAGCCGGACAGAAGCTCCACGCCGCCTGTTTTCTGCACACCTCTGCTTGCAGGTCCCTGGGCGGCGCCCCCGGCGGCAACAAGGTGGTGGCCATCAACGTCAGCACCCTGAGTGCAGAGCTGTGAAGCCCCTGCAGCTCTGCGGGCTGGCAGCTGCTGGACAGGCCGGCAAGCCGGCCCCAACCACCACTCGCGCCTGCCAACCAGCCAGCCAGAGCTGTTGCCAGCTGGCCGCCACCCCAGCATGTAGCGTGCGAAGCGCGCGCTCTGCACGCAATGCCTGGCAGGCAGCACCGCCTGCTAGCCAATTGTTCAATTCAAGCCAGCGGTGGCACGCCGGCGAGCAGGGGCGTGTTGGCACTGCCCCTCTGGCCGCCTGCGCCCGCCTGCTGTGTGTGCGCACCTGCCCGTCTTTCGTACTGTTTGCTCAACCGCGCCCGCAAGCGGCGGCGCCCCGTTCCGATTACGCCCTTCCCTAGTTTTCCTCCAGCCACTGACTCCGGCGCTCGCCATTCAGAGCCTGGCCTCTGACAGACAGGCGCCATAGCTGCACCCCCTTCCCTGTTGCTGCATTGCACTTAGCACCCAAACCCCCCTGTTGCATTTGCTGTGCTCGATTGAATACCACCCTGACGGACCGCCATCCCTGACACCCCTGCCGAACCCAACTACTGACGGACCCCATCCCCTCTGGCAACCTGCACTGACGATGCAAAAGCATGTAACGCGTGCTGTGTTGCCCAGGCGGCGGCGGCAGCAAGGATGGGCACAACTGCCAGCGTACGGGTAAAGCGGTGGCGGCGAGTCCTGTTGAACAGCTTCTTGTCGGTGCCCCTCCCCCCATGTTTCTGTTTCGTTCAGCAGAGAGTGGGGACGACGCTGCGGGGATTTTGGCTTCAGACTGAATCAGCAGCTGGCTGATTTGCCGTGCACGGTGCATTTTTTGCCGTACGCCAGCCTGGCGCGGTGCATGCCTGCACCAGGCCGACCCTAACCCGCGCGCAGCATTCACCATCATCTCACACTCACAAGCCGTTCCCGGCAGCCATGCAGGCGATCCTGCACACGGTGAACACAGGAACCCTCACGTGCCAGCCGGCCAATTCGGCCAAGCGCGCCATTCGGGCCCGCCCGCATGTGATTTATCGCCCGCGGCTGTCCGCAGCGGCTGCGCAGCAGGCGGTGGACGAGGCGGCACCGGCGGCGCCCGTGGCCGATGCATCATATGAGGCGCAGGCGCCCCCGCCAGCAAATCCAACGGCACCCATCCCGGTGATCGCTGCTGCCGGCTGGCTGGCCCCCGAAACCAATGGCGCTCCACCACCGCGCGCGCTGGCAGACGACATCATGGCGGCGGCAACTGAGTTTGGCTCGAGGTTGGCATGTTCCAAGTGGTGGACCACGGGCTGTCGCTCGAGCTGCTGGCAAACCTCCGCCAGGCGCAGCGCGCGTTTTTTGCGCTGCCGCTGGTGAGTGCGGCGAGGGCGAGCGCATGCGGGATGTGTGGTGATGCGATATTTACTTGAACCGTGGCGCGTGCAGGAACACTGCTTACCGCAGCGGCGGGCAGGGCGGGCCCTCCAGCCTTTGGTATGGACACCTACTCCAAATGTGTGCTTCTGTGCAGGCCAAAAAAATGCGGGTGCACCGCACCGTGCTCAATCCGAACGGCTACTGCAACGCCGACCTCCTGCAAAAGGTGTGGAGACGAGCAGGCGCATGTGCCTGTCGCGCCGAACGTTCACCTGGGAGCTGCCGTGCAAAGCCGTTGCATGGAGCGCTTGCCGCCAACACAAACAGTCCGCAGCACGTGGCGTGCACTGTGCTGCATCTGACATTGATTCCTGTGCTGCAAGGGCGCCCCTCCTCCCCTCCCTCAGCTGCCGAGGGGCTGTCCCTTTGGGTCCATAGTCGGGCCCACCCGCACCCATCAAATGGCGCGCCAGTGTTTCTATGTCCATTCTGTTCATTTCCCCACAACTTGTGCGTTCTGCCGCAGCCGCTGGACCACATGGAGGGCTTTGACTTTGGCTCCGAGGCGCCGCCCGCTGAGGGTGCCACCTCCGTGTCGGTGCTCAGCGCGCCCAACCAGTGGCCGGAGGGGGAGGTGGGTGCCTGGGGCACGTGCTTGCAGCCCGGCACGATGCGCTAGCAGCTGGTGGGCCTGCACTGGGCACTGCTCGCATCCAGCCGCTGGAGCACGCATTGTGCAAGGGGGGTCGAGTGCTGGCGTCCGCGTGGAGATGGCGGCAGGCGCGCAACACCGGTTGCAAATGCTCGCCATGCACACCTCCACACCTCCAAACCTCACAAGAAAACCTCCGTCCCTGCGCCTCCTGAACGCCCATCCCACATGCAGGAGGGCATACCCAACTGGCTCCCTCAATCCACGCCCAAGGCGTATTATTTCCTTCTTTCTTTCTTATGCAGGAGGGCTTCCGCGCGGCGTGCGAGGCATACTATAAGGAGTGCACGCGCACCTCCTTCAAGCTGCTGGCTGCACTGTCCGCCGGGCTGGGCCTGGCGCCACACGCGCTGCACCCGCTGTTCGAGGTACCCTGTTGTGGCCTGCGCTGTGACCTACGCTGTGGCCTGCGGTGTGGCTTGCTTGTTGCTGACCAAGGGTAGTAGCGGGAGAGCAGCGCCCCAGAACGCGGGCAGGGGGCAGGGGTTGCCAAGGCAAGAGAGTGGCGGAGGGCCACGTGCTCACTTGCTTATCTGGAATGGCTGCAACCCCTCAAGGCTGCACTCCTGGCATCCTGCCTGCAGGGCCACACCTCCTTCCTGCGCCTCAACCATTTCCCCACTGCCTCCACCAAGCACGATGGGGTGGCCAACCACGGGCACATGGGTGCGGCTGGCGGAACGGCCCGCCGGGGTGAAGGCCTGCACCTAGGTCCCCAGGCTGGACAGCTGTGCTTCGACCTGTCGGTACCTTGCAGCGTGCCATGTGGCGGAGCGCCTTGCGCACGCTGTTCAGTCAGCTTCAGCCTCACCTACGCTTCCGGAACTAATAAACTCGTTTGCATGCTGCCTGCAGACCCTGGCTTCCTCACTATTTTGATTCAGGACGGGGCACAGCCGCAGGGCGGCCTGCAGGTTGGTGCATGAGTTGCGCAGCGCCGGGGGCTCTGGGTGGGGGCGTAGGGGCTTTACTTGTTGATCGGATGCGCTGATGTGCCTCCTGCAAGCTGTGGCAGCACTGCCCACCGCAACAGGTGTACAAGGATGGGGTGTATCCTTGACGCGCGTGCTGTCAACTTTGCATCAGCGCTCTGTCCTGCCCTTCACGATGGCAGGTGCACACGGGCGGGGCCTGGGAGGACGTGGAACCCATTCCAGATGCGCTGCTCATCCAGCTGGGCGACGTTGCACAGGCGAGCCTCCCGAATAGAACCACTGGTGCTTCTGCTGCTGCCTGGCTTGTGTTGGCTCGATCCACAGTGAGGGCCGTGGCGCTGCAAGCCTGTCTGCCGCGGCTGCAGCACTCACTGTACTGCCCAAGCACTGCACGGCAGACAACTCACCACTGCACTGTTCTTCCAAATACTGTACTTCCTCATAGGTCCTGACCAATGACACACTGCGCGCCCCTGCCCACCGCGTGCTCTCTCCCGCCAAGCAGCCTCGCTTCTCGGCTCCCTTCCACTTCTCGCCCGCCCGCCAGGTGAGGCATTTCTGCATCTGTGGCGAGGAGAGGGCCCACTGGGCAGGCAGTTGCGCGCATGCGCGTTCTGGCCCGCCCATGCTGCAGTGCAGCTACCACAGCGTGCTGCCCCATCCCAACCCCACACAGGCTGTGATCGAGCCGCTGCCGCACTTCACTGCCGCCGCCCGCCCGCCCGTGTACCAGCCAGTCCCCTGGGAGGCGTTCCGTGCCCAGCGCTATGCGGGCGATTTCCAGGGGCAGCGGCACTGGGGCAAAATCCACCAATACAAGCTCTAACGGGGAAGCGCGACCGGAGAGTCATCCAACAACATGCTTGTTGCTTTCAGTTTTCTGAGATGAGCCTACTTCTTCGCTAGCGCGCAGCCATCTTTGTTCCAGCCTATTACTGGTGAGCCGTCCCACTGCTGCCATGGCCTCCTCCCGTCCGCACACCAACAGACGGTCCCATCTCTCAAGCCGCCAAAGGGCCCCTCACTGCTCCCCTGAACAGCTTGCAACGCCAAACCACACCCCGCCAAACCACCATGTGTGCATAACCAGCTGCGCCGCCGGGCGGCCGCATTGTTTTAGTTTTGCTTCCCAGCGTCCCAACAATTGCAATGTGCGTGTGCTGACCCGCAACATTGCTCGAATCGCGCCTCTTCCCGCCTTGCGTGCCGCCTCAATCTCTCACGCCCTGTGCGACCATATTACTTCACACTGCCTGCTGCATGGGTGTTAAATTCATGCGTGTTTGCAATCACACGAGCCGCACTTGGAGCGAACGTAGGCATTGAGAAGGGGTTGGTCAGGAAGAAGGGATTTTCGGAAAACCCGAGAATGTGATGTGTCGCGTTGGTCGGTGCCCAGCACTACTGCGCAGCACAGGCCTGCTGGAACTGCCGCCTGCAGATGCGCCCGGCCGGCTGCCGTGCCGTGCCGCTACCTCAGCTTGCACTGCTGAGCGCTCATACACTGCTGCGGCCGGCTGCCTCTAAATGCCAGCTTTTCACGTGCCCGCCGGATGCCGTGCCGCTTGGCCAGCTCTCGATGGGGGCTGCTAGCCTGCTGATGGCACCGCTGTGTGCTGCGCTCTAAATATCGAGCTCCTCGAGCGCCAGCCGGCTGCCGTGCCGCTCAATCAGCTCTCGGCGGGGGCCCACCTTGTCGCCCATCAGCAGGGCGAACATGTGGGAGGCCTCGGCTGCAGCAGGGAGGGCAGGGGTGGCATTGAGAGGAGACGGGGGTTGGAGACGTGCATGTAACCAGCCCACGAACGAGTAAACATGTGGGAGGCCTCGGCTGCGGCAGCGAGGGCAGGGGGAGGCGTTAAGAGGCGACACGCCCACCTGCGCCCTCGGCGGTCAACTTGCGCAGCGCGCGCGTCGCAGCGCCGCAGCGGGCCAAAGCGCGCTCAGCACAACGGGCGGCAGAGCAGCACCCACCTGCGTCCTCGATCGTCAGCTTGCGCAGCGTGCGTGTTGCGGGGTTGAGCGTCGTCTGCCACAGCTGCTCCGGCATCATCTCGCCCAGGCCCTGTTGGCAACAGGAGTAGGTGCAAAATTAAGCATTCAAATCGACGCTTCGCACAGATTCTGGAGCTGCTCCGGCATCATCTCGCCCAGGCCCTGTTAGCAACAGGAGGAAAGCAACAGGAATAACTATGCAAGTAAGCATTCAAATTGATGCTTCACACAGGTGCCGGGGCTGCTCCGGCATCCTCTCACGCGGCACTTGTGGCAGCAAGCAACACGTTGGGCCAGCGTGGGGGACTGTCAGTCTGGAGAGAAGGGCAGCTGCTCATGCATGATCTCACCTTTCACCTGCTAGCAAGGGTGAATCCCCAACCAAGCGACACTGCCCCTTCCGGACAGCGGTGTCGCCCCCCTGCCCACCCTGGTACCCTGCCGCCCCTGCCCACCTTGAACCGCTGCACGTGGTAGCTGCCAGGCGCCAGCTGGGCGGTGGCCGCCTTGAGCTCCTCCTCGCTGTAGAGGTACTGCACAAGTCGGAAACGGGAATTGCAAGTTAGCAGCTGGACGGAGTTCGGGAGGAACACAACAGTGGGCTTTCCCAGCCTTGACCTACCCCCCCTGTCCCTCTCGCTGCAGCAGTACTGCGAAAGCATCGGAGGACATTGCAGCGGTTGCGGAGGCGTGTTTAACTGGGCAGCAGGCACCCAGACCTACACCCAAGCAGCGTGCATCAGGTTGAGGAGGGTATGGTTGCTTGCCACGTGCCACGGTTGGCACGCAACACAGGCATGCCCAACTGCGCCGGGCGGCGCCCTGCAGTGTGAGAGCGGCACCCTGCAGTGCGACAGCAGCGGCATCTCTCCCAAGAGCCGAGTGCCCACTTGAGAAGTGCACACAGCTCTTGGACCCCACAGTGCTACCCACCTGCGCCTTGCGGCCGACCTCCAGCTTGTAAAGCGGCGGCACGCCCACATACACGTAGCCCTGCAGCGCAGCACAGGTGGCAGGACAGCATGGGTGAGCCCTAGTCTAGTCTAGTTCAACAGCTGAGCACCAGCCCACTAGGGGCCCGGTCTTCAAGAGACTAAGAATATGATCAAAACCTGTGAACGGCGAAGGCATGCACCCGCCTCCCCCGAAGTGGGTGAGTCCTGCTCGCCTTTAGAGAGGAGTGCGGCGAGCAAGTGGCAAGCACCGCTTGCAGCCCACCCACCCACCCACTCACCCCGCACCCACCCAAACCCATGGCGTGGAACCCCACCTGCTCAAACAGCTGGCGCTGGTAGCGGAAGAGGAAGGTGAGGAGCAGGGTGCGGATGTGCGCGCCGTCCACGTCAGCGTCCGTCAGGATGATGACCTGCATTGGTTGAACAAGCCAGCACAACGGCTTGTTTGGCAAGCACCAAGGCGCCGGCAGCGGCACGGCGCAGTACAGGTATTCCCCGCAAGTCAGTTGCATGGCGTCCAATGTCGACGCTCTACACCCTCCGGCACGGCCGCTGCCCAGGCGCAGCACACCTTGCCGTACTGCGGTGCGCCCAGCTCCTCCCCCTCCAGGCCCAGGCCCGTGATTCAGTGCAGCAACGAAGATCCAACATCGACCCAAACTGCAGCGCACCTTGCCGTAGCGCAGCGCGCCCAGCTCCTCCCCCTTCAGGCCCAGGCCCAGGCCGATGATGAGGTTGGAAATCTCGCTCGACTTGTACAGCTTGGCATCGTCCTGCAGCCAGTTAAAAGTCGGGGAAAGTTAACAGCGGATATGGGTAAAAGTGGCACAGGTATAAGGTGAAACAGATCAGGGAGAGGAGAGGTTGGAAATCTTGCTCGAGTTGTACAGCTTGGCATCATCCTGCAACCACGGACAATCAATCCGGGATGGTGCCAGGCGTACTCAGCCCTCCATGCATGCACCACGGGCACGCCGGCTTTCGAGGCGCTGCTCTGGCTGGCGCCTTTTTGCTCACCGCCAGCCTGCCGCCCCATCTGCACTGTGTTCAGGATTGTGCACCACCACCCATCAGCCCGTGGCTCAGCCAGACACCTAATCGCAGTTCGATACGTGACACGTTACACACCTGCTTCTCCACATTGAGGATCTTGCCGCGGAGCGGCAGAACTGCCTGGTACCGCCGGTCCCGCGCCTGCTTGGTGGACCCGCCTGCAGGACAGAAGAGGCAGGCAGTTGCGATCAGGTCGATGAGTTGGCGGTACTCAAAAATGTGCAGATCAACAGCTCATAGGCTTACTCTCCACCAGCAAGGTGCTGCAATCGGCGCGGATCAGCACTGAAGCACGCTCAGCATCAAGGTACAGACATACCCGAGAGCTGAAACATTCTCAGCATGAAGGTGCAGAAATAACCGATCAAGCAGTACGCGCCCTACCTGCAGAGTCTCCCTCAACCAGGAAGATCTCGCACTCGTCGCGGCTGGTGGAGGTGCAGTCTGCCAGCTTGCCTGCATGATGCAGGGCAGCCGAAGTTGTAAAACGTTAGTGTAAGCAGGCCAACACGCGTGCCGTCTGCCAGCTTGCGTGCGGTCAGCGGAGGCGCGGGTGCACATGTGTGGTTAGTTTGCTTGGCCGTGCGGCTCCCATCCGTGTGCGCCAACCTCCTTGCAACCTCCTCGCCCGAAAAGATGCCAGACCATCTGCTGCTACAAGCCACCCCCTCAAAGCGTGCCTCCCTCCCTGGCCCCAAAAGCTCGCTCGTTAGTGTAGGCTTGACCAGCACCGAACTGCGGTCGCACAGGGGCGCTGCAAGCCAGCAACAGCACAAGTGCAGAACCACCCTCCCTCTCTCTTCTCTCACCCGGCAGCGTGGACTTGACGAGCACCGACTTGCGGCGCACCAGCTCGCGAGCCTTCTTGGCTGCCTCTGCCGCCTTCCAGGCCTGTGACAATTGCACATCAAGGCAGGGGAGTTGGCAGTCTGTGATACAGCAGCAGCTCATACGCTGTTGCACTGGGACAGTGTGCGCACGCCAGAGCAACCCAAGGGCATGTCCCTCGGTGCGCAATGGCGCGCATGCATGGGCAGGCCATCCCCCCTACCTGCATCGCCTTTGCCAGGATGGTGTTGAGCGTGGTGGGCTCCATCTCCAGCGCCTCGCCCGCCTCTGCAGGCACAAAGCAGTAAGCAAGCACTCGTGAGCTAGGTGGAATCACAAAGACAGTGTGCGGCTCCATCTCTAGCGCCCCGCCTGCCTCTGCAGTGCAAGGCACAGCCAGGTGGGTGAGTGTGCAAGCACGCGTTCGTGAGCTAGGTGGGCTCACACCAGGCAGTGTGCGGCTCCATCTCCAGCGCTGCTGGAACCGGAACCAAAGGTGGAACCGGAACCAGCACTCTAAAACAGCAGCAAACAACCAGCAACGCAGTTGCTCCAGCTGAGGCACTGACGCATTTCAGGCACATAAAACTTGCAAGCAGTGCAGGTTGGCGGACGCGCAGGTTCCAAGGCAGCACATGGCACTGCTGGAAGCTGGTTTTCAAGCACAAATGCAGCATCCAATACAGCATGCAATACATGTAATGAGCAGCGTGCACACCTGCGGCCACCACGCCCTCCACCACCTTGCGCACTTCGGGGTTGCCCAGCCGCGTCTTGGTCTGGCCCTCAAACTCGGGGTTGGGCACCTGTGAATGAGGGGTGAGGGGTTGGATGGTTGAGGCAGCACTCGCAACCAGCAGGGCTGGCAGGCACGGGGCAGGGCGCTGGGAGCATGGCACCGGCTTGCAAGGCAAGGCAAGCAGCCCATCCCTCTCCTGGGATCCTACAAACCATCCAGCATCACACTCCGCAACCACCGCTCCCAGCCCCTCCCAAATGGTGCCCCCGGCCAGGCTGCCCAACAGCGCTCTTGTCGCACCCAGCCCCGCAACTGCAACTGCACAAGTGGGCCTCACCTTGACGGACACCACTGCGCCCAGCCCTTCCCGAATGAAGTCCCCAACACGGCCAACCAAGTCACCAGTTTAACTGCTGTAAAGTCCGACTCTCACCTTGACGGACACCACCGCGCCCAGCCCTTCCCGGATGTAGTCCCCAACACGGCCAACCAAGTCACCAGTTTAACTGCTGTAAAGTCCGACTCTCACCTTGATGGACACCACCGCGCCCAGCCCTTCCCGAATGAAGTCCCCAACACGGCCAACCAAGCCACCAGTTTAACTGCTGTAAAGTCCGACTCTCACCTTGACGGACACCACCGCGCCCAGCCCTTCCCGGATGTAGTCCCCAGCCAGGTTGGCATCACCCTCCTTCAGCACTTTGAGCTTGCGGGCCAGGCTGTTCACTGCAGGCAGGCTATGGCGGTTTGGGTTTTGGCAGTGAATGCTATCGGCATCAGAACGAGCGGGCGGCCCCTCCTTCAGCACTTTAAGCTTGCGAGCCAGGCTGTTCACTGCATGCGCAGAGCAATGCCGAAGCAGCGAAGTGTTAGGAGGTTGCAAGCCGCCTGGTCGCTCACTCTGCACCGCCTGCTTGGACCATAACTGCGGCTACCTTCTGCCCGCAAGCTGGCAGCCTGTGCACAAGCCCCAGCAACCTGTGAACAAGCCCCAGCGAGTCAAAGCTACAGGCCCGACGCCCACCTGTGCGCGTGAGGGCAGCCTTGGCGCCGTCGATGTGAGTGCCTCCGTCCACTGTCTTGATGGAGTTGACGAAGCCAATGATGGTGTCACTGCGCAGGAGGTGCAGGAGGCGGGCGAAGCGAGAAGTCAGGTGCAGGCGTGGAGCAGCGGCGCAGTTCCGCCGCCAGCAGAGTTGAGCCGGAGCAGCTTGAGCTGCATCCAAGCGAGGCTGCTTGAACCGCCGGTGTATTGCCCTGCGAGCGAGAGAGATGCAGCGTGGCCAGCAGGCCCCAGCGCGCCCAGCGCGCCCAGGCAGCCTGGTCGCCCGGCCGCACCTGAATGCATCGCTGCACCACTGTAGGGCAACCTCCACAGTATATCCATTGACCTGTACGATGCGAGGAGGGGGGATGACAAATGCATGTGTCAGGGCAGGCAGGAAGACAGAACAAGCGCCTTAGGCGTGGATTGAGGGGGGCAGCTGGGTGTTAATTAACGAGGCAGGGCAGGTCCCAGCATGGCCTGCCTGCGATCAGGCCACAGCAGCCCGACTGACACAAGGCACGTGCACGGACCTGGCATGCCCCACAATGTGCCACTCCAGCCAACCAGCCCAAGCCATCGACCATCCAACGCCGCCGTGCTCTTTGGGCAACCGCTTCCCCGGTCCACATCCCACAATAAACCTGCCTGCTTAGTGAAGTAGATGGGTTCGTGGATGGCTGCCTTGTCGCGGTTGAGGTACCGCACATACTCTGCCAGCCCGCCGGCATAGTGCAGCACCTCCCAGCCCTCGGCCGCCGCCTGCGCTGCCACCGGCGACAGCGTGGCTGCCGCCTCTGCCGCTAGGGCTGCTGCCGCCGCGCTGCTGCCGCTGCTGCCTGCCGCAGCCGGCGCTGCTGCCTTGCCTTTGGCCGCTTTACCCGCCGCCGCTGCCGCACTGCTGCTGCCATTGCTGCTGCTGCTGCTGCTCTGCTTGCCGTCTACCACCCTGAAAAAAATGGTGGCCCGGCTGTTGAGGAAGGCCAGCTCTCGCAGCCGGGAGCGGATGGTATCGGGGTCAAAAGTGGCCCTGCAGGCAGGCAGGCGTTCGGCAGTCTGTGATGTCAAGTGATGTTGAAACTAGCAAATGGGCCTGCAGGCAGGCGTGCGGCAGCTGTGATGTTGAAATTGGACAAGCTGAAGATGTGATGGGTGTCACCCAAGATCAAACGCATCCAGATGACCAGTACCACCATATAAACAGCCATGCGACAAACAAACCATCAGCCTCACGTCTTGCTAAAGATGGTGTCATCATAGATGAAGCGCACTTGGGTGCCGCTGCGCGGCTGCCGGCCGTGCGCTGCAGGTGCCGCCGCCGCCTCCTGCAGCGGCCCCTGGGCCACGCCCCGGCTGAAGCTCTGGCTGAACTGCCTGCTGCCGCGCCACACGGTGACCTCGAGGTCGTTGGATAGCGCATTCACGACTGCGAGGCAGGGGCAGGGATGCAGGTGCAGGCTGAGGTGGCACGTTGAACATCGGCAGACACACGCACGCACGCTCACAGTGAGTTGGCTGGCCAGCGTTGAACACCCGCCTGACACGCGCACGCCGAGCAGGCGCCGAGGCGGCACACCGCAAAGCCACGGCCAATCTGCAAGCAGCAGCAGCTACGGCAGCGGCAGCGGCATCTTCACCTGACACGCCCACGCCGTGCAGGCCGCCCGACACTGCATAGCCCGAGGAGTCACCGCCAAACTTGCCGCCCGCGTGCAGCACCTGCGGGCGGGGCGCAGCAAGGGGGCCAGGGGAGGAGCCGTCGAACACAAGCAGAGACACAAAGCAGAGCGCGTAAACCAGGGGTGGGAGCTTTCAGCAGGTGCAGTGGCGCCAACACGACTGAGCTAAACTATGGCAACAATAGTTAGTAGAAACTAGCATGGTAGCGCACCGTGAGCACCGTCTCCAGCGCTGACTTGCCGGTCGTAGGGTGGATGTCGGTTGGGATGCCGCTGCGGCAGCGGCAGGTGGCAGTGCGAGCCATGTGAGGAGCCAGAATTGCATGTGCGTTTTTCATGGTGGGCAGCAAGCAGCTGCCGCCATCTGCTGGCGCAAGCGCCCCACGGCAGGGCAGGGCAACGAGTGCAAGGCTGCCGATGCCGCTGCACAGCTGCTCACCGCCCGTTGTCGCTAATGGTGACCCAGCCGGTGGCCAGGTTTAGCTCCACATACACCTCTGCACAAACGAGTGATTGATTGATTGCTTGTTGGAAGGTGCAGCAAACTTTCAGTGTCCCTGGAACCCAGCCGGTGATCAGGCAAAGCCTCCACATCCGCCTCTGCAGCAGCGACAAGCCAGCGGGTCAGGCGGATGCTGCAGCAGCAGCATGCCGCTGCTCACAGGACAGCAGCACCCACCACGCAGCGCAGCAAGCAGCACAAGCAGCCCCAAGCAGCCACAGGGGCAGCACCCACCTGTGGCAAACCCGGCCTGCACCTCGTCGATCGCATTGTCCAGGATTTCGTACACCAGATGGTGCAGGCCCCGCTGCCCCGTGCTGCCGATGTACATGCCCGGACGCTTGCGCACCGGCTCCAGGCCTTGCAGCACCTGGGGGCAGAGCAGGGGCGGGAGGGAGGAGGCCGGGGGTTGGCAAGCATGGGCAACCGGCGCCAAGCGGGTGCTTGTGCAGCGCTTGCTGCAGCACAGCGCAAGCAAGTGCAGCCCCCGGCATCCCCAAGCCACAGCCACCTCACACCTGAATCTGCTGGGCGCCGTAAGAGGTGGACGCCTCGGCTGCTGTCGGCTCGGCCACCTCGGCAGCGGCGGCGCTGGCGGCAGGCGAGCGGCTGGCGGCAGCGGCGGCGGTGGACAGCCGCCGCGCCTGCTGCTCCCCGCGCGCCGCCATCAGCTGTCTGGACCGCAGGGCGAGGCTACTCATGCTGCTGGAGGCTGCTGGTGGCTGCAGCGGGCTGCTGGCAAGGCGCGCGCACTGCCGGGCGGCCCTGGCGGCCCGGGCAATGCATGCCCTCATTACGTCGGAGCTACTCTGTACAACCTGGGCCTGCGCAGCGAGCATCGTACAGCAGGGGCGGTGCGCGCTCTAGTGCTCGAGCGCCATATGTGGTCTGGGCCTCTGCAAGCGTAATGGATCGATGCAAAACAGCCTTGTGGCCGCGCTGGCGCTGGCGGAAAGCTCCAAGGCCCTGCTGGCATGAGACTCTCGGCGAGCATGCGAAAAAGGCGCCCTTGCAGCGCCCCCTGCACAATGCAGCCGCCTCGATACCCATCGCCGACATCGACATTGAAGGGAGAGCATGTCGTCGAGCGGCGGCGGCAAGCGGGAGCGCCCAGAGGACGGAGGGGGACGCAAGGGCATTCGATGGTGAGCACGGTGCTTGGGCAGTGTCGTGATCGCCGCCTGGGGATCCAGGGGCGCCTGGGGCCGCGGGCGCCGGACTCTCCCGGCTCCTGCAGGCATTGCTGTGTACACCGGAGCATGTATAGAGGGACAGATGCGGTCTGGGCACGCGAGCAATGCCCTGCGAGCTGCAGCCCGCCGCCGCCGCTTGCCGCCGCCGCCGCCGCCATGGCCATCGCTCGTTTGCAAGACCTGGAGTGCGGTCCGTTAAATGCTGCTGCTGGCCCTTGCCATTACTGGTTAATCTAACTAACGGCCTGTTGCATGGCTGGCCGAAGCGCGTGTTGCTGTCGCTGCCATGTTGTTGTCGTTGTCCGGCAGCAGCCTGCCGGCCGCCCCCATTCAAACGAGGGCAGTGTCCCGCCGGTGTGCTCCTCGTCCAACACACTCGTTGATGCATAGCTAGCAAGGGGGCGAGCTGGACCTGACCTGCTGCTGTGTTGTCACCCTTTCACTCCTTGCCACCATCAAGCAGGGACGAGCAGCAGCTGCAGGTGACTGCACAAATCGAGCGCTATCATACAATTGCACCCGCTGGCTCTCACATTGGCTGCACCCTCCTTCAATCCCCGCTGAGCAGGGACGAACAGAACTTGGAGGAGAACGAGCGCATCAAGAAGGAGCTGAACCCGCGCAAGATAGGTGAGTCTAACTTGCAATTTTGCAGGTTTTGAGAATTGGAAGGCGCCGAGTCCGCGCAGGCTTGGCGCGCCGCCGAGGCACAGCTGCTGTTTGTGGGTCGCGCAGGCATGGCGCACTGCCGCCGCTGCCGCCGTTGCGGCCGCTGCTCCGCCACTGCCCCCGGTGCCCGACCCTGCAGCCGACATGTGCCACACGCTGCCCGGCCTTGCCTAGTGATGGTGCCACGCCGCCACCTATTCTGCAGACGAGCCCAAGACGCCCTACCTGTCGCCTATGGATACTGATGAAGAGGGGGATGCAGGCAAGCTGGTTAACAATGGTCCTGCTGCGGTTGGTTGGCTTGCAGACCTGCTCAGCTGAAGACCTGGTCGGTTGGCTTGCTCTTGCGTGCGGACCCGCTGCGTGCACCCTGCAGCCAGCCAGCGACAATGCCTGCCATGCATGCATGGTTGCTGGGCAGCAGACCTGAGCAGCAGGCGCACAGCTTATGATCCTCCCTCCCTGATACCCCGCATGCAGGCCACCGTATGCGGCCGCTGGCACTCGACAACCCCGAAACAGCAGCGGCGGCGGCAGCGGCGGTGGCAGCGGCGGCAGAGGCAGGGCCAGCAATGGGGAATGGCACGTCAGATGAAGCGGGGACCTCAGGGGCCAGCGGCAGCCGTGGCAGGTTCGCGCAGCTGCAGCTCGTAGCGCCGCTGATTTCCTGCGGCCTGCAGCCGGAGCAGTGCATTGGCACTGGCCGCCGCTGCTGGGCTGTTGTGGCACCCTAGTCCGCTGCCCTGCAGGACGCTTACTGTGCCTGCCTGACCCCTGCGCTGCGCTTGCATGTGCACCGCCCAGCACCCAACCACCAGCAGCCACCCACGTCACTTGATCTCTCCCCTAGGGGCCGGCACGTGCGCTGACCATCCATGTGCAACCCCTCGCCCACCAACCCACACACCCATCCCCCACCCCTCTGCTGCTCCCTGCCCCAGGGGCCGGCACGTGCGCATTGGCGGGCGGGCCTGGTCGGACAGCGACCGAACAGTCAGCCCCTCGCCGCGGCACCCAGAGGGCGGCGGCGGCGGCAGCTCGGGGCGCAGCCCCCGGTTTGGAGACCAGTACTATGGGGAGCACGAGGGCGATGAGGACGAGGAGGAGGAGGGTGCGGGTGCGTGGGCAGCTGGGTGCAGGTTCTGGAGAGGCGGACTGCTGCTGCCGCCTGCTTGAATTTGTGCTGGCAGCTGGTGGCCTGCTTCGTTTGGGCGTGCCTTCCCGGGATGCAGGGGGGTGTGTTCCGCCAAAAGGCGCCAAACCTGCTGCGCTCACCCGTTGCGCGTTGCTGGCGCTGCCCATCCTTAACAGCGGCAGACCCGCAGCGGCAGGAGAAGCGGCGGCGGTTCAAGGAGGCGCGAAAGCTGCACTACAACATGAGGGAGCAGCTGGCGCGGTAAGCGACCTTTTTGTCTTCTTGGCAGCTCTTCGGCTAACACCTGTGCGCGTGAATCGGCAGCGGCTGGACTGGCAGCATGCGGGAGCAGCTGGCGCCACCGGGGGTTGGCGGCCGCCTGTTGCTCTCTGGGCAGCTCCTTGCCAGCACCCAGCTGCAGCCAGCCAGCGAGGGAGCCGCCCGCCACAGCTAGCGCGTTGCTACCAAACTGCTCGACTGTTTACCTCCGCCTTCACTCCCCTGAACAGGGCGCGCGAGCTGCTGGCCCAGTCGGAGGTCTCCGAGGAGGCCTGCGTGCTGCAACACAACAACAACAGTGCTCGAACAATGCCAATCTGCCCATCCTGTGCAGAGCGCGCGAGCTGCTGGAAGAGTCGGACGAGTCTGAGGACTTGGCAGCGGCGGAGCGGGAGCAGCAGGCGGGGCAGCCCCCGCTGGAGCAGCGGCCCTGTGGAGAGGATGGCACCTTGTCAGAGGGGCACTTGGATGCAGACGGGGAGAGCGAGCAAGAGGACGCAACTGGCCCGGCGGCGGTGCGGCAGCGCGGCGCGGCGNGCGGCGACGGCGGCGGGCAGCGGTGCGGCAGCAGCAGCGGGCAGGGGGCTGGTGGGCCACCGGCTGCGGTCGCCAGAAGGGCACCCGCTGCCATCGGTTGCCGGTCACCCGCTGCCCTCTGTGAGTGGGCACCCGCTGGCGTCTCCCGCAGTGCAAGGGCACCCACTGGCCTCCCCTTCTGCGCACCCCCTGGGTGCCTCGCCGGCGGCCCACCCCCTTGCTTCGCCGCCGGGCCACCCTCTGAACGGTGACCTTATGTCTGATTGATGAGCTCCCGAGAGCCAACTGGTGTGCTTGCATTTGTTGCCGCCGCCTGCTGCCTGCCACCTCTGCTGGCTTTCGACTGCTGGCTTTCGACTGCTGGCTTTCAAAGCCTGTTGGCCATTGATCCGCTGGCCCTTGCCCCGCTTGCGCTCTTTTGCTTGCACCTTTTTGCTACTTTCTCTGCCTCTGTCCAATTGTCTTTGCAAATTACATGTGTGGTGTCACGAACCGTCACGGATGCACGTCCTTGCGTGAGGGGTGGCTGAGTCCCGGCTCTTTGCGCAGGGGCTCTGAGCAAATAGCGATGCAAGCAAGCATTGTTCGACACAGATCAAAGCCCCGCAGTGCACTTCGTGCTCATTGTCATTCGTGCTCATTGCCATGTCAGCTCCTAGAGCTGCTTGTCCTTCACTTGCCGCCCACCACCGCCTCGAATTGCGCCGCCTCCTGCTCCAGCAGCTGGATCATCTGCTGGCAGCGGTGCAGGGTGTCGCGGGACAGCTGGGCCAACTGGTCCTTGCCTGCGGGGGAGGAAAGAACAGCCAGAGCGCAGTGGTGAAGCAGGTACGGGACAGCACAACTGCTGGGCGGCAAGGCGGGGAGAGCACAGCCGCCGAGCAGCGCCGCAAGCAGCCCGCCCGATCGCGGCTGCCACTCACCCTGCGCACGCCAGCGGCGCTCGCTCTCCTCCGCCACCACCGCCTTCTGCTTGAGCGTGCGAATCTCCTCCTCCCGAGTGGCAGCACCCAGCAGGGGCGGGAAGGGCGTGGCGCGGCGCGACACAGCCGGGCTGGCCGTCACCGCCACCGCTCCTGAAGGGCTGCTCGCTTTGCCAGCCGCGCCCTGCTCGCTGCTGGGCGCAGCATCAGCGGGATCGGGGGCAGTGGGACGGGCGGCACTGGGTCGGAAGTGGGAGGCGGCGAGGGCCGCTGCGCCCAGCAGGGCGGCAGCAAACGTGGCCCCGAGGCTGCTCAGCTCCTGGAGCATCTTGTTTCCGTCACGCGTGCGCAAATATGCAAGGATTAAAGTCGACAGGCGGGCTTGGCAGGCGGCTAGAGGCGTTCGATCGTCCCATGGGACCTCGGGCGGAGGTGGGCGCAATGATGGATGCTGAGCTGGATGCTGAGCTGGATGCGAAACCAAGGCAGCGGCTGGCAGGTCACTGCTTTCATCACGGATTGGGGCATGTGTAATTTACAGAGCGGCCTGCTGCATCTTACAGGCTGGCAACCGAGAGCAGTGGATAGGGCTGGGCTGGCAAAGGACGGATGGGAGACCAGCAGGCACCGCCGCCTGCCGCCGCCTGCTCTCACGCGGCGCCGCCCTGCAGTCTGAGTGACCCGAGTGCACCCCATGCAGCGGGGGTGGCATGAGGGGGCCTGGGGCGCTGTAAATACGGCGCGCCACGCCCTGTCCGCCGGTCTTCTAGCTGTCCATATGTAGAATTAGATCGGAAAGTCAGCGCCGGGCAGCGAGCATCGTAGGAAAGGGCGGGCGGGCCTGAACGATGGCCCGGCAGGCCGATGGTTCGCGCGGCCTCTGTAAGGCGTTGCAACCCAAACCCCCACGTAGAGACCTGGGGGGGAGTGTGTGGAAGGGCGTGAAGGGGACGGCAGGGCTGGGTTGCCCCCCACCAGGCAGTCTATAGCCGGCAAGCGCCTGGCGCGTCTGACGTGGGATGCCATCCCCGCCTGACGAGAGAGCTTTCCGCAAATCCCCCACGTAGGCATGTGCACCTAATATGTGGTAGCAATTTGGCATGGGCGGGGCCGGTGCAGCATGCGTAGGCTGGGAGTCTATGCTGCCGCCGTCCAGCGGCCAACCGTCCGCCAGCTCGTGCAAGCCTGCCCGTCCACTTGCAAGGCGCTCCAACACAAGCAAAACCTTCCTAATGGTTGCCGGCAACCATCCTGAGGGTGCATGAGCTCTGCCGGCAGCCCAAAGAGGCTGCAACCCGCGCCAAGCGCCAGGCTTTGGGAGAGAGCAGGCAGCACCACACAGCAGACAAAATGCACCAGCCATTGCTGCATGGGCACCTGAAATGGGAGAGGCAGATGCGGCAATGCTGCAGCAGGTTCAATGCCAGCAGCAGGAAGGCAAAGTGACCGGCGGCGGCTGGCGACGGGCGGCGCTGCCGCCGCGAGGTGCAGTTGCAGTGGAACAGAAGCCAACCATTGCTGTGGCGATCAAAATCAACTCTGTGCATCTTCTTAGATATCTCAGGTCGGCGGCAGCTGCACCAAAGGATTCAATGTGTGCAGCTCAGGGGCTCCTGCCGGCAGCGGCGGCAGGCGGCGGCAGGGCGGCGGTGGCCTGGGTTCGGCCGTCGCGACCCTTTCATCGCCTTCCCGTCGCTTCCGCAGCGTTCTCACGACCATGTAACTTTGCTGAACAGCCCCGCGAGCGGCTGGGACGGTCCCGCCGGGGCCGCCCGAGTTCGAAGGCCCGCGTCCAACTGGGCCCCTGGGGTGCTGGAACCCCCTTTCCAGACCCCAGGAATCGATATCAATTTGAACGGGAGCGAATGGTACAGCGACGAGGCCGGGCTGGCACCCTGATTTGGTGCAGCTTGCAGGACCTGAGGGCGTGCACTCGGGTCACTGAGATGCAGCTGCTGCCGGTGGCGCCTCAGGGCCTCCTCAGCTGTCAGCTAGTCCACGCGACGCATCACTGCCAAATCACCTTCGAAGATGTCGTACATATTCACCATGAACACACGGCGCGGAGCGGGGAGCTCTTGTGCCGCCTGGCGTGGGAGGCGGGTGAGTTCAAATTTGGAGTTTGTTTTTGGGACAGGATTAAAGCGGCGGGTGAGCAGCGGCTCTGCCATTGCAGCGCGTCCACCGCTCACTCTTGTTGCTCGCAGGCCCCAGCAAGCACACATAGCACTCGGACGAGCGAGAGCAGGCGGAACTCGCCGCAAACAGGGCGTCAAGCACCGCCGCCGCCAGAGCGGCATGCAGCACGACCCATCCCCAGTGCACAAACGGCGGGTGCGCCATGGCTGCGCGCACCACAGGGGAAAGAGTCCTGGCGCCTGCAGTAAACCTGCAGGGAGGACTGCCGTCGTAGCGCGGGGCGGACGGCCATCTGCCTCAGGGCTGCTTGGACTGGCCACTTTTGGAGCGGCGGTGGCGCGCAGGGCGGCGGCAGGGCAGGCAGGGATGTTCCCGCAGTTGTTGAGTTGAAACCGCTTAAGCAACTTTGTGGCACATGCGCCAATGCCTGCTGCTCTCCTCCCCAGCCCCTGCGATCGCATGGCACTGCTGTTCCTGCACTGCACACGCCCACTGGGAAAGCAGCATTAGCAAATAGCCTGGCGCATGTCTTATTGCCCTCCTCCTCCAAGCACGCTTGTGCCCCGATTTATGTTAAGCAATCTTGGACGCTAACAGGTCACAGCAGGCACTGCAGGATCGAGGGGTTCTACACAACCACAGCATACTTGTGCCAATGTGAGCGAGACGGTGGCGGCACTCGGCCGCCGGTCATGGGCGAGAGCGGGTGGGAGCAGGAAAAAACGAAAAGGAAGCGTGCGGGGGAAATGGCCCACGGCCAGGCCCCTACCGCCACCACGCGAGGTTGCTAGTCAATGTGGTGGGTAGCCTTAGGTTTCATGGGTTCAGGCACAGGTGGGAAGCGGAGGGATGGGGTTGAGCATGGGAAAGCGGGAGAAGCCGGGACCCCGACTGTGAAGTCTGGCATGCATTATGGAACAGAGCGGCCATGGGGGGGCAAGCAGCAGCGGCGGGAGAGAGGACGGCGCACATGCCGCATGAAAAATGGCACAGCTGGTGGGTTGGACCCGGTGGGCCATGAAGAGGCCCGCCTCAGGCCAGGCGCCACCTGCCGGTGGCCTTGGCCAGCAAGGCGGTTCCGTTGAGCGCTTGCAGCACCCATTGGCTGGAGCCCTTGCCAGTTTCCCGCGAGCTGAAGTACGACACCTGTTCCTCGTAAGTCCACTTGGCGCCGTTCCACACGTACGTTTCCAGCAGTTTGGGCACGGTCAGGTTGGGCTTGGTGAAGTAGGTGAGGGTGGCAAGGGCGCGGGTGGGCGATGCAGCGCTGACCAGAGGCTGCGGGTCAACCCTCAGTTCCCGGCCTTGGAGGTACACATCCGCCTCGGCTTGGGCGCCCCGGGTCCACCTGCTGCCGTCGTGCTGATGCTGCACGACGTACGGCAAGCCGGCAATGGTCTCCAGCTCCCAAACGAGCGCAAAGTCGGGGCCGGATGCGTCGAAAGCCAGGAAGCGGCCTGGATACCTGCCGCCGGTCTGCGCTGCCTTCTGCGGCCGGGCAAGGGGAGGGAGGGGGGCAAGGGGGCTCAGTTGGCAGAGGGGCATGCCAGACGACTTGGGGCGCTGAACCGCCATTGATGAGCATGTTGTCTGCTGGTATGCACGACACATCACAGCACAGCAGCAGCACAGCACAGCAGCGGCACGACACATCACAGCACAGCAGCGGCACAGCACAGCAGCGGCACGGCACAGCAGCGGCACGACACATCACAGCACAGCAGCAGCACAGCACAGCAGCGGCACGACACATCACAGCACAGCAGCGGCCCAGCACAGCACACTAGTGTCATGCCGGCGTGCCGCACCTTGGCGGTGCATCTGCCTGTGTCGCACAGCAACAGCGTCTCGCTGCCTTGGCCGTTCCTCAGAAGGGCCCACACCCGGGGAGGAGTTGCAGGCACCGTCTTGAGCAGCTGAATGCTCTCCCCTTTGGCCCCCTTGCGGATCTGCGCCCAGGCCTTGCCGTTCCAGCGAAAGATGTCGCCTGCGAGGCAGGCGGCGGGCGGGGCGCGTGCCGCTGGTCTGCAGCTGCCAGCAGGTTTGCACTGCAAGTGGCTCGGCTTGCTGACGGCAGCAGGGGAGCTGTCTTCTGGGAGCCCACGAGACTCTCTCCTGTGCTCGCCAAGATCGGGGCCTGCAAGCTGTGAGGTCCAACACGGCTTGCCTGGGTCGCTGAAGGACAGCCAGGCCGCGGTCCGGCTGGCTGCCACGAGCCCAGAGGGCGTCCTCGCCGGCGTCTGCAGCACGAGCATGTAGCAGGCGATCACTGGTTGGCAATCAGCCCTGAATCCAGAGCTGCAGGGCAGTCCAGCCGCGGGCTGGCTTACACGCGCAGTTGCCTTCATTTGACCCTGGTCGCCTGCCATTTGGCGGGCCACCGGCTGGAAGTGCCGAGGATTCCCAGCGCACCTGCACAACCTTCCAGGTGGCGCCGCCGGTCCACCTCCAGACGCAGTTGATAGCCTTGCCAGCGGTTGTGTTCGCAACACCAGTGGCAAAGGCCTGGTTCACTCCAGGCACAGGCGCCGACAGCTTGACCCTCCAGCCGCCCGCCTTCACACCCGCAGGCAGCTCAAACGTCTGCCTGGTCCATTGCCGTGTGGTCTCAGACCACCTGCGGACAGGGAGCAGGGGCACATGCACATGCAATGCCTCAGCGCATGCTGCTGGGACCCAAGTCATGCATCGGCCAGGTCAGCTTGTTCACTGCGCTGCTGCCCCCAGCAGACCCACTCAGGGCAGCTCGAGATCTCGGCCCCATCCCAAATGCTCCTGTTAAGCAAAGCATGCATCGGCTTACAGGAGGGACTTTTGAGTGCCTTTTGTGTCACCGGATAATGCGATCAGGGCGCTGCCCGTGCCCAGGATGTGGTAGCGGAAGGGAAGCTCGCCCCGGGGCAGCGTTGCCGCCGCTCTCCAGGTTCTGCAAGGAGGCGCGGGATGGGGGGCAGTCTGGCCGCCCACAAACACCGGGAGTCCAGGGCAGTTGGCAGGAGTGAGCACATCAGATTCCCTTGCCATTCAACTAGCATCCAAAGCCACTTTCTCCTTCTTCCCAGGCACTCCCTCCCTCCTCACCGGCCGCCGTCTGGGGTGTGCTCGAGTCTGGAATAAGCCGCGGTGGAGGGATCCCGAGCCGCGGCATACCCGGCGCCGGTGGGCAGCACATCCAGCTCCCATTGTCGTGTGTCTGTGGCGCTGCCGATGCGCCTCCACACAGCCGCACAGGCCTGGGGGCGGGAAAGTGGCGTGCGGCACCCGGGCAGTTAGTGAACAGCCGTGGGTGGGGACCCGACCGGGCCTTTGGGTCATGGCACGCCATCCCTGCCGCAGCTAGAAAGCGCGGCCAGTGCTGCCTTGTGAAGGGTCCGCTCAACTGATCGAGCGCATGCCACTGACCATGCATGGCATATGCCAGGCTCACCGGAGGGGGCAGCACCAGCAGCAGGAGGGCCAGAGCCGCCAGGTGTGTGCCAGCCATGGTGGCCAGGGGAGCCTTTTGTAGGTCGGCAAGGTGGCAGCTCTGCTGACAGGGACGTCAGATCTGCGCAGGCAGCAGGGCGTGCATGCGTGATTAGGGCGGCTGCAATGCGCTGCCCCCGCTGCTGAGCGGCGGAGCTGGCACGGTCCTGGGGGGGCGGTAGGAGGCGGTCGGTGCCAGCGGCTCCCATGCGCCAAGCAGCCGCCCATCACCCGCTCTGCAGGCGGCTGAGCGCCTCAACGCCTTGCTAAGCACGTTGTGCAGCGCACCACAATCACTCTCAGTTTAGGAGGCACAAACCTGGCGGCAGGGCTGCACAAGGGCCTTGGGCTGGCGCCAGTTGTAGACTAGTACCACTCCAGCAGCTTGTCTTGAGATGTAGCCTCCTGTTCTGCGAGACCTATTGCCGCGCGGCGAAGTAGCAAGCGCCCAAGGTGCGACTTGAGAAAGCGGCCTGCTGATGTGTGCAGGCGGGGGTGCCGCCAGCCACCTCACTGGTGGCGTGTGCCATGCTTGGGATCCCATTCGAGATTCTTGAGGTGCCACCACTTTCAGTCCATTTAGACGCGGTTTCTAGCCCTGAGTTGTGTCTATGCCGGTGAGGGTCTCAAGCCAGGCCCATCTGCAGGTTGTTTACGCGTCCTGCCACCTGCAGGCGCGCGCCTGCCGGCAGCGGTCAACGCTACGGAATGGCACAGCCCGCGGCCACTCGACACCTCAGGACCACCCATGGCCACCCATGCACCAATGGCTGTGGATATGAACTCTGACTCCGTGTGATGATACAGTTCAAGTCCCCATGCGCTACCAGTCTAATCGAGTGAACCATTGCAGCCGCAAAGTCCGACAGTCCCGGCTGCCTCTCCTGGTGCTGTCCCACTTCTGCATGCCGAGCCCAGGCGCCATGGCCTCTGCCAGCCCACATCCGTTTTGATGCGCATGCGCCTTGGTCATCTGCTGCATGGGTAATGGTTGCCGAATGGGGAGTGCCTCGGGCTGCCGGGCCTGCCGCGGCAACGCTGAGTTGGCGGCAGCGGCGGCAGCCTGCAAGGCCCCAAGAGGCATTGATCGCGCCATCGCTGCGCCAAGAGTTGCTGGACCGCAGCGGAGCGGCCCACGATGTCTCGCTACGCCCGAGCGGGAGGGCTGCTGGTGCTGGGGGCGGGCGGCCTGGCGGCTGCCGCCTCCACAACCCTGGCGCTCTCCGAGCAACGCCCCACGCCGCACTGGATTCACAACACGCTGCCGTCGCGCGAGGAGCAAATTCGCCGGCTCTCGCAGGGCACCGCGGCCAACCCTTACGACGTGCTGATCATCGGAGGTGCGGGGGTGCTTGCACCGCCCCGATCAGGGCTTTTGAACTGCTGCCGCCACCACCGCCGCCGCTGCCGTTCGACCTGCGTCGCAAGCTCACGCCTCCTGCACTCTGTTGAAAAGCCGCCGCCGTGTTTTTGCAGGCGGCGCCACTGGCACGGGCTGCGCTGTGGATGCGGTCACTCGGTGCGCCCCTGCCATCTGCCCTGGTGTCTTGCTGCATCTCGCTCGCCTGTGCCGTCGCTCAACTGCTTCGGTTGGGCGGCAGTGCGCCACCGCACTTTGGCTTCTATTCGCCATGGGGTTCCTGCACACTGCATACTGCTGCTAGTTTCGGCACCCCTTCGCCACCGAGCTGCCCTGTGTCGCTGCGCTGGTGGAACAGGAAACGGCCATGCCTTTGCCGTGCCCACCCGGCTGGCCCTCGTCTGGCCCTCGTCGGGGCGTCTGGTGCCTCCGGACTTGTGTGCACGTCGCCGCAACAGATCGACTGAACCTCCTCGTTGCATGCTTGGTTGCCGTAGGGGCCTGCGCACCGCGCTGATTGAGAGGGAGGACTGGGCTGCCGGCACCTCTTCCCGCTCAACCAAGCTGGTGCACGGCGGCGTGCGCTACCTGGAGAAGGTGAACCGTGCTGGCGATGCACTCAGATCCGGTTGTGGGTGCTTGCTTTTGGGTGTGCTCAATGTGCAGCGGTGTGCGCTGCCTGGAGAAGGCGGGTGCTGCTGCTGCTGCTGCTGCTGCTGCTGCTGCTGCTGCAGTGGTGGCTGGCTCTAGTTCTGAACAGGTGCAGGCCAGCAAGCAAGGACCCACAGCCTTTCACCTTTGCTGTTCTGTTCGCAGGCCTTCAAGAACCTGGACTGGTCCCAGTTCAAGCTGGTGTTTGAGGCGCTGCACGAGCGCAACGTGCTGCTCAAGAACGTGCCCTACCTGTCCAACCCGCTGCCCATCATGACGGTAAGTCAATGGCTGTTTGTTGGTGCCAAGTTAGGCAGCGTGTGCTGCGCGAACCATGCGCCCTGCCGGTACAGCCCCCTGCCCATCATGGCGGTGCGTTCAGAATGCGAGGCAGGTGGCTGGGCAGCTGGTGAAGCTTCTCAGCTGTGCGGCCGCCCCGGCCACTTTCCCTTCACCCCCCTCTTCTCCCCTCCCTCCCCTCTGTTCGCCCTGCTACAAGTGGTGGGAGCACACCTTCTCAGCTGTCAGGCCGCCTCAGTCGTTTTGGCTTCACCCCTCGCTTCTCCCCTCCCTTCTCGCAGCCTTGCTACAAGTGGTGGGAGCCGCCCTACTTCTGGGCGGGGCTGCGCATGTACGACCTCATTGCGGGCAAGGAGGGGCTGGAGTGGTGCCGCTACCTGACGCCCAGCCAGGCGCGACACTGATTTCTTGGTTCCTTGGGTTCACCTGCCGCCTCGCTTTATGAGATGAGTTGGGCGCTGCGGCAGGCCGGCTGGTTGCCATGCTCCAGAGGCTGCACCCTGTGGCGTGTGGCTGCACCCTGCGGCGTGCGCGGCTGGCATGCCGGCTTCTCCCCTCACCAGGCAACATTCCGGGCTGCTGTTGCCCGGGCAGCTGCCCACTGCCCCCGCCTTCCCTTCCCCCGCCGCGCAGGCGCTATCGCGCTTCCCCACGCGGCGTTCCCACCGCTGCTGGTCAGCTTGAGGGCCACCCATCAGCGCTCTGCCCCTGCTCCTCCTGCCTTGCTGCGCAGGCGCTGTCGCGCTTCCCCACGCTGTGCTCCCACCGCAGGGACGGCCAGTCACTCAAGGTGAGCAGCTGAAACAGGCAGCAGCAGCAGGTTGCAGCAACTGAGCACGTCTGTAGCTTTTTGGGCAGCCCCGCAAAACGAGGGGGTGCAGAAAAGCAGGGGCCCATGCGCAGAACTGTAGCGCTTGTGTAGCGCGACAGCCAGTTCAAGCGCCAGCCAACCTGTTGAGCACTGCTGCATCACTGCAGCTGCCTCCCACCTCCCCGCCTCCACGCGTCCCTGGCTTGCACATTTGCAGGGCGCCATTGTGTACCACGACGGCCAGTTCAACGACAGCCGGCTGGCCATCATGCTGGCCTGCACCGCAGCTGCGGCGGGGGCCACAGTGCTCAACCATGCAGAGGCTGTGAAGCTGATCAAGGCAAGTCTTTTCTTTCTTTCTTTGCGAGCGTACGATGGCTGATGTGTCTGTGTAAGCGGGTGTTTGCAGGTGGTGCGGGTGAGGCGCCAGCAGTGGCGCGGCAGCCATGGTGCTGAACGGTGTTTGGGGCGGCTGTGCTGGATGAGACACGCTGAGCGGCAAGCAACACACCTCTACTAACCAACCCCTGCCCGCTGGATGTGTCCCTGCAGAGCCCGAAAGACAGGTGATTGGCGCGGCCGTGCTAGATGAGACACGGCAAGTTGCACACCTCTCCTAACAAGCCCCGCCCGCTGCATGCGTGCTTGCAGAACCCGGAGTCCCAGGTGACTGGCGCCGGCTTGCGTGATGCGCTCAGCGAGACGCTCCTTATGAAATCTTCTCCTCCTTGGCCGCAGAACCCTGAGGGCCAGGTGATTGGCGCGACCGTGCGTGACACGCTCAGCGGCAAGCAGCACACTGTGTACGCTCGCACCGTGGTCAACGCGGCGGGGCCGTTTTCAGACGAAGTGCGGGCGCTGTCGCAGGTGGGCAGGCGTTGCATGGGCTGTGCTGGGCCAGGCGCCTGTCACAGGTCGGGAGGCGTTGCATGTGCTGCGCTGCACCGCGCTGCGTTGTACTGCGCCAGGCGCGCCAGCCCCCTGGTGGCCAAGCGCTTATGCTGGCTTTGACTGGACCTGCCTGGCCACACCCTGCATCCCAAGGGCACCTGGATGATCGCCATGCCTCGCTCTCTGTCTCAGTACCTGCCGCTTCCCTGTCCTGTTTCCTCTTCCTCTCCCTCCGCAGCCCAACACTGCCAAGATGATCATGCCCAGCTCGGGGGTGCACGTCACGCTGCCCGACTACTACTCACCTGAAAACGGTGGGCGCTGTTCTCCCTTGCACTGTAAAATGTTTATGACGGGCGCTCGTCTCCCCCACACTGCAACTTCGCTGCCTTGGCCTGCCCTGCTTTTGGACGCGCATGCCGCGCCGCCAGTCTGCTCAGCTCGCCCGGAAACGGTGCGCCGGTGTACGCTCCATGCTGTGCGTGCCTTCTTACAGCCAACACCTCCCACATATATTTCTCAGTGCTTTGCCCTCCTTCCAGTGGGCATGATCGTGCCCAAGACCAAGGACGGGCGGGTGGTGTTCATGCTGCCGTGGCTGGACCAGACGATCGCGGGCACGACAGACTCGAGCACTGAGATCACGATGCAGCCGCAGGTGGGCCAGTAGCAGTTCAGACGTGATTGCCCCCCGCCGGGGACGCTGCCACGGCCCTGCGGCGCCTGCATCCTTTTGGGCTGGCTCGCCTCTGCGCCTCACGCCACCTGGCCGCCTGTCCGCAGCCCACCGAGGAGGAGATCCAGTTCATTCTGGACGCCATTGCCGACTACCTGGTGGTCAAGGTGGGAACCCCCGCCGCAACAGTTGCTCTGATGCTGCGGCTCCACACCCTGCTAGCCGCCCTTTTTCTCCAGGAAACAAAGCCGCAGCTGATGCCGCTCCACAGCCTGTGCTAGCTGCCCTGCTGCTCCTGCATGCCGTTGCCACACTGCCGTGCCTGCTGTGCCTGCTGTGCCTGCTGCGCCGCACGTCTGGCCCCTGCGGCCTGGTGCACTGCCTCTTCCAGCTGGCTGTGCTGCTCACTCCTGCGCATCCTGGTGCACTGCCTCGCTCATCTGGCTGTGCTGATCGGTGCCCCCTGGGCTTCATTCCCCGCCGCCCCCCTCAATCCACGCCCAGGGCGTACTCCATCTTACTTCCGTCTTTCATCTGGCTAATGCCGCTCACTCCTGGCACAACACACTCACCCCGCAGGTGCGGCGGTCGGACGTGCAGTCGGCTTGGAGCGGCATCCGGCCACTGGCTCTGGACCCCAATGCGACAGGCAAGCGCAGGGTTGATGGCTGCGTGCGGCTTGCTTGGTTGCTTGCTTGTGGGCCCAGTGGGCATAGCATCCAGCTGCTGGTGCCTGACCCGCACACCAGGGGGGAGTGGCAACTCAGCCTGCCGCCCAGAGCCGCGCCGCCTGACTGCCACCGCGGCGCTGACACACTGCTGCACAGTTTCGCCCCGCCATTGCGCCCCTTGCCGCTCTGCGTGCAGGCATGGCCAGCAGCCCCCTGCATACCTGGCTGTCCTGTGTGCCTGCAACCTTCTGGCCTGTCTGGGTGGCACTTGGGATCCTGCAGACATTGGTTGCGCTTTGAATCCTCCTGCAGACACGGCCAGCGCTTCAAGGGACCACGTGGTGACTGTGGACCCTGATGGCCTCATCACAGTCACTGGTGAGTTGGGTTGTGGGCCCTGTTGCCCCTCTCTTCAGGCTGTTTGTCGCTCTGTTCAGATTCACATATGCCGGGCGCACCTTGTGCCTCGTGGGCCCTGGAGGCAGCAGGCGCAGCCCATTGCTGGATGGTGTTGCAACTGATGCCGCGCCCGCCGCTGCACCGTGGGCGGCTGCCCGCCGGCTCTGCCCTGACCGCCCTGTGCCATCTGCGCAACCACAGGCGGCAAGTGTACTGCTGTCGCTGCCGCTGCCCCCGCCCCCGCTTGGTTAAACCCATCGCAGTGCCTGCTGCTCTATGAATGTGCAGGCGGCAAGTGGACCACGTACCGACTGATGGCGCAGGATGCGATCGACCGCGCGGTGGCTGAGGGCAGCCTCAAGGCGGACGCATGCTCCACCGCGCAGCTCAAGCTGATTGGCTCGGGTGAGCTTCCGTGCAGTCTTTCTTACTGCAATCCCTCTGAGTGAGTTGGCTGTTGGCAAGCCTTGACGGCAGGCCCTGCTCAGTGCGCAGCCCAAGCTCAACGGCTTGGGTGCGGCTGGCTTTTGCTGCTGCACGTGTGATGCTTGTCCTTTGTTTACCTGCACGTGAGCGCCCGCTCCACTATGCACCTCGGGTTCATTGGCTGGGGGGCGGCAGGCGTTCACAGACCTATTCACCAAAGGTGGCACACAACTGTTTACCCAGCTCTGCTTGCACTCGTTGAAGGCAACCGCCCGCAGACGGCTACCGCCCTGCCCTGTGCCCTGAAGTGGCACAGCGCACTGCTCACACGAGCGCCGCCTCTCTTGCCACAAACACTGCAGAGGGCTACCACCCCGCCCTGTTCACCGAAGTGGCACAGAACTATGTGGTGCCGCACCGCCCCGGCGCCATTGACACCAACGTGGCCAAGTATCTGGTCGGTAAGCGGACCCACCCGTTTTCCAGTTCTCAATAAATAGGTGCAGTAGCGCATTTGGACCAGTAGACAAGCCAGTTGTCAACCATGATTGCTGCCGGCCTGCTGCGCGTGCTGCTGTGACAAGGGCGGCGGCAGCAGCCACCACGTGTGCGCAGCAACCGCCTCACTATCCCTGACACCTTGCGCCGTGTGCAGCCTCCTACGGGGACTGGCTGCTGCCGCAGTCATAAATACTGCACAATCCCCTTGACACCTTTCCTGATACCCATCAATCAATAACTTGCAGCCTCGTACGGCGACCGAGCGGGCGAGATCACGCGCATCGCGGAGCAGCGCAAGCTGGGCAAGCGCATCGTGCGGGGCTACCCAATTTTGGAGGCTGAGGTCATTTACGCGGGTGCGCAGACAAGCAAGGCCTTGGGCGTGCAGTGGATGGTGCATGAAATGCTGGATGTCGGTGCAGTGGCCCCGGCACTGTTCCTGCAGTAGATGGCGCATCAAATGCGGGGATGTCCTGGTGGCCGCAGCACCGTGCACTTCCAGCTGTCCGTTTCTCCTTCTCTGCCATTATGTTCCCTATGTTCACCCCGGCTGCAGTGCACAACGAGTACTGCGAAACGCCCGAGGACTTCATCGCGCGGCGCACCCGCCTCGCATTCCTGGACAAATTGGCCTGCGAGCAGGCGCTGCCGCGGGTGAGCAGCAGGGCGGGAAACCCACGGGCAGGCGGGGCGGGCGGTTGCACGGACTGTGCCTGGCTGGTTGAGACCAAGGCCATCAGCATGTGGAGCAGTTGGGCGCAGCAGCGCTCACTCTGCAAGCTTCTGATTGTAAGGCTCGTCTGTTTTTTTATTAAGCTCATGGCGGAGGAGCGAGCGCCCTGCTATCCATGCTTCTGACTGCAACGTCCCTCTGTGCTTTCACTGTTCAGGTTGTGGAGCTCATGGCGGAGGAGAAGCGGTGGAGCCGGCGGCGCGCGGCGGCCGAGCTGCGGCGAGCGCTAGCCTTTCTGCAGACCTTTGACGCCCCGCACCCGGCGGCGTGAGGGCTGTGCTGCTAGCTTGTGAGGCGGTCTGTGTAGCAGGCTGCTGCTGCGCCATGCAGCGCTTGAGTTGCGTGTTTGTGGACCTGCCCAGACCACAGAGTGCCAAGAGCCGGCCCCAGCCTTGTGTCCTGAGCTGCCTCTTGTGCCGCACTTCACGAGCTGTGTCTCATCTGTTTGTGCCCTGATTCTTTCGCGTATTGCCAAGCAAACAATCAAAGCAGGGGCTCATGCCGCCCCGCTTGCATCGCCTGTGACATTCCAGTTCAGATCGGCCAACAGGAGCCAGAAGCAGGTCCAGGGTGCATCAGGCCCTGCCCGGGCCAACCAGTGCAGGGCAGCGTCGCTGCGCTTTCAGCAATGATGTGTTCGGAACAGAAAGCGAACGAGAACAAAGAACCTCCAAAAACGACTCACCCATAAAGTGGCAAGGGGGTGTGCAGCAAACCTTGTGCAGGGGCGGGCGCTAGAGTAGGGGCGCAAAGGGTCATCAGTTCATTATTGAGCCACTGTTGCAAAGATAAACATGCAGCTGATACATCAAACGCAGAGGAGCAAAACACGGCCCGAAAGGAAATACAGTCTGGCTTGTGTGCAATGTATGGGCGGGTGAGGCAGGTACCACCTTACCAACCAACCCAACCTGCTCATGAGCACAAAGAGCCTTGATCCCTTGCGCTCCTGCTGCCGCCACTGCTGCGGGCTTGCTCCTGCATGCGCAAATCGATGCCTGCTACCGCTGCGGGCGCCGTTGGCTCCGCTCCCGCCGCTGACGGCCCGGCACTTGCGGCTGTGTCTGTGGCAGCGGCTGCAGCTGCGGCGGCCGCCGGCGCACCCAAGCGGGTCAGGTAACGTACCACGGGGCCAGCCCCGACCCGAAGTGCCTCGTCCAGCGGTGTGTGCCCCCACCGGTCGGTCACTGCAGAGACCGCGGACGCAGGCGGCAGGGATGTGGTGAGGGTGGGTGGCACGTGCAAAGTTCAGCCCCCTGCCCGCCGCGCCACTCCCGGCTGAGAGGCATTGCTGCACGGCAAGCAAGCATCCCGGCCAGTGGTCGGTGGAGCACAATGCCATTCAATGCAGCACATTCCAAGTTTGGGTTCAAACCCTGGGCGACACAACAGTAACGCTGACCTTGCATGTCCGCCCCGCCCTCCTCGACCAGCAACCGCACAGCTTGGAGGTTGCCCTCGGCTGCGCTGATGTGCAGTGCGGTGCGCTTGTCTGCAGTGGGCGGCGGCGGGAGCCTGGGCGTGCCGCGAGTGTTGGAGTGGGCTGGCATATATGCCTATATAGGCACGGTGTTACAGCAGTGCAGTGCACCTGGGCTGAAGCCTGCACGGCTTCCAGTACATCACACCATCCGCAACACGCGGATGCAGTTAGAAAGCACGCCCACTGAGGCTCACCGAGGCCCCGCTGCCACCCCTCCAGCCATTCAGAGTGCCCCATGTATTTATTGGTTACCCCATTTGGCAGCCAAACCAGGCGTGCGCAAGCAGAGGCACTCACCGTAGTCCCCGCTGTCCACGCGCACCCCCGCGTGCAGCAGGCGGCGCAGCAGCGGAAGGTTGCCCTCAAACACCGCGGTGCACAGCATGGCCGCCTGCTCCACCTGCGTGCGCTGGCCGTCCAGGCTGGCGCCTGCCTGCATGTGCAAGGCGCAGTCGCAGCAGCTTAGGCTGCCTTCGAACATGCAGCATGCCCGCCTGCTCAGGCACCCACCCGCAGATGTGGGGACGGCAGGAGGAGAGCAGCATTCGCTCACCCTAACAATGAGCACCAGGAATCAGTGCTGCAGCCACTTGTTGTGCGACCCAAACAACTCCAGCAACAGCCTGTAAGCCGGCAGCAGACTGCTTCTTACCTGCTTCAGTCTGGCAACCAGCTCGCCATGCCCGTACTTGCAAGCCTCCAGCAGGGCGCAGCTGCCCAGGTTGTCCTGCACCGCAGGGAAACGTGCCGTCACCGGTTGCCTCAACAGGCCTGCCATGCCGTGGCAGGGGCGCTACCTGGCCCCAGGCATCTATTGTTCGGGGTGCTCACCCCTCCAACCGGTGTAGTGATCAGCAAGGAGGCACGGTGCTGGCCAGCCGCCGCTGCAGATAGAGCCCACCGCCGCGGTGGGTGGATGCACGCAGGGAGCCTTCAAGCTTCAAGCGCTCAAGCGGAGGCACAGATTAACGTGGGAACCGCCCGCGTGCGTCCCGCAACTTGCAATCCGGGGAATTCTCCGGTGGCTCGCTGGTGCCCTCTGGGCTTATTACCCAGCTGGCCCCCTCAACCCACGCCCAGGGTATTCTTTCTTTCTTTCTCTCCGGGAGCATCCTCCGCCCACCTGCGAGTTGACGTGTGCCCCAGCCGCAAGCAGCAGGTCCACCACGCCTCCATGCCCTTTCACACAAGCCAGCTCCAGCGCCGTCCGCGCATCGTAGTCTGCGGAAGGGGTGTTCAGGGAACGGCGCAGCTGGAGTGGTGACATAATGGCCGACGTTGCGCAGACAGCGCTACCCGGGCATTCCTCTGCGTTCCCTGCCCGGTTGCTTGGGTAGGCCAAAGCACGGGAATGGTAGACCAGCCCATCGCGGCGGTAAACAGGGCCAGCTGGCGGGGTAGACCAGAGCACAAGGAGGGTGGACCAGGTGGACCAGCCCACCGCCCCGGCATCTCACCGGCGGAGTCTACGGGGCAGCCCTGCTGCAGCATCTGCCGCACTTTGGCCTCGTTGCCCTGGCTGGCCGCCCACAGGAACTCGGTGGTCCTGCAAAGGGTTCACAGGCTGGATTGTTTACGTTTGTGCCAGCGCCCATGTATTGGTTTGTTCGGAATCAGTGGCCGCCCACAGGCCTCGGTGGTCCTGCAAAGGGTTGACGTAAGGCTTGCTTACTAGTACGTCAACGTTGGCACTATCCACGCAGTTGGGTTAAGCACACTCCTCTGGTAGCCCGCCCACAGGAGCTCTGCTGTTCTACACGTAGCAGCAAAAACAGGACGTACACATCGGCCCCCTCGCCGCCTGTACGTGACTCTGCTGCGGCTGCCAACTGCCTGCAGCTGGTCACCAGGCCTGTTTGGACAGCTGCACCACCAGGCAGAGCAGCAGCAAGCCTCAGATGCCGCAGACGGCAGATGGCGTGGGGCAACAAGGCGTACAAAGCGGGCCTTCCTCACCGCTCCACCTCCTGCCGCATGATGTGCTGCTGCGCGACCGCCCGGATGCGCAGCAGGTTGCTCATCACCTGCTGCTGCCGCGGCGACCAGCCTGCAGGATGACGGCTCGAAGAATGCTGTTGCACATGGCACGCAGGTGTAGGGCGCAACCAGCGCACGCTGCTCGACAACGAGCGCGGCTGACATACGGGGATGCCCAAGATCTGTATCGCAAGTTTCGTTGCGGACACACAGACTTTAAACTCGAAAAGTGAAAAAGTGAAGTGATTGCAAGCACTGCCGTGGCAGGCGATGCGTGACCATGAACAAACAAGTCACATGTACAAACAACTCGCATGAACAAACGACTCACACGCAATGTCCCCAAGCTCATGGTGGTCCAGGCTGGGCAGCGACATGGATGCCACATCATCCTGCATCATTTGCGGCGAGGGGAGCAGGCGAATCTGGGTTTCCAAAGCGAGGAGGTGCAGCTGATGGGCGATGTTTCGGGAATCAACCCAACCGGATGCATGCACGACAGCCCATCAGCTCAGCCAGACCGAACACATCCCAAAGCAGGAAGGGCGGCGGCCAGGTGCGCTGCATCCCAACGATTCCGCCCCCTGCCCACCTGCAGTTCCGTGGATGCCCAGCCAAACTGCAGCCGCGAAAAGGCGGCCCACAGCTCATCCAAGTCATCTGCCTTGAGCCTGCCCCGAAACTCCTTTGCCACCGCCTGCGTTGGGAGCTGGGTGCCAACTCAAGCTTGAGCGGGCACTCGTTTCGGGCCACACAAGCACGCCCAGCACAACTCCTGGGCCACCGCCTGCGGCGCAATGGTCAAGGAGAGGGCTCCTCTCTTTTGAATGAGAAGGGATCAGTCCGAGGGCAGAGGAGAGGCTGGCTCGCTGCACAGATGTGCAATAAAGCAGCTGCACAGATGTGCACACACGTCCTCGAGGAGCGAGCGCCACCAGTTCCCACCCCCTCCTCGTGCTTCCTGCCCTCCCTTCAGGTTGTGCAGCACCCGCTGGGCAGGGTGTGCTGTGCTGCAGCTGCAGTAGCCACGCGGCAGCACCTCGAAACCAAACGACTCCTCACGCTTTCAGCCTTCCTCTTCAGGTTGTGCAGCACCAGGCGGGCAGAGTGCGGAAACGTGCGCTCCAGGGAGGAGTAGGTGGCCCGCCCAATCACCAGCACCCGGCAGACTGCAAAGCAAAGGAAAGAAAGAATATGCCTTGGGCGTGGATTGAGGGGGCCAGCTGGGTATTAAGCCCAGAGGGCACCAGCCAGCCACCGTTGTGAAGCAAAGGGAGCATGGCGACCGGAACACCCAGTAAGTGAAATGCTCCAGGTTGCAGCCGCACGACACGCCGGACTGCAATGCACCCACCCAGCCACGTGGTGCACCCACCCTCCCAATCGTTACCCTTCCCGCCCACTCCTTACCCACCTGCCCGCCCACTCCTCGCCCACCCTGCCCGCCCACCCACCCGCCCGCTCCCACCTGTCAGCGAGCGCACGGCCTCCAGCTGCGGCACTTCAGTGAAAAATGCCGCCTCCCCCAGCACGCTGCCCTCCCCCACAGGCCGCCGCTGCCCGCTCAGGTCCGCACTGATGGGGCTGTCTGGGTCCAAGCGCAGGCCCTCTTCTGCTGCCGCCGCTGCTGCGCTGCTGCCGGCCCCCGGGTTGGCAGGGGCGCCTTCTGCGGCGCTGCTGCCGCTGCTGCTTGCAGGGCTGCCGGGGCCCCAGCCATGGCTTATGTCCAGCCACGGCTGATGCCCAGCGGCTGCCTCTGAATCGGACGAGTAGTCTGGGACTGCCTGTCACAGGTGGGCGAGGGGGGTAGCATGTGAACAGCAGCCAAGGCAACGGGGCGACAGCCGGTTACCTTGCAGCCTGCTGCCGCAGCAGGGGCTCTCCCCCTCGCCTCAGCCGATCGGCTGCTCTTGCCGATCGGCTGCTCTTCGCAAACTGCTCTTGCCTGGGCCCGGCTGTCCCCCTGAGGCGCCAGGTGGGTGGACGGCTGGGTGGTGGCAGCTGGGTCGGGTGACACCACCTCAACGGTACCGCTGAGCAGCAGGAAGAGCTCGGATACGGTATCGCCCGACGACAAAATGTCCACACCTGTGCGGCAGGTGAGCAGCGCTGTGGCATGTGGTGCGAGCCGTTAGCCAACCGACGCTTGACCGAGCTAGACGGAGCTAGACAGAGCTAGACAGAGCGCGCAATGGCGCTAGTGCGAGTGCAGCCTGGTGTGGATGCCTTGCTTGCAGGACGTGCTTGCTCCACACTCCAGGTGCCGCCACTTCCCATTTCCATGTTCCGGTTTACAGTCTGCGTGTCAAAAACTTGTGACACAGGCCTCACCCGGCATGAACACTTCCACTCGAGCAGAGGCCAGCAGCGTGTCCAGGAAGCGCTGGGGGCAGGCGCGGAACAGGTAGCAGCGGCGCAGGTGGCGCATGTACAGGTACTGCGCAGGAGGGCCCAGTCGGCCGGTGTAAACCGCAGCATGCCAATGGGGAGCGCCAGTGGAGGAACATGTGCACAGCAGGCGCGCAGCTGGCCGCATGCATAGGTAGTGCGAGAGCAAGGCGGAGAGAAGTAGCGCCAGGCGTTGGCAAAGCGTGGGCAACCAAGCTGCTGCTGCCAGACCTGTCCAATGGTATCCTGGTCTGCATGCTGTGTAGCAGCTCTAAGGGGTTACTGGGCATTGGCCGCAGCAGATAGAAAAAAGGAAGAAAGATGACGCCCTGGGGCGTGGATTAAGGAAGCGGGCGGGGCGAGACGGCCGAGGGCCCGGCCCGCCGCAGATGCCCCACCCACCTGCAGTATGCGGCGCCGGATGGTGGTCGGGAAGATGGACAGCACCTGCTCGTCGCTCGCATCCTGCGTGTCAAAGTGCAGCCTCAGATGCTCCTGCATCGACTCCCGCAGCTCCGGGGGTATGCGGTTGGTCTGCGCATATCGAGGTACAGGGAGACAAGAGGACATGCGGAGGTGCGGCGGACGCCAGTGTGCCACATCATGCATAGGCTGGGCAGTGCCAGGCTGAGAAGGCAGCGCCTCTGAGGTGCAAAGCCACTTCAACAAGCACTGAACAGACATGCTGGGCCAGCCCCCGATTATCAGCAAGGCGAGCAGGGCGGTGCAGCTCTTGCCTGCGTGTACTGGTTGAGGTGGGCTGACCGCTCTCGGAAGTGGCCCGTCCGCTCGTCGGCCTTCACAACCAGCAGCTGAAAGAAAGAAAGAAAGAATACGGCTTGGGCGTGGATCAAGGGGGCCAGCTGGGTATCAAGCCCGGGGGGCACCAGCCGGCCGCCGTGCAACCAGCAGCTGCAGAATGAGAAGGTTGGCCACAAGCATGTGCGGGCATCAGGGGAACAGCCAGGGCAGGCGCCGGAATGCGTGAGGCACCAGATGCTGAGCGAGGGCGCGGACCAGGCTTGCAGACACAAGCAGGCTTGGGGCCCCTGAAGCCCCCCTGCCCTGGCCCGATAGGGCCCTCTAAGCAGGGTATGTCACAGGAGACAGGAGACCCAAAGGCCCGCCATAGCTGCAGCTCCTCACCGTGATGGTGCCCACAATGTAGCTGCCCAGCGCGGTGTTGAAAAGCATGAAGAGTGAGGCACGGGCCGTGGCGCTGCACAGCAGGTAGTGTAGCGCAAGCAAGGGGGGTCGTTCCGCAGCACCAGGCACAGGGCACCGTGTGAAGGCCGGGCAGCATTCCCAGCAGTGGCTCCGGGGTAGCAGTACCAGTGCAGCATGAAGACAGTGGCTGTGCAGCTGCTGTCCTGCAGGTTGCTCTGCCTTTCAACCAAACCATTTCGAACCCCGCAATACTGCAGCATGCGCTGCCGCCGCGGCAAAGTGCACCTGACGCTGAGCTGTTAAACTAGACTAGACTAAAGTGCACCTGACGATCTCAGGCATGCTGGCAGGCAATGAGTTGGCCTCCACCATTGACAGCGTGGTCACGGCCCAGTAGAGCGAGTAAAGGTACTGGTCTGCTCAGGGGAGGGGGGCAGGGGCTCGGCTGGCAAGCTGCAAAGAAGGCCTGTGAAGAGCACTGGTGCAGCCACCAGTACAGGGCAGGGTTTGCCAGACCTGTGCCACCGGCCGTGCATGTGTGCAGGGTGCTGGGTCGACATGCCTCCCTGCCCTGCTTGCGTGCTGGCGCCACCCTGACGTCAATCACCCCACCTGATGGGGGCAGGTTTTCCAAGAAGTGGCTGTCTGCTCCGTACATGACCTGCAGGGCGGCAGGTTGTAACTAATTAGGCTGGAGGGCGGGTGTGGCGGACCTTGGGCACATAGCCGCTGGCGAAGGCGAAAGGGCACAGCAGCACGCTCACCTCAGTGCTGAACCCCGAGTGAGCCCCAGCCACGAAGAAGCCGCAAGCAGTGAGGTGGGTGGCCAGCAGCACGATGGCCAAGTTGCGAGCGATGGTGACGTGGAGCAGCGACACGTTGAGGTTGTATTCCTGCGGGCAGAAAACATGATGCATGGTAGGGCGTGGCAGCAGTGACATGTGCCGGCAACTGTTGGCTCGGGAGGATGGGGCGCGAGAACGCACACCCATCACGCAGCAAACGCAGCAAGCACCAACTGCTCTCACCAGGTACGAAAACAGCTGGCGCAGGCGGTACAGCCTGGCGAGGTGCAGCAGGCGCAGCAGTGGTAGCCACTCAAGCGCGCCGCCTGCCCAGGCTGCTGAGCTGGCGCTGCCAAGGCCGGGAGCGCTGCTGCTCAGGGCGCCGCAGGCCGCCAGTGCTCCCAGGGCCATCCAGTCCACTGGTAAGAAGCCGAGCAGATCGGCTGCACTCGGGGACGTCATGAGAGAGAGAGGAAGCAATTACGCATTGCATGGTCACACGCTACGGCCCAGCGCCTGCTTCCACTGCTGCGGTACCGCCTGAATTGCAAGCTGAGAGGCAAGCCGTACAATGGATGTGCGCAAGTAGGGATTACCGGCTCACCTGCAAAGTCGACGCGTAGGTAGTGCTGCGCCACCTGGGGCTGTGAGTCCACTAGCACCTCCCCTGCAGGTAGCAGCAGTAGCCAGACGGGGCACATCTGTGAGCGGACAGCAGCAGCACATATCTCGGAGTGGCACCCTACGGGGCCAACAGGCAGATTGCTTGCAAGCCAAGCGGCGGTACCTTTGAAGAGGGCCAGCCGAGCAGGCAGCATTATGTGCACCTCGGAGATGCCAACTGGCAAAAAACTTCAGGGGAGAATAATGCAGACCGCCGGTGACCGGCCCTAACGCCTGCACCTTCAAAGAAGGCCAGCCGAGCGGACAGCAGCATGTCGGCCCCAAAGATGGCAACCAGCGTCAGGTTGAGCACGGCCCAGGGCCTGCAGGCAAAGGAGGGCGGTGGAAAGGGCTGGTGGCAGCAGGTGAAACCGCATAGCAAACACACTGGCCTGCCGCCGGTGCCCGCCCCAAGCCTGCACTCGCAAGTGACACGCAGCATGGCCGCACAATTGTGGCGTAAGCCTCACCCCAGGCTGTACAGCTGCTCAGCTGGGACGAATGCCACCTCCCATGGCACCAGAAACGCCGTGACTGCTGCTGCTGTTGTGGCCACGGAGCTCCAGGCCAAGTAGGAGTGATCCCAAGGCAGGATAGCGGGTGGAAGGCGGTGCAACCACCCCACCGCCGCTTGCTGCGGCTGCTGCTGGGCTTGCAACACACCGCTTCCGTCGCCGCCGCTGCCTCTGCCGCTGCTGCCACTGCTGCCACCCCCATCACTGCTGCGCGCTGTGGTCGCAGCAGGCGTCCACAGCGGCTGAGAGGCGGCCTTGCACTGGGGGCGCTGCCTGCCAAGCCGCGCGCGCTGCTGCGACCGGGGCTTGCTGGTCGGGAGCAAAGCACACTGTGCGCTGCTGCTAGCTGCTAGCGTTCTGTGAGGTTCATGCCAGCAGAGGCTGCAGCACCTGCCGGTTGACACTGCTGAGCTGGGCCGGCACAGCCCTAGCGATGCCCTCGCCGCCGCCGCCCCAGCGGGCAGGGGCGGCGTCGGCAGCAGTGTCGGCCGCATGGCGGCGCACAGCCGAGACGGGCCTTTTGTTCAGGCCCAGCGTGTCGACAGCTGCTACAGCAAACCGCGTGTGAGGGCTCGGAGGCGCTCCGCCACTGCCGACAGGTTACCCTAGCCGGGCTGCAGCGCTGCTGCAGGTGTGGGTAGCTTGGATGAGGCTTCACAGGTGTGATCGTTGTTGTTGTTTGTTTGAGGGGGTTCCCGATGGGTAGGGTTTGGGCCCCTTCACCACCACAGCACGCGCGGCAGCGGCGGTGGAGGGTGGCAACCATTTTCATTTAGCTGGCACCCTTTCTTCAAGCTGGCATCAAGCTTCCAGCCATGCCATCGAACCAAGTAGATGCTGTGGCGCGGGGTCAGGCGCCGCCACCAAGTGAGCCTGCGAGTCTGTGCTGTTGCACAGCTGGCATAGGGCGTTGAATCTTACAAACAATTGGCAGGGAAGCAAGCAGGCAGACGCGAGCATAGGCAGAGAATAAGAATCTGGTACTTCTGGAGCTAATGCGGTGCTAGAAGGGAGGGTGTTGCACCTCCCGAGCGGACAAAGCTGGCTGACCTGGGCACACAGTGCTGCTCTCGGGCTACCTCTCACTGTTGCTAAACGGCAGCACCTGCCCTGGGGCTCAGTAGTAGCCCCAAGGGTAGGAGCGGCCGTACTGGTTGGCGCCGCTGCCAGCGCCGCGGGGCGCGCCGTAGCCAAAGCCACCGCCGTAGCCGCTGCGTGCGCCGGCACCAAAGCCGCTGCCGGCGGCGCGCCGGTTGCCAAACATGGAGTTGAAAATGTCGCTGATGTCGTCGTCGGAGTCGCCTGAAGGGTGGAAGGACACAAGAAACAAGTCAGCCCAGGGTGAAGCGCACAGCGCCGCATGTACGTGCACCAGATGTGCGGCAACCGCTTGCACCGGCGTGCCTCAGCCACCACCACCGCTGGGCAGCTGGACCCCCGCGATGGCGGCAGCCAGCCGGGCAAGCAAGCAAGAGCATGCGCACCATAGCCTGAGTAGCTGCCAAAGCCGCCCCGCCCGCTGTGGCTGCTGCCGCCCGCCGCAGCGCGCAGCGCAGCGTCCAGCTCACGCCGCTTGGAGGCGTCCGACAGCACATCGTTGGCCTCGCCTGCAGGTGGGCAGGGCGGTTGTTTGGTGGTTGTGAAGGAAGCGCTGGATGCCTTCAGACACGTGTGCTGAGCAAGCCAGCCTGCCAGCATAACCACACCGGGTGCCCACACAGCACTGCTGCGCACACCATGCCACCCAATACCATGCCACCCAGCCGCCTCACCCAGCAGCTTGAAGAGCCAGGTGGCGCGCTCCTGCAGGCGGCCCTGCGCCGCCAGCGCCTCAAAGGGCGCGGAGCCGCAGCCGGCGCAGCGCGGCGCCAGGCGCACCGCCGAGGCGGCCTTGTCGGGGTGCAGCTGCAGGGCCAGCTTCTTGTAGGTGCGCCGCACCTGCAAGCAAGTGCCATGTGGCGCAGCAAAGCCTTGGCTCACCTTTGCAGACACACCACGCGTGCAGTGCATGGGCACCCTCAAACCCCATGCCGAGTGCCGCAGGCCCCTCATCCCACGTTCTCCCCCGCCTATTGCGCAGCCAACAGCCAATCATGCACACCTCATCGCTGGTCACGCTGCCCTCCAGCCCCAGCAGCTTGTAATGGTCCAGCGCCGCCGGGCTGCTGCCCAGCCCGCGCCGCGAGCCGGCACGCTTGGCGGCCGCCTGCTCGCTGGCCAGCCGCGACCGGTACTTCTTGCGATCCGCGGACGACAGCTGCAGATGGGTGGGGTGACGGACCAGTGCAATCGTGTGATTGTGCAATGAGGAAGTCACACCAGGTGCATGACAAGACCATCAGCCCGCCCCGCAAGCACAGCCCACCTCCCCGCCCCACGCCCGCCTCACCGCAGGCGCGGCTGCCGCTGCCTCAAGAGCTGTAGCCGCATCCGAGTGGTAGCCCAGCTCCGACAGCAGCGTGGCCAGGCGGGAGTGCGCCTTGGCGTAGTGCGGGTTGAGCGCGATGGCGCGGCAGCAGTCGGCGATGGCCTGCCGGAGGGCAGAGTGGAGATGTGGGGACGCGCGCTGGGATGCTCACACAGCAGCCACCCTCGTCATGACACGGCGGCAATGCAAGAGCAGACCAGCCTCAACCGACGCCTACCCACCTGCGCGCGCTGCTTGAGGTGCTGGTGTGCGGCGGCGCGGTTGGACAGCAGCACCGCCATGATGGCTGGCGACAGCCCGCTGGCTGCAGGTTGAAGTGCAGCCAAAATGCAGGTTGTGATGAGCCAGCTGGCAAGGGCCGGGTCGCACGGCATGGGCGAGCCACTCTGGGGGCTATGGTAGCCCTGCCCATGTGGGCGACATCCTGCAGCACCACCGCACAGGCAGCACGCTTACCCTGCTGCGCATGCCCACTGTCCAGCCCCACACAGGTAGGCCTGGCAGCACGTCCCAAAGCTCACCCTGCAACGCTTCGCTGTACTTGGCCACCGCCTCTGCCGCCTTGCCGGCTTTGACTGCCGCATTGCCCGCCAGGCGCAGCTTGTCGGCTGCTTCCAAGCCCGCCAGCAGGCTGCGCACATCTTCGCAGCCCGGCAGGCCCACAATCACCCCAAGCTGCTCCGCACGGCGTGCCTCCTGCCATGCAGCCACGCTGCTGCTGGTGCCGGCACTAGAAGGGGCAGGGAAGAAAGCGCTGCCTGCTGCAGCAGCCGTGGTGCTGGAGCTGGGTGCACCCGCACTGTCCTGCCGTGCCTGCTGTGCTTCCAGCGCGGCCAGCAGCGCCTGCAGCTGCGCCTTGAGCCCGCCCTGGGCATCGCCCTCCTGCCAGGAGCACTGCGCCTGCACCCACAGCCGCCAGGGGGCGCGCTTCTGCGTCTGCGGGCATGAACAGGGGTGGCAGGCAGGTCAGCGCCTGGCCAGCAGGGGGGGAGGGCAGCAGCAGCCACAGCGGCAGCACTTGCATCGCCCATCACAGAACGCGTCCAAACTGCAGTGCTGTCATGCTGATGCTGCCGAGCATGCTGCAATTATAGCTCACCTCCCGGTGCGGCCCCTCATCCAGGTGCACCGCCTGGCCGCAGAACTCACGCGCCCGCTCGTGCTTGCCCAGCCGCAGCAGCCCCTCTGCTTTGGCAGCCAGCAGCAGCTCCGAGTGCGGCACGTGGGGGGCAATGTCATCCACCTGGAAGCAAGCAGGAGGGGCGCGAGCGGTGGGAACGTTGGAATGAGGAGGGGTCGCCCTGCCGCCGCATCAGGCGAGGTGCACACATTCACCCAAAGTAGCCACTCCAGCGGCCCAGCATGGTCCATTGCCTGCACGCTCCTTCACCAGCCAACTTAAACCCCCATGCGCTTCCCAGCCAGCCCACCCACCTTCTTCAGTGCCTCCCAGAACGCCTCAGCAGTGGCCGGCGCCTGCGGCGCAGCGCCCCCAGCCACACTCGCCGAGCTACTGGCACGCGACATGCTGGCGCCGCTGGCTGCACGCGGCATGCTGGCACCACTGGGTGCGCGGCTCAGCGGCTCGGCCTCCGCGCCGGTGGCTGGGTCGCGGCGTGGGGCGCTCAGGTTGTGGCCTAGCGACCGCAGCGCCTCGTACAGCTGCGGGGCAGTCAGATGGGCAGCCGAGATGGGGCGGCATGAGAAGGTTTGGCTCAGAAGGAACAGGGAGGTATGCCCGGGGCCAGGCCAGCGTGCAGGTGCTCCGATCCAAAGCATGCTGTACTGCAGGTGGGTCCTCCTGTGCAGCCCTCCGGCTGCGCACCTGGCGCTCCTGCTCCTCCAGGTCGCGCTGCTTGGACTCAATCTCCTTCAGCTGATCCGCATTGCCTGTTATAGGTTGGGGGAAGCAGCAGGCAGCGTGGGGCAAACCCGGAACAGGCTAGCAGACCATTAGACGCCAGCTTGCGGAGTTGCCATTGCGCGCTCAAACCGGCAAACACGAAGTGGGCGCACCTGCCGCCGCGGCGCGCAGCTTGGCCACAAACTGGAAAGCCTCGTCAAAGTTGCCCATGCGGCTGCACGGACGCAAGTGGCCAACGAAACAAACGGCTCAGCATTCAGCTGCAACGATCAAATCAAGCAGTCGTGCTGCCCACTCCATGCCATCCGCGAGTGTGGTTGCACTGCGCCCTCTGTGCACCCGTCAAACCAGCCAGTTGGCTGGCAGCGCACCTGTGGCAGGTGGCCACGCGCAGCGCGCAGCGCATGAGGCTGGGTTCGTACTTGAGGCCCATCTGGCAGTCGGCCAGGGCGCTGCACACCAGTTGTGACGGAAGCGGGAGGCGGTAGGTGGTCAGCCAAGCCGGCCAGGCCGCTGCAATGCAATGCAGACCAGGCTTGGCACTGTGAGCACGCCAGCTACTCGGCAACACTCCAAACTCCCCTAAGCATTCGGCTGCCGCACCTCAGCGGCTTGCCCTGGGACAGCAGCGCGGCGGCGCGGTTGGACAGCAGCAGCGCCAGGCGCGGGTGCAGCGGCGGGTAGGGCCACAGCGCCTGCAACGCCTGCGGGAAGGCAGCGGCAAGTGGAGCGGATTGAAGATGGGGACGGGGAGCAGGCTGCGTTATACACAAGCACCCGTCAGCAACGCAGCTGGTACCCGAGAACCAAGAAATCTGTGAAACGCACTGCCCACCTTTGTGTACAGCTCATACGCTGCAGCATAGTCACTGTCCCGGAACGCTTCGTTGCCCTGCAGAGAGGCGTTGTGGCAAAATAAAGTGAGGCACGCACCTGGCCCAGCAAGAGGAGGCTGCACGTCTGACTTGCCAAATGCCAACATCATCACCACTGCAGACAGCCCCCCTGCCAATCAACCCAACCGCCTCTCTGCCACCCTGCACACCTGGCTGCGGTACATCTCACTGCTGGTGTACGCCTTCTTGGCCTGGGCATCCAGCTCCCCTGATCCAGCGCCAGCACCCGCGGCAGCTTCAGGCTGGGCGGGCGCCACTGCCGCCGCTCCTGGCGCTGCTGGGCCGGCAGCCACCAGAGGCGGCGCAGCCTCATGCTCCTGCGACCCCTGCCGCGAGCGCGTGCCCACGCCCGTGCTTGAGCNGGCGGCGGTCCCTGCTGCCGTGAAGGCAGTGGGGCTGGCGGCTGCCTGCTGCTTGGCTGCAAAGACACCCTGCTGCGGTGCCGCTGCCGGCTGCTGCGCCTGCTGCTGGTGGTTCTCCTGCATCGGCTGAAAGGCGGGAATCGCCGCCGCCGCCGCAGCGGCCGCTGCACCTGCGGCTCCCCAGCTGCTGGGCTGCGCGGGCTGCTGGGGAGAGACGCTGTGCGAGCGCGAGCGAGGGCGCATGCGCGCCGCTGGACTGCCTGCCGGAGCGGCAGTGCCAAACACAAAGGCACCGGCGCCGGCTGGCTGGTCTGCCGCTGCAGCGCTGGACGTTCCCGCTGTGCTGTCTGCTGGGAAGGCCGCGGTGCTGCCCTCTGATGCACATGAGGATTGGGCGCCAAACTGCGACGCCCCATGGGCTGCCGCTGGTGCGGCCGCTGCAGCATAGAAGGCCCGTGGGCTAGTCCTGGCCCCTCCTGGGCTGCTGCTGGGCGAGTGGCGCCTGAACGCTGCTCGCCCGGCATGGGCGCTGGGTGTTGAGGCCGCTGCGCCAAACACAAAGCTAAACGGCGCCGGGCGGCCGGGCGGTGGTGGCGCTGCTGTCTGCTGCAGGCCATCGCTGTGCTGTGCAGCTTCGGCTCCGCCCCGGCTCTCCAGGTTAAGCCGTGCCCGCAGGTCTGCAGCCACCGAGTCAGCTGGGCTCTGGCTGGCTGCCGCCGCAGCTGCGCTGGGTGCTGCGCCCGAGGTGGGAGTGGCCGAGCCAGGCACCTCAGGGGTGGCAGCTGAAGCGCCGCCGGTGGACGAGGGGTAGGGCGACCAGGCCATGCTGGCGGCGCTGCTCGTGGTGAAGGCGGGGCTGGGTGCTGCCGGCCCCGCGGGCGAGCGGCCCTTGGCGCGCCGCGCCTTGAGGGCACTACCGGTGGGACCAGCTCCTGCGCGGCATTGGGGGTGGGGCAGCCAGTGAGCGAGTGGGACAGTGTCTGGCAAATGGCAGAGGGTGCAAGCGGCCAGGCAAGGCGGAGGGCTGGCCGGCGGCGCATGCAGCACCCACGTCCAACAAGCCGCATCCACTTGTACTGCAACACACCCGCTGCTCATACGCGCGCACCTGGCGTGCCAAACATGAAGGCGGGTGGCGCAGCTGGCTGCTGCGGAGCCGCGGCCTGTGGCGGCAGCTGGGCGGCGGTGGCGGCGGGCCGCCGCACCCTCAGAGCTGGCCGAGCCCTCGCCCCGCCGTCCTGGGCTGCTACGTCTTCCTGCTCATCCCCAGCAGCTGGGGGGCTGGCGACCGCCTCCCCAACGACGGGAACCGCGAACGAGGTCCGCACGGCCGCCATTCCGCCCGCAAGCCCTTTCGGCCGGTGCTCAGAAGATCACGGGCGTCCCAGACATGCGCTGTGCCGGTGGCAGAGCTCCTAGCGCGTCAGGCAGAGAAATTTCGTCCGTTGCACTTGAACGCGCGGGGCTGGCTGCGCTGCTGGGGCTCGGAAACTGTTTGCCGAATGAATTGGCGCCGTGCAGCAAAGCCAGCACAGCCAGCAGCCAGCCCTGCAGCACCCAGCGGGCCCGCCAACTCGTCGCCTGCATGCGCATTGCAACACGCTTGCCTCTCAGCTCAGCCTGGCTGCCTCTCCGCCTCACATCCCTCCTCCCATCTCTACCACTGCACACGTTTCCCCTAAGCTCCGTTACACGGGCACCACAGCATGCATGACGTTGGGCTGGAAAAAGCAAGGTCTGAGGCAGGAACGAAAGAGGAGCGTGTTGTACAGTTGGGATGGGTGCGGAGAAAACTGCCGGGCCGGCCTCAAGGGAATTGGCGGAGCGCAGCAAAAGACACGGTACGGGCAAAGCGAGTTTCACGGTGCAGGGCGGGGAGCGTATAGCAAGGAGACGTAGCGGCAGAGCGGCCGCTGCCCACCCGGGGCAGCGGCGAGCAAGCAGCTTCACAGGTTTATTTGCCACGTGGCGGAGGCCAGCGGTGGCGACGCTCTGCGCCGCCAAGGCGAGCGTCATGAGCGGGCGTGCGAGGCATGCAGGCTGCCCGGCGATCACCGCAGACCCTGCTGCGGCATGCCACCCTGCGCCAGCCCCAGAGCAGCCATCAGCTGGGCGCTGCTCAGCTGCTGCTGCGGGGGCGGGTGGTGCATGGGGGGCGGCATCGGCCGCTGCAGCCCCTGCTGCTGCATCTGCAGCTGCTGCAGCAGCTGCGGGCTGATGCCGGGGGGCAGGCCTGGGTTGTGCATGCCAGGCGGCTGCACACAAGGGACAGAAGGGGCAAGGAGAAGTTTAGGCGGGTGAACGAGTTGCAGCAGGGCGAGGACAAGGGGTGCAGGACGATGCAGTTTGGTTGGGTGGGCTGCATGCTGCACCGCTGCGTCCACCCACCGCAGGCTGCACAGCCCAAGAGCGTGGCAACGCAGCCAACCAGTCACCCTCCCAGCCAGTGGGCATCACGCGCCGGCTGGCTCCCTCAAACTCACCATCATGCCAGCTGGGGGCCGCATGCCCTGCAGCCCCTGCAGCTGCGCGGGGTTGAGCGCCGTCTGCGGCATGGGCGGCAGCTGCATGCCGGGGTTGCCGGCAGCGCCCAGCAGGGCAGCCAGGTTGATCTGCTGGCCTGGCTGCACCGCCTGCTGCTGGGGCGGCGGCGCGCCGCGGCTGGCGGCCTGAGCTGCCAGCAGCTGCGCCAGCAGTGCGTTCTGCTGCGCCTGCTGGCCCTGCTGCGGCGGCTGCATGCCCGGCTGCATGCCCGGCTGGGGTG
>RRZL01000077.1:1659328-1672592 GCA_006782975.1 Chlorella sp. Dachan | reverse complement strand
CAAACGGCGCCCGAGCGCCCGGGCCGCCCGGCCCCCGCTGCGGTCCCAGGTAGATGCCGGCATCGGGGGTGGGCGCCTTGTCGAAGAAGCACGACTCTTGCAGGTCACTGCGGCAGGCAGAGGCGGCACGGGAGAGGGTCGCGAGGGCTGAGCAGGGTGAGCAGCCCGGCGGCGCCGCGCCAGCGGGCGGTGCCTCCCGCCCAGCGGCGCCGCGCACCTGAGGTCGTCGGCTTCCAGGCCGGGCGGCAGATCACGGCAGCCGGGGGTGTCCCGCAGCGCCAGGAGCTCCTCCCTGGTGTAGCGCTGCGCAGCGCCCATCGTGGGCTCCCGCTCCCGCTCCTGCTGCTGCTCGCTGCCGCTGGGCGGGCTGCCAGGGCCTTCTGCGGCCTCCACCCGGTCCGCCAGCCTGACGCCGGGCCGCTGCGACGCTGCTCGGGACTTGGGGCTTTGTTGCTGAAGCTCAAGCGCGATGGGGCGGCAAGATCGGGCTGCCAGATGACGCGCCGAGAGCTCTGGAGCGGTTTTGGGCTAGCTGGAGCTGCTGGCCGGGTGCTGGGGCGGGGGCGCAGGCAATCAGCAGGCCGGCAGTGTCTGAGCGCCAGTGCTGGCTGCCACAGGCACGTGCAGGGGGAATTGGGTGTGCTGGATGCCCCTGCAGCCCTGACATTAGGCGGGGGGTGGGAGCTGCATGGAGCAGCCTCAGGGTCTGTTCACGGGCTGCAACCGGGCCTCCGATGCAGAGCCGGTGGAAAACAGGCCCGCGGGCCCCCGCCCGGGAGCAGCCCCGCTGCCTCCCGCCCGCCGCTGACCCTCCTCCGCCTGCAGTGATCGCCTATCCACGATCCGTGTGAGCTTGTTCACACCGGCACCTCCCAGGCCCCCTGTTCACCTTTGCCTGAGCATGGGAGGCTGCTGGAGAAGTTGCAAAGCTCCGCTAGGCTCGCAACATGCTTCCAGGTGACATGTCACCGCCGCCACACCAGCTGTGAACATGTCGCAAGGCAACTCGTGTTTGCGTGAAGTCGTTGCGTTCGGTGTGCTGGCCTCGCACCCGGGGCAGAGCGCCGTCCGCCCAGATCCAGCGCCCTCCATCAGGTGTGTTGCTGTCGCGTGCTGCAAAGTACTGCCGGCCCGCATTCTTTGGCCGCCCACCTGCGGGGAGCGGGAGCTGCGGCAGGCACTTGTGGGCCCCTGCCACAGGCATCGTTGTGAGCAGGGCCTGTACAGCAGCGGTCCTGGCGCACACTGCCACTGCCACGCCATTCCGTTCAGGGAACAATCGCAGACGCACCTGTGGCGGTCATGGGGCCTTCCAGCGGGGTGCCGTCATCGGCGCAGGCCCGGAAGCGCAGCGGTATGATCAAATCCTCGGGGTAGGGCGCCGGCATGGGCTCACATGCTGCCAGGGGGCCCATCTGCGGGGCATGCAAAGGCAGCCTAGCAGGCAGTGCTCAGCCTGCAGTGGCGCTGCAGAGCCGGCGCAATTCACGAAACCCGCCTGGGCAGTGCCAACTGCCTGCCACTGCTTCCCGGGTGGGGTCTGAGGCGACACAGCAGGCTGCCAACCTACGTGCTGCAGTGCCCGCGCCAAAAAGTAGCGCTCCAGCTCGTCCAGCGGCGGGCTGATCCACCCCCCTGCCTTGCCCTGTTGGCGCTGCAGCACAGGTGGGGGAGGCAGGAGGTCGACGGGCAGCGGCTTGGGCAGGAGCAGCGGCCTGGGCAGCGGCACGTGGCGCAGCTGCAGCAAAGCGTGCCCGTACATGAAGGGGATGGCGAACAGCTTGTGTTGGTCCAGGGGACCCTTTATCAAGCAACATGTCAGCTCACCTGCAGCACCGGCCAGGTGCGCAGCACACCCCCCAGCAAAGTGTCCTCAGTGCCGCTAATTTCGGCCGCGCCCTGGTCATCAAACCTCAGGCAGATCTGGCCATGGAACACTTGCTGCAGAGGGGATTTGGCGGACTCCGGTTGTAAATGCAAGTGGATGCAAGGTGCCACGCCGCCGAGCAGTGCTTGTGCAGAAAGCAGGCGGGGGGGCGGCGGCACGCGCGTGAGCAGCTCACCTTGCTGCCCAGGTCGATGTTGGCGGGCAGGATGTTGACAGCCGGGACGGCCAGCAAGCCTGCCTCCGCAGGCTCCTCCTGGGATGCCAACAGGGGGGCACCTGACTCTGCAGGGTGCAGAGTCGCATTGTTGGACGCAAAATGCAGGCATCGGCTGCCAACTTGCTCCTCACCCAGGTGCCTCGTTATCATGTCCAGATGCAAGCTGCAGCATGACGCACTAGCACGGAAGCCTGCAGCTGTGCCCACTGGCCCGCCCACCTTGAGTGTCGTGCTCCAGTTTGGCGCGTTTGGCCTCCTGCCCGCCTGCTGCTGCCGCCTCCTCTCGTGCTGCCGCGCTGTCCGCTGCCTGCCCCTCATTGGCTGCTCCATCCTGCTCCCGCTTGACGCCCCACGCTGCTGGCGCCCGCTGGGCCGCCGTCGGAATCTCTACTGGCGTGAAGCCAAAAGCCACATTTGCCAGCCACGACTGGCAAGTTCTGGCCTCCTTTGGCGGGCTCAATACCATCAGGGTTGCTGGCACCTTGCAGCCGTTGCATGGGCCGGCAGAAATGCCAGCCAGTCGGATGCGTCGCTCATCCATCCAGCCCGCCAGCTGCACATTTTACAAGGGAGGCTGCCTCAACAGTCACTGCGCAGTTTGGCAGCCAGCCTGCTTGATCCAGGGCACCAGCACACGCGGGTTGCCTTTCTGATCCCATGCGCGCCCGGCGTGCCCCGCCCAGCACGCGCAGTCACTCACCAACTTGACTAAATTTCTCGGTAGGTAACCCATGTGCGTCTCCAGGCTGCAGCCCTTGCCGTTGTGCACAGCGATCGCGTTTTCGTCAAACACATTGCCGGGGTCACGCCGCAGCGACAGGACTGCACCCACAGGGTCAGGCATTGCAGAGTGGGGTTCAGCCTAGTCAATCAAGTCGGCTGCTTGTTTCTCAGGTGCAACTAGCATGACCGTCTGCGGGAGAAGTAGGGACTGCTCAGCGGTGCCATGCCCACACGAGTGGCTGGCATCCCAGCCGCCATCCATTCGGCAGGAGCAGGCCGCCTGCAAGGCAGCCGGCTCACCTGCCCCTGCGCTCTGCGGCTTGGTAGCTTTGTAGTGATTACAGCCGACTACTGAGGTGTCGATCACGCCGATCAGCACCCACGACATGGCTGCCCTCGCATGGTTGGAGGTGAGCGGCGACAGAGTGGGCACGAGGGACGGCGGCGGCGGCGGCGGCGGCGGCCCACCAGCACCGCGCGAGCGGATCTGGGGCTGCAACGGCTCGTGGCCCACCTTTTCCGCTTCTTCTGGGCCGCGAAGCTCGAAACCGAGCTGGGTGGGCTCGGGGGCTGGGTTGACTTGCAAGCGAGGGCTGCGCGCTGCCAAAACCTGTTACACGTCGCCTTGCATGTGTTATGAAGTCGGAATTACGGGTGTTCACTCGCTGGAGCGGCAGGATCACACATGCAAGGCGCCGCCGCGGCGCTGGCGCTCGCTTGGCACCCCCTTCTTGCCGAGCCCTTGGGCCCATGTTCCAGCCCATTATGCAGCCCGTCCAATCGCTACTATCTTGCTCTGGTCACAGAGCCGTCTGCCCGAATCCAGTGCCCTACCCGCGGCGTGTTGGCGCCCCCAGCGGCAAAGGACTGGCGCCCGCCAATCTGTTGTTATTTTGCAAGAAAACATTGCACAACATGCATGCATGGCTGGCTGTGAGAAGTGCGCAGGGCCAGGCGCAAGGGTGCACACAGCGGCATGCAGTCTATAGCTGTGTTTGGTCGGTGTGAGTGCGGCAGAGGGCCCACGCCGGCTTTCCGTCTTCAATGGAGCACCGCCACAGCACAACCAGCTCTGCTACGCCGACCGCGCATGATGCTGCATCCATCACTGCATCCATCACTGCTGCGCCGCTGCCGCCGCAGCTGGCTGTTCGCAGTCTGCATCAGCTGGTGGTCTGCGTCAGCCAAGGCCAGCTGTTCGCCTCAGCGGCTCTCCCGCGCCAGGCGCGCCTTCTGTTCGATGGCTGCTTCGCAGGCGGGTTCGTGCCGCCCCCAGTCGCTGGCCATGCAGGCGGGGCTGCAGTAGAACACCTCGTGGCAGCGGCCGCACTTGCGGAAGCCGCCGCGCCCCACCGCGCCGCCTGGTGGGGGAGATAAAGAGGAGGGAGGAGGGAGGAGGTGGGGTCCCTGGAAGTGAAAAACAAGCCATGAGGGAGGGAACTGTGGCCATGGGACGAGGGCACGGCATGCAGGAATGCACGGCGGCGGGGCACTGCACACGCGCACGCCCAGACACTTGCAAACATGGGAGCGTCGCTCCCGCCACGGCAAGCAAGACCGCCACTCCAGCAACGAATCGCCACTCACATTCCGGGCGGGCGCATGTGCGCAGAGTGCCTCTGGTGGCCGCTGGGCGTGCTGTCGCTGCTGCGCCGCCCGCCGCGCGCCCGCCGGGGCCCCCTGCGCCGCCCGCTGAGGCAGCAGCCTTGCGCTGCTGCTTGCGGCTGGGCACTGCCTCCCATTCCTCTTCGTCCTGAGGAGCCCCGGCCAGGGCCGCATAAGCGGCCGGCAGCTGCGGCTGGGCTGGCTGCTCCGCCTCCTCTTCTTCCTCCTCAGACTCGGACGCCCAGCTGTGCTTGACGGGCTCGGCGGCAGCCGGCTTGGCCGGTTTGGCGGCCTTGGGCTGCGCGGCTGCTGCCGCAGGCTGGGCGGCGGTGCCGCTGCCGCTGCCGGCAGCTGCCGCCCGCCGTCGCTGTCGCTTCGCCGCTGTCTTGCTGGTGCCAGCACCAGGCTGCGGTGCCGGTGAGGTGCGCAGAAAGGCGATGGCCAGCACCAACGCGGCGACCAGGATGAGCAGCCCCAGCATAGTGATCGCTTGATCGCTTGGCGGGTCGAGCTACGCGGATAGTCTCGATGCAGATCTACCGGGCCCGCAGAGCTCTGATCGTGAGACGGGGCGCCCATGCGGCCGCAGTACGTACTGCCGCCGCCGCCGCCTCCGCTTCGGCCTTCCAGCGTACTACACATTGCCTCCACCTCCCCCTTCCAGCGTACTACACATGGTCTCCACCTCACTGAACCATTTACAGGCAGGTAGGTTCTTGGTGTTGTTGTCAGAGTCAGCCGATGCTCCCCACAGCCAGCCATGCAAGGCACGGTCAACTGCCGCCGCCGGCCTTGCGCGCCTTGGCCTCCTCTTCAAGCTGCTTGTTCAGCGCCACATAGTCCACTCCCCCGCCGCCCCGCCGCCGCCGTTTGCGCCCGCCAGCATCATCCTCATCAGCCGCTGCTGCTGGCGCCGCCGCCGGGGCCGCGGCAGGCGCAGGTGCTGCTGCCGACGCCGCTGGCGCAGCCGTCGCTGCTGCTGGCTGTGCCGTTGCACCTGCCGCTGGGCCGTTGGCGGGGGCAGCAGCGGCAGCGGCGGCTGCCGCCGCGAGCTTGGCAGCCTCTGCCGCCCGTGCCGCCGCCGCCTGCTGCCGCTCCAGCGCCTTTTTGCGCAGCAGCTCGGCTTTCTTGGCCTCTGCTTCTGCCCGCACCTTCTTCTCGTGCTCACGTTCCGCCTGCAGGAATTTGAGAGCAGCATGGCCCGTGTTCATGTGCAGGCAGGCTGTGTACGTCATTGCCATTGCCCACAGCTACCTGCAACGTACAGACCCACTAGCGTCGCCCCTCCGACAAGCCCCCAACTGCTTGCAGCCAACCTTGGCATCCCCTGTCTTCACACGCCGGCATTCAGCACCAGCAGCCATGTTCCCTTGCACTAGCCAAACTATACCCTGCAGTCACAACCGCCTCTGGAGGCCACACCTTGGCATCCTCGGGGCTCCACACGCCGGCATTCGGCTCCAGAAGCGCCTTGACGTGTGCCGCCACGCTGCGCGCAAACGCCGACACCAGAGCGCCCTGCGGACGGCGAGGCGCAGCAGACAGCCAGGGACGCTCAGCGCTGACTCTCGGCACGAGTGAGAAGTGAATGTCTGGTCCTTGTGAACGCATGCCAAAGTGGCTCGGCTCCAACAAACTCTTGTGAACGCACAGCGAGGCTGCTCGGCTTCAGCAAACTTGGCAGGCAATCAGATTCATGACAGGCAATCATTGACAGCCACAGTCTGCATGTCAACCATGCACCTGGATGCGATAGCCGCCTTCCAGCACCGACACCAGCCGGCCTTGGCAACACCTGTGGGGGCGGGTGGCGGGAGACAGCAGCGGCGGGTGGAGACAGCAGCGTTGGGTGGCGGGGGCTTGCCGCAGGCGGCCGCCGCAGCAGCCGGCATGCGACGCAGCCTCTAGTTCTTCCTTCCTAGACTGCGGCTCCGTATGCACCTGCTTGCATGATTGGCGACTCTTGCACCAAGGGAACGGGCAATCCATCCTATCCACACGCACCTGTTGGCCACAGCCACCAGCTGCTCCGTCAGCCACTCATAGTCGCGCTCTGTGACGCCGATGTAGCGGAAGTTGATTTCGTCCTTCTTGTGCGCATCAAAGCCTGCAGGGGTTGCCAACGGGTTTTGAGACTCAAACTCAACACGTCTGGCTGCAACGACGATTGAGGCACGCAACAAAATATGGCTGGCTTGCAGTTGGTGGTTCCGCAGCCAACAAACTGCCCCACACAACAGTTCCCAGCTTTTACCCGCGCAGACGAAGATTATGTCTGGCTTGAAGTTGGCGAGGGCAGGAAGGATCTTGTCGCGCCACGCCCGCTTCCACAGCCTGCAGGGATGTGTGTGGTACCATGGGTGGTGTGAGCAGCGTACAACTAGCGGAGGTGGCAAGGCTGGCTGGATGCAACACTGGCTGCAAAACATGGAGGAGGGGCGGCAGCAGCGGCAGGGAGTGACAACTCTGCATTGGCTTGTGCTGGCTAGGAGCCCCAGCCAGGGATGCCCACATTAATGGCGTACAATTGATACTATGGCACAACGAGTCGGATAAACTCACGCTGGCTTGGAGCCGAAGCCAGGGATGCCCACATCGATGACGCGTGGACCCTCCAGTGTGGGAGTCTCTCCACCTGTGACATAACAGGCATGCATACAGCGCTGTTGAGAGTTTGGGCGACAGCGCCGCCGCAGCACACAGCCCGGGGTGCAACTGCAGGCAGCAGCCGGCTGGGAGCTGCCGCACTTGAGGGGCCGCTGAGACGGGTTGAAAGCCTCACCCTTGTACTCAAACTCATGGTCAGGGTCCTCTTCAATCAAGCTGCCATCCTGCTGCCCAGCACCCGCCGCCGCTGCCTGCCCAGCCGCTGCCTGCTGCGCACCACCGCTCGCCGCTGCGCTGGGCTCAGCTTTGACTGCTGCGCTGGCTGCCTCCGGACCATCCACATCCATGGCAGCTGGCGCCACACCGTTCTGCTGGTGCTGCCCTTCCGCTGCCGCCTCCGCCGCCGCCGCCGCTGCGGCCTCGGCGGCTGCCTGCGCCTCTGCTGCTGCTTTGGCTTCTGCCAGCTGCTTGGTGTCGCAGGTGGCTCCGCTGCCGGGGTACACAAATGCGGGGTAGCCAGGAGCCTTGGGGCCGTAGCCTTGCACGCTGCAGCGCGGGGCAGGAGGCAGGGGGTGGGACAGGGGTGGCTCAGGCACGGACAGGGGTGAGGTGCCGATGCAGGAGTGCCGATGCAGCTGAGCTGGAGCAAAGGAGAGCCATGATAAACGCCAGCTATGCACCCGCCCAGCGGCAAAAAGATGCAGTCCTTGGTGGAGTCCAGCTGTTGTATGCTAAATGTTCAAAAATTATCCAACCACATGAGACCTAAGCACACCTGGCAAAGAAGATGCACTCCTTGTCGGTGGAGTCCAGCCAGGGGCGGTAGATGGAGAAGGATTGCACGCCCTCACTGCAAGTTGGCGGGAAGGGTCGGGGCGCAGGGCTTGCTTGCAACAGGTGCACTGGTGCGCAGCAACACAGGGGCAGGGCGGTGGATGGAGAAGGGCGGGCAGCCGCAGGCAGGTTGGCAACCCAGAAAGCTGGTGACTTACGTCAACCGCCTGCCACCTGGTGAGCTTGCCAACTCAATGACTTTTGGCTTGCACCCTTGCTTGATGGGCACAAACCAGGCTGCCCCTGCTGCCAAAGGAATCCCACCTGTAGGGCGTGCTGAACTTGTAGACCGACTTGGAAGGCACCACGTTGGTCACACACGCCTCTGCAGTAAGGCAAGGAACAAGCGCATAGAGCTCTCGGGCACCAGCCTAAAGCAGTGCAATTGAACAAGCACGCCTCCGCAGGGAGGCAAGGAACACGGAGCAGGTGCCGCCTGGCAGTCGGCATCGCGTCTCGGCAATGTGCAGCCGCCGCTGTGCAGCACGCTCAAGGGGATGCGGGCCAGTGGACTGGAACAGGGTAATGGAACAATGGAAATACGGAGAACCCCTTAAATTGCCAGTGGAACGCACCCGTGCCGTTGCCGTGGTGCACGTCAAAGTCCACAATCGCCACGCGCTGCACGCCCGCGTGGCGGTACACGTTCATTGCGTACGCCGCGCCGATGGCTGCGTTGTTGAACAGGCAGAAGCCGTGGCTGCAGGGAGGTGGGTGGGTGGAGGGCGGCAATGGAGCTGAAATAGGTGTGTGGGCCAGGTTAGCTGGCCACACGCTGACGCTCCATCCAGCTCGGCGTGTGGGCCAGCCGAGCTTGGCACGTGGGCCAGCTGAACTGGGAAGCACCAGCGGAAGCGGATCACGCGTCCTGGCACACAGCCACTCGCTTCACAGCTGCAGCTGCCCAGCCGTGCGGACAGCTATCCAAAACTTTGCAGGCAAGGCAGCAGCACAGGCATGGGGCGCACCTGCCGTTAGGGTCGTTGGCGTTACACACAACGCCCAGCGGCCCGGCGTGGTGGCCCGGCGGGCGCACCGCACAGAAGGCGTTGGCAGCCTGCGGGGCAGAGGGAGTTCAACACAAAGGGCAAACCGGGTGTTGCAGCAATGGCGGCCTCCTAGTGCTGGGGCAGTGTTGCATCGACGAAGAGCGCCGGAATGCTGGAGCAAGTTTGCATGGGCGTCCCCCTGCCCTGGCATCGCCTGCCGCATGTGACCCGGACCACCACTGCGCGGATCCTGATGCTGTCCCTACCACCCCCCGCCTCTCTTGACGCCTTCTTCACAGCGCCCCCGCCTCTCTTGACGCCTTCTTCACAGCGCCCCCGCCTCTCTTGACGCCTTCTTCACAGCGCCCCCGCCTCGCTCGACGCCTTCCCGCTGCGACCCCACCCCTCTGATGCTTCCCCAGCGCCTCACCCGCCCCGACATGACTTCGTCCACCGCCGCACACGTGGCGCCTGCTGCTGCCAGCGCGGCCTTGAAGGTGCCGCGGCTGACGGCAGTGTCGCCGTCCAGGTGGCCGATGGCCTCAGGGTCGTCCGGCAGAGAGTCGCACACAGCCTGCAAGACGCACAGCTCAGCAGCAGTTGGCCTGATTTGCGACTGCGCCAGCCAGGCTTGCGCCAAACCGCAGCACCGTTCGAGCATTCGCATCACACCTGCCGGCGTGAACCCTAACCCAGCAGGAAAAGTGAGCGCATCGCGCACCTGGATGCGCTTCACGTAGTTCCACTCGTGCACTCGCATGATGTCTGCCAGCGCGGCCCGCCGGCTCCCCTCCTCCCACCGCAGGCCGGCAAACTCGTCGGTGCGCAGGATGCCCCAGCCTGGGACAGGGTAGGGCCAGAGGTGGGGCATGTGTTGGGTGAGTGCAACCAAAGTCAACAGTCAGCCCTGACAAAATCGTCGGTGCGCAGGATGCGCCAGCAGGGGGGCGTTGAGAGGCAAGGAAAGATGGACCAGGTGTTTGGCGGTACATGACTTCTAACTCAGGAGGTGTGCCCGCAAGCTGCAGTGTGCCTGCCGAGCCGCGGCACATGCACACAACCTTGCCCTGAAAACACCAGCGCTGCGCACCGGGCTTGGTGAGGACGTGCAGGCGGTCCACGTTCTCAGGCGGCGCACGGTCCATGTTTTCCCTGCACCCAGGTTGCACAATCGGGGCTGTTCAACGGATTGTGGCGCACTGGGCTACCACTGCCATGTGGAGCAATGGTTCGCTATGCAAGTAAGCCCCGCCATGAGAGCACCAACCTGCCCGGAAGTGAGCATGCCGCACCCCAGATGCCAGCATTGCTGGCGGGCAGCCCACAGAACACACTCACAAGCCGACACAGCCGCTCACAATCGACACAGCCGTTCACAAGCCTACCCAGCCCACTCCCAAGCCGACCCAGCCCTCTCACCGAGTGATGGGTGCAGGGCATGTGAAGTGGAACAGGCACTCGGGCGGCGCAAACAGCACCGTGCGACCCTGCTGCTGCTCCCCCTGCTGCTGAGCTGCAGCCTGCAGGGCCGCCGCCGGCTGCGGGGACCGAAGCGCGCCTTCCAGCGCAGTGTGCTTGCGCCGCGCTGCCATGTCCGCAGGCAGCAGGCCGAGCTTGGTTTTGGAGGCCACTGTGTCAGGCGCTGCCTCTGCAAGCAGAGCCGCACAGGGGGCGGAGCCCGCCACCGCTGCCATGTGCAGCGCCGTCTGGCCAGCCTTGTTTTTTGTTGTGGCCAGGCCCGCCGCACCCTCGCCCTCCTCTGCCGCCGCCGCCGCGCCCAGCAGCTGCTGAACCACCGCCGCGTGGCCCTGCCGTGCTGCCAGGTGCAGCGCGGTGCAGCCGTGCTTGTCTTGGAAAATGACGAGCGGCGGTGGCAGTGCATCGGGGTCTGCCGCAGGAGGGGCCGCCGCTGCTGCGCCGCCCTCTGCCGCCGCCGCCGCTGCAGCCGCTGCCGTGGCCGCTGCCGCCTGCTGCTCCTGCTCTGCCTTGAGCTGCTGCTGCTTGCGGGCTGCAGCCGCCAGCAGGAGCTCTATGGCCGCACCAAAATCCAGCTGTGCAGCCCAGTGCAGCGCCGTGCGCCCGTTGTCGTCCCTGTTGGCGCAGCAGCAGGGAAGAGAGCCAGGTCAAGAGTGGCATTCAAGCCAGTGAGAGCAGCTTGGTCAAACAGGGCTGATGCATTTGAAAGAGGACGTGATTGTGAGATGTGGGCCAGCCATTCGGCGGGGGCGACTGCCAGCATGGCGTGGGCTGGCAGGACGGCCGGGCGGCGCACGGTTGCTCTCGCATCGTTAAACACATCACGCCGCACGGGGCCCCGGTGGGGGCAGCGGCGCGTGCCTTTATGCGATGCTTGCGATGGCAGTGAGTGGAAGAGCAGCAGAAGCGGTAGCAGGCACGGCAGCGGCACGCCAGCCTTTGGTGGAACATGCCCTCCCTGCCCAACCGCCACAGCCCCCCAGCTCTAGCTAGCCGCTCACCGCTCGTAAGGGTCCGCCCCAAATTGCAGCAGCAGCTCCACTGCTGCCTGCGCAAAGGCGCGCCGCGCGGGCAGAGACGCCACCGCCACCGCCACATGCAGCGGCGGGGAGCCCTCACAGGCCACCTCTGTTGAGGCGCCGTGCTCCAGGAGCGCACGCGCAGCCTCCAGCTGGCCTGCGGATGGAGATGCAGGGAGCGGGAGGGGGTGGCTAGGTGCGCGGGTGGGCTGGCGGTGACCTCGCGACTGACAACTCACGCTGCGTGCGAGAGGGGGCAGCGCGGTGCAGCTGCACCTGCTGCTGCCGCCAGCTGAGGGTGATGTGCACGCGCTTCGCAAGTGGATCCCGTGCCACCACCGACAGTGCACAGTGCACGCTGAGGGAAATGGAACCGGACGCTGCTGCCGCCCCAGCACAGCGCACCGTGCAGCAGGGCCACGTGGAGCGGGGTGCACTCGTGGTGGTCCCGCCCATCCACGTTTGGCAGCTCCGGCTTGTTGGCCTCTGCCACATACTTGGCCAGGATGGGGTCCTGCACCCACAAGCATTCGAGCGGCAGCAGCGCAGGTTGGCGGCAGCGCCGGTGCGACGCGAGGCACGCCCGTGCCGACACAGTTCAATGAATTGGCATGCAGCAGGCAGGGCAACACAGAAAAGCAGACGCACCAGGCCCGCCAGCTCCTCAGCTGCCTTGGGCTCTTCCGGCGGCGGCGTCAGCAGCTGGCGCAGCAGCTCTGCATCTCCCGCCTGTGCGGCATCGTGCAAGGGGCTGCGCCGCAGCGGCGGAGAGAGGGAGGGCTGCAAGTCGGTGCAGGGCGGCGGCGGCAGGCAGCGGCGGCGGCAGGCAGCGGCGGCGGCAGGTGGTGGTGCGGCTTGGCGCGCCGCCGCGGCGCTGTTACGTTGCGAATTGGGTGCGCTCTACAATGCACGCGGCGCAGGACCCGAAGCCGCTGCCACGCGCCGCGAGCACAGCTTTGAGGGGCGCAGGGCCTCGGTGCGCCGCTTCGGCAACCGCTACCAAGCTGTCGCATCACTGTGGACGCTGATCCGATGCTGCAGGGCCGGCAGGAGGCGCTCACAAGGTGTTGGGCCCCTCGTCCACGTCGCTGTCGCTATATGCGTCCGACATTGCTGGTCGTCCACTCCTGGTCGCCTACGACCGATCGGTGAACCGTGGAGGAAGCCCGCCAAATGCTGGCTGCGGCGCCTGATTTGCGGGGCCCTGCACAGGTTTCTGCCCTGTTCGCCCGCGCTCCAGTCCAGATCACATCACAGCCTCCTGAACAGCCACTGGGACGCTCGACGCCTCGCTCAAAGGCTTGCGCACTGCGCTTGCAGCGCACCCTGTCGTTCCCTTGTGGCGTTCTGATCATTGGGGTGAGCCACCAAACAGATCGCGTCTAGGCCTTGAGGGCAGCACCAGCTGCTGCCCTAGCCGCCGGCCCCGCCGCCTGCAAGCCGCCCGCCGCGTTGCATCCGGCGGCTGTGCCGGCCCCGCCTGCTCAAGCAGCAAAGCAAGCCCTCCCTGCTGTTGCAGTACTTGCAGGCAAGGAGGTCGCCGCCAGCAGCACCCAGGCGTGGCAACCCTGAGCAGCGCCTGAGGGGCGTGGCAGCATGGCGGGCGCCGGGCCGGGGGGCCTGCCCCCAACGGAAGGGGAGCTCGACTTGATGGACATGGAGCTCGGCCAGCTGGACGCCTCTGAAATTGGTGGGTGGGTGCTGCCCCGCAGCACGGCAGCTGCTGTGGGCAGGGCTGCAGCCGTCCTGTGTGCCTGTGCCCCTGTCACGGGCAGCTGGCCAGCGTTTGTGCTTGTGCGCCGCGCTCCTGCCTGCATTTTGCTTGCAGCTGCCCACCCCGCCCCCTCCTCTTACTCGCCGCGGCTCCCCTCCCCTCCCGACTATACACAGAGATGCTGGTGGCGGG
>RRZL01000077.1:1635453-1658971 GCA_006782975.1 Chlorella sp. Dachan | reverse complement strand
GCGTCGACAGCCCCCCGCCGGCGCAGGCCGCCTGCGGGCTTCTGCCGTCGGCCGCATTTGCGCTGCCGCCTGCCGCAACACCGGCAGAGCTGGGCAGCGCTGCCATTGCGGCGGGCGCTGTGCCCGCGCCGCTGCCGCCGGCGGGTGCTCCGCTGTCCATCCAGCAGCAGCTGGCGCTTCGTAAGGAGCTGGAGGCGCAGCAGGGAGGGCTGGGGCAGTTACCGCTTGGGTTTGGCGCTGGCCTGCAGCAGCCCGGGTTTGCAGCGCCGGCCTGGCAGCAGCAGCAGCAGGCGCAGCAGCAGCAGGCAGGCACGCCGCAACTGTTCCCGGCTGCCCCGCAGCTGGACAGCCCTGGCGGCAGCAGCATGGGCGGCAGCACAGGCGCGGTATCCGGGGGACCGCCCCTTCCTGGTCTGCAACTTGTGGCCGGAGACGCAGCCGCCGGCCCTGCCTACAGCAGCGCGTTTTTTGCGTCCGTTCCTGAGCAGCCGGAGGCGTCCATGTTTGAGGCGCAGCCCGCCTTCAGCAGCGACCTCAGTGGAGACTACGCAGCGGCAGTCGGAGGCGGCAGCGGCGACTACTCGGCAGCAGTGGCAGGTGCCGGCGGCGGGGCCAAGCCCAGCAACAAGCGCTTCAGCAACCGGTGAGGAGTGGAGGCAGGGGAGTGGAGGCAGGGGGCGGGGGGTTTAAGGGTTGAGGCAGATGGGTCTGAATGCAGGCTGTGGGCTGCATCAATTCTACAGGGTATGACAGCCTAGCTTGCATACACAGCCATGTGACGCGTGCAGGCAGCTGGTGCGCAACCGTGCGATCCAGGTGGAGAGTACGGTACCCCTTGCCCTGCATCCACACAAGTTGCGCCTGCTGGTCATGATGTGGCTGCCTCGGGTGCGCTGCTGTCGCAGGCAGCAGACGCGCATCAGCGCGATTGAGGCGGAGCTGCAGCGGCTGCAGCGAGAGATGGCGGGCATCAAGCTGGAGAACGAGCGGCTTAAGGCCAAGGTGGGTTGAACAAGAACCAAAGGGCTGGGTGTGTTTATGCAAGGTATTAGGCGAGAGGTGGCAGCCATCAAGCAAGGCCAGGGTGTGCATGCCCTTGCAGCACTGTTCAATGCACGCGCCTGTCCCATGTGTGCGCGTGTGCTGTTCTCAAGGCAATCAGCGCCAAACCTGCCGAGGGGCAGCCGTGCCCGCGGAACCTGCCCTACTGCCTGCTGCCCGACTTGGCATTGCCACCTTACCTCCATACCTCCCTAACTCCATACCTCCATGCCCGCATCACACACAGAACCAGGAGGTGGAGCAGCAGCTGCACACACAGCAGCAGCTGCAGCAGCTGGCGGCCGCCGTGGGCAACGCCACGACCGCAGCCAGCGGCGGCAGCCGGCCAGCCGGCGCGGCGGGGCTGCGCGCCCCTCCCCTTGTCACTGCGGCGGCCACCTCGCCGCCCAACAGCCAGCGCAAGCTGCTAATGCACCTGACTGTCAGCGCACGGCCGGCGGATGCAGAGGTGGGCGGCAGCAAGTGGGGTGGGGTCAGCCATCTGTGCCGCAGTTTGGGTCGTGCCTTTTGGCCTGCCCTCCGCCGTACCTGGGTGGGCTGTGCAGCATCTGAGAAATCACGACCAGCAAGCGCCTGACGTGCATGTGCCCCTCCCCCCTGCCGTACCTCAGATGCTCAAGGTGTCGGCGCTGACGTGGCCCAAGCTGGTGGACTGGTACCGCGCCCAGTACGCGCGCTTCAGGTGTGTGCCTTTGAAGCCGCAGGATTTACCTTGCAGGATTACCTAAATTTCACACTGTTTCTGCATAAGTGTGTGCTGGCTCAAACTGTGCAGCATGCACAAGCACAGAGAGCAGGGCTAGGTGGCTGGAGGCCGCTCCATCCACATCAAGCGCCACCGCCCCTCGCGCTGCGCCTTGCAGGGAGGCGCTGGCGGCGGCACCGCCCGGCGGCGGCAGCGAGGCAGAGCACCTTGCCAAGGAGGCCATGAGGGTGGGGGTGAGTGTTTGTTGATGGGGATTCAGGCAATGCCGCAAAAGCAGGTTGTTATTGTTCATTAGGTGCATGTTAGGGTTACACGAAGCAAAGGTGGCCGAGCGCCCATGCTCCTCGGCTGGCTCCCTCCCGGACCGCCCTGCGGCTGCCCCCATTGTAGCCCGACCGACCCCCCGACACTTTCACGCCCCCTCCACCCGTCCTTGCAGCGCTACTGGGACCTGCTGGCGCTCATCTGCCGCCCCGACCTGTGCGTGCGCATGCTCAACGAAGACATGTCGGCGCCACCTGCCGCCACCCCGCCCGCCGGCGGCCCCCCGCCGTCAGCCGAAGCCAAGTGGCCAGCCACCGCGCTGGCCGCCGCTTCGCTGCCCGCAGCGCAGCGTGCCAACCTGGCGGCCGCCTGGCGCCAGCACTGCGAGGCGTCAGCAAAGCGTGCGCAGCACCGCCAAGAGCTGCTGGCACAGATCCGGGAGGGCTTCCTGCAGGTGCGAGTGACAGCTATTGGCAGTTTAGTCTCAGTCTCTGGGGTCAGCTAGTGACAGTAAAATTCAGGGTGGGGAGGGCCTACCGGTGTGTGCTGAGGGTACACTTGAGCTTAGATTTTGTGTGGCAGCCCTGCTGCTGTGATTTGCATACCGGCTTGCACCCGCTCTGCAAAGTGGTCGTTGTGCGATGGGCGTCCCTCCTGCCCTGCAGCCGCTGCAAGTGGCCAAGCCCGAGGAAATGGAGCTGGGGAAACCGCTGGCGCGCCGCGGCCTGCAGGCGAGTGCTCCAGGCCGAGGGGCTTGAACCTGTAACACAGCGGGGTGGAGACACACACCTTGCCGAGTTTTGCCGGTCCAGCAGGTTGTGCTGTGCGCCAGAACACGCCAGTCACGCTGCTGCCTGCAAAGCACTCCTGCCTATCCCGGCCATGGGGGCGCTGCTCCTCTTCACGGCCAGGACCGTCCTGCAAGTGGTTGCAAGCTGCAAGTGGTTGCAAGTTGATCCCCAACTGCTCCTCATGTGAACGCGTGCGCAGGCCATGCAGCCGCTGCGCCTGCTGGTGCGCCAAAGCAGCTGCTGTTTCCGTGTCTTTGACCACATCTTTGCGCCACCAACTACTGTATGTGCTTTCGGTTCATTCTCACAGGCCATGGAGTCGCTGCGCCTGCTGGTGCGCCAGGACCACGTGTCTACCGTCCAGGTGGCGTGCGGCATCCGCAAGGCAAGAATGCACACCTGGCTGCGCATCCTTCTTTATTTTCCTTCTTGCCCCGCCTGCTTGCCGGTGTGGCCTGCTTGCCACCTTTCAAGAGAGCCGCTGTATCTTCTCATGCCACGCTGCTGCAGCGTGATCAACTAACTGGCTAGGGTCATGAACTGCCGCAGGGCACACCGCCGTATCACGATGCTCAGCCTCTCCGCCCATCCAACCTCTCTCCTGCTGCAGCTGCTGTCGCCGACGCAGTGGGCGCGCCTGGTGGTGGCGGCCTGGCCCTTCTACCCAGATCCATCCAAGTGGGCGCCCCTGTTGGTGGCCGAAGCGGCCGCTGGCGGCTCGTGAGTGTGCACCTGCGGGCTGCCCCCCGGACTCTGTGGGCACTTCAGCCAGGGGCAGAGGCGGCGCCTGAGCATAGGAACCATCTGATGAACCGTGAGCCAGACGCATGCCGGTGCACCCGCAGCAGTGTTAGCGACAAGCTGAGGAGAGCACTCGTCAGCTGGGCCAACTTCTGGACCTGCGCTTGTTGACCCGCTTCGCCTGCGTCCACCCTCCGCACTGCACCCCGCCCGTTCATCTGCATGACCCCACCTGCATGAACACATCTGCTTGACCACACTGTACGTCTGGTTGGTTTGAGTGCTTGCCCTTCCCTCCTCCTGCCCTTCCCCTCCTCCTGACAATCATCGGGCGCCGCCGTTGGCGCCCCCGCCGCCTGGGCTGCCGGCCGTGTCCCTGCCCCCTCGATCCCTTGTGTCCAAGGTATGTGTGACATACCCGACTAGCGGGCGCGAGCGCCAGGATGCACAGAATCGGTGCATGGCCCGCCGAGATTGCACCGCGGTTGAATGGCGCGATCGCGTCGGTGCGGGGCATTCATTTGACACCCCGCGATCCACCCTAGCGTTCCGAAACATGCAGAGCTGCAGAACCGCCCTCTCCGCAAAGCACGCGTATGCCGCGGCGCCGGCGTTCCGCCCGGCACCCCAGCAGCGCGCGCTGGTGGCTCGGCGGCCAGTGCTGACCGTGGCAGAGGGTGAGCGTGACAAGCGGGGCGCCCCCGTCGCTGATGGCGGTGGAGCGTGTCGTGCGGGCTCGCCCAGCCCTTGTGCGCCCTGCCCCAGCTTCAGCTCGGTCTCGATCTGCAACCTGCGGCGCCGATCGCGCGCCGCTGCTGGGTCGAGGCCTCGCCGCCGCTGCTGCGACCAGCTGCCGCCGCTCGCCCCCGAAGCCGCCTCCCTCTGCCTCCCTCTCGCTCTGCAGCCGCCACAGCGCGCATCCTGGTGCAGGGCCGCAACATCGAGGCCACCCCCGCCATCAAGTCGTACTGCGAGGACAAGGTCGGCAACGCGATCAAGCACTTTGATGGCGTGAAGGAGGTGCGGCGTTTTCCGCAGCAGAGGGTGGGCCTGAGTGAGGATGCGGGTGTGTCGCAGCAGCAGCGGGTGGGCATGAGTGAGGATGCGAGTTGCACAGCAGCGCGGGTGGCGGCAAGAGGATGGGTACTTTTGCGGGCCTGGTCGCAGCCCCAGCTGGGACAAAGTGTAGGCTTGCAGTGGATGGTGGTCGGCGGCGTACGCGAGCACCCTTGCGCCCTGGGGCGTGATGCGCATGCACAAGCCCTGGGCGCTACCATCGATTCCGACCTGCTTCGGGTCATCAGCACTGCCTGAGATGCGCGGCATTGCCACATTGCCAGCCGAGCGCGCAACACACCAAGATACACCGTCACTCAATCCCTCGCCACACTCCCTCCGCTGCCCTTGCCACGATCCCTCTCCAGATCGACGTGAAGCTGTCGGTGCGCGGCAACCCGCGGGGGCGCGGCACCGAGGCGCACCACCAGCGCGACCAGACTGTGGAGGTCACCGTCTACACCCTCAGGTGCCTGGCTGCCTGTTTCTACCTCGGTCTCTCGCACGCCAGCAGCCCTGCCTGCGCATGAGCTCGTCAGGCAGCTCCCGGTAGCGAGCGGACGCCGGAGCAGCTGCCCCCCTGACATACAGCACAGCCTGAGGCCCAGCCTGAGGCCCTCCTGACACCTCATTCGCAGGCACGGCGTGGTGCGTGTGGAGGACTGCGAGCAGGCACCCGCTCTGTCTACCCTCTTGCCCTTGCGCAGCCAATCAACCGCTGCTGTCTTTGCTTTCTTTCTTCACGCAGGCACGGCGTGGTGCGTGTGGAGGACTGCGAGCAGGACCTGTATGCAGCGGTTGACCTGGTGGCCGACAAGCTGAAGCGCAAGCTGGTCAAGGTGAGGCACAGCCGTTTTTGCACAATTTGCATTTCAGTGCGTCGAGTGTTGCGGAGGAGCAGAGGTGGACCTGGTGGCCGACAAGCTGAGGCGCAGGCTGGTCAAGGTGGGCTGACAGCTTGCCAGTGGGTCAACACTATGCTGGGAGCAATGTGCTGCAAGTAGCGAAGCGGTTGGCCTGGCGGCTGGCAAGCTGCAGCACACGCTGGCCATGGTGTCCTGCAAGCAGTAGATGGCGTGGCAGCATGCATGCCTGTGTGCAGCAAGGGTTGCTGCTTCTACTTGCCGAGCGCCTGCCTGCCTGCGTGCTATTCGCCGCTGTGCTTTAGCGTGCCTGCTGGTTACCACACGCGCACTTCAGGGCTGAACGGGAGATGTTTCGGCGTCTGATGCCGCCCAACCGCTCTGCTGCTGCAGGCCAAGGAGCGGGCAGCGCAGAAGTCGCTTTGTTGTGCAGTGTGCAGGCTGGATCGCCCTCAGAATGGCTGCAATTCATGTTGTTGCAATGCAGGTCAAGGAGCGGGCGGTGCAGAAGGCCAACTGGCCCGGCCGCGGCGGCCCCAAGGTGCGACCTGTGGCCCACCCACCGGCTGTGGGGCAGGAGTGGGGTGCCGCTTGTTTGCTGGCAGCCAGCCTGGGACAAGCGGCGGCCTTGCAAGTGTTGCCAAGTGTTGCGTGCCACTTGGATGCAGTCGACAAGTGCAGGGTGGCAGGACGGCTGTGGGCCCGGGGATGCTGTTGCCTCGTATCAGCGCCACGCCATTTGATCAGACGCGCAACTGTCTAATCAGCCACGCGCATGACCATCGCAGGGCGCCGACACGATTGTGGAGCACCTGGACACCGAGGAGGTTGTGGACAAGCTGCCCACTGACCAGATAGCGCCCCCCGTGCCCGAGGTGGTCAGGTGCGTGTGGATGGCCTGCCCGCTCACTCCGCGCGTCGGCGTCAGCAGCGGCGGGATCTGTGCGTGTGCAGGCAGCCCTGAGCCCTAGTGCAAGCTACTGCTGTGTGCTCTGCAAGCCTGTGTGGAGTTGCTTGCTGCCGTTCACAGTTCGTCCTGCACCACAGCTTGTCCTGTGCGATCCCTTTGGCCCGCTGCAGGGCGAAGGTGCTGGAGGACCGCCACCAGCCGCGAGTGCCGCACATAATGCTATGCAAACTAGGGACATTATGCTCATCCGCACCGCAATGTGCTGTTGCCCGCTGCAGGGAGAAGGTGCTGGAGGTGACGGCCATGAGCCTGGATGACGCCATGGAGCAGATTGAAAACGTGCGCATGGATGGTTTGTGTTGGCTGGGTTGCTGGTGCTGGTGCCTCCTGCTGTGCCCTGCTGTGCTCTGAGAACTGATGCATTGGAGCACATCGAAGCTTGCGCACAAGTTTTGTTTGGGAACCAGCGGCTGCTGCTGTGCCGTGCCGTGCCGTGCCTGCCGTGAGCCGGAATCGGCATGAGTGACGTGCTGGAGCAGCCTGCAACCGCGTGCCGCTGCTCTGCTGTCTGCCAGCCGGCGTGCCGCCACCTGGACATTGCTGCATGCATCTCAACCTGAACAGTGCTCCGTGCATCTCAACCTGAGCCGTGCTCCATGCTGCATCTCACACCTCTCTTCAATTTTCTAATTGGAATTTGTTTTTGCTTGCAGGTGGGCCACGACTTCTTCCTGTTCAAGGACTCGGCTGATGGCGACATGAAGGTGCTCTACCGCCGCAAGTGAGCACCGTTTTGCGCTGGGCCAACCAACTGGTCCCAGGACATGCCGTGTGCACCTGCGCCCCATGTCGCTGCCCTCCTGGGTGTTGTGTTCAATCGCACTTTGAGGCAGCCTGGAACGCGCCCTGCGCAGCCGCCAGGGAGGGCCCTGCTTCAAGGGGCAGCACAAGCGGCTGCGGTCTTGGGGCGCCGCGCTGTGTGGGGGCACCCGCAGCCGCCTGTGCACTACATAAGGTGTGCACTAACTTAAGGTGTGCACACCCGTGCCTCCCTGCCGCAGGTCCCACGGCTATGGCGTGATCATCCCCCGTGCTTGAGCCCCCTGGCCCTTGGCGGCTGTTTTCCCATCAGGCCCGCGCACGGCGCGGTGGCCGCGGATGTGGCTGGAGCGTCGGCCGCCGACCTTTCGCTGGCTCCCGAGCCCGCCGCGCCTGCACTGGCTTGCTCGGCTGAGCCCTGCCGCAACCCGATCATATTGAATACATACTCCTGAGTAAAAACAACGATTGGGCAGCGTGCCTGCCGCCCCCACCCCTTTAATGGTGTGGGCGGTGGCACCTGCTCGCCATTCCTTGTTTTGTTTGTTGTTCCGTCTCTGCCCGCCAGCCACAATTCCTGTTGCGAGTGTTCCCATGCCCGCGCTCCTTCTGGAGCGGGCGGCCAGTTTTCGGCACTTGTTTTCAACCGAGAGCCGCAATTTCGCTGACGCACCACCACTTCCCTGTACAAGCTCACATGTGTAACGTGCTCAACTGTTGGCAAGCAAAAAACAAGAAAACAAAGAGTCTCTCGGGCACCGCCACCGCCTCAGCGCACGGAGCGGCGCCACACATGCTGAGTCGGAGAGTCCGATCCATCATCGGAGGGTGCAATTGACGACGGCTGCCGTTATACAACCTCAAAAACGAGGTTCCACGCCCACTGCTGGCCGCACGCCTTCAGGCGGGACCCGCGCCACCCATTTAGGCGACTTTCTTTCCGTTGCGGCTGGCCACCAGCTGCAGTGGAGCCGATCTTGAGATCTAGTTGGTGCCGACCCTCTGGCGGCACCCCCCGACCACTGCCGCCGCCACCCAGTCGCCGCCGCTCGCAGGCAGCGGCAGGCCACCATGCGCGGCCTGATGCAGGAGCAGCCGCTGGTGGTATCGACCATCCTAGAGTACGCGGCCAAAGTGCACGGCGAGCAGGTGCGAATGGGAGTGTTTGTGCCCCGCAGCACGTGCGAACGGTGTCACTGGGAGGCAGCGTGCCCCGGCCTGCAACACTAAGCTAGGCACCTGCTGGTGCCAGCACGCACACCTAGGAGCAGCAGGCGTCCAGCTCTATATGTCGATATCAGGAGGAACATCAAAAGCGAAGGCAACTTTCTGGTACTAGACTGACGCTGCCCTCGCTCAACTGCACAGGAAGTGGTGTCGGTCAGTGTGGAGGGCGCCGTGGAGCGCAGCACGTACCGGCAGGCGCGCTGTGCAGTTGCTGCCATGCTCGCACCGCTGCTGTTCCGTTGGATGCCCGTGACCTTGCCTCTGGAAGGGCCGGCTCGCAGTGAACATCTGTGCATTCCGCCTGCCTCACAGCGGCTGTGAATGCGACCTGTTGGGGCCCATGCAGGTGGCAGTACGCGCCAAGCTGGCGGCGCTGGCGCTCAAGCGGCTGGGCGTGAGGTGCGCCCCGCAGTGACCCGCATCCACACACCCACACCCACACAGGGTGGCTGCGCCATTGGCTGTTTGGCGGCTCACAAGAGCCGGGGCATTGAGGTCGGCCAACCAACCGCTGCCCAGCCCTCTCATTCCGCTGCAGGCCGGGCGACAGGGTGGGCACACTGGCGTTCAATACTGTACGCCACCTGGAGGCCTGGTGGGTGCTCCTCCCTCTGGAGCTTGCAATTGTGCCTTTGATGCACGCTCGGGGAGCGCTGTACACCACACCTTCCGTCCGCGGCCCGTGCATGCCAGCTGATGCTTGTAAGCCGTCCTTGCCTGCCATGCTATGCCGTCAGCGGCATGTGGTTCCCTGGTGTGCCCTGCTGGCCTGCACCTCGCTCTGCGCGCATCCACTAAGCCTGCCTCTGCATCCGTGCAACTGCACCGGCGCGCAGGTATGCCATCAGCGGCATTGGGGCGGTGTGCCACACCCTCAACCCGCGGCTGTTTGAAGAAGACCTGGCTTACATCATCAACCATGCCCAGGCGAGTATGCGGGAAAACAGCATTACTTGCGTGCTTTTTCATGCACCCGATTTCATGACCCGCGGCTGTTTGAGGAGGACCTCGCTTACATCATCACCCACGCCCAGGCAAGCACGTGTGGAGAACGGAGTGGCCTTACTTGCGTGCTTATCGCGCACTCAGTGCCGTCATGAAGTTGGCTGCCGGCTGTGCTCCTCACTGGGCAGGACTCGGCCCTCGTGGGGGGCACCACGTTTGTGGGCCTGCTGCCAAGCGCATCGAACACCGTTTCCTGATACCTCCTCTCCTCACAAAACAGGACTCTGTCATCATGGCAGGCACCACCTTTGTGGGCCTGCTGCCAAGTGCAGCGAACGCCGTTTCCGCTCCCCCGACCACAACCAGCCAGTGATATTTCCCAACCCCTCACAAAACAGGACTCGGTCATCATGGCGGACACCACCTTTGTGGGCCTGCTGGAAAGCCTGCTGCCGCGCTGCCCCAGCGTGCAGCACGTCATCCTGCTCACTGGTGGGCTGCGTGGTGCGGGGCTGTCTCCGTTGCTGGGCTGGGCTGCTGGGCTGCCTCTGCTGCTGGGTTCGGCTGCTGGGCTGTCTCTGTTGCTGGGCTGCTGGCTGCCAACCCGCCAGCCCTTGGTTCAGCACAGCGTGCGCACCGCACCACGCCCCCGTAGACGAGCGGCACATGCCCAAGCAGTGCGCGCTCGAGGAGCCGCTGTGCTACGAGGACCTGCTTGAGGAGGAGGTGGGGAAGGTTTTCAGATGAATGGTTTGCAGCTATTGCTAGGGATGTTGCCAATTACGTACAACGGGGCACTCCTTCAGGTCGCCGCTGTGCTACGAGGACCTGCTGGAGGAGGAGGTGAGGATTGCTGGCATTGCGTGGAGTTTGGCAGGACGCTGGAAGCGCGCTTCTGCTCCACCCACGTGTGGCGGGCGCACTGTAGGTGTCGCAGGCTGGGAGCCTGGAGTCCAGACTGCTGTGTATGATCGCGCCGGCCCTTGTGCGGCGCGCAGCCAGTGCAGGTGGGCGGTTGACTCAACAAGGCCTGATGTCTTACAGAGTAACTAATGCACGCCCATTTGGCTGCGTGCGCAGGCTGGCAACCTGGCGGGGTTCAGATGGGAGGCGGTGGACGAAAACACGGCGTGCGGGCTGTGCTACACCAGCGGCACAACAGGGCCACCCAAGGTGGGCAAAGAGTGCAGGCGGTGCGGGCTTGGTGGCAAGGAGGCCGACAGTCCAGCGGGCTCTCACTCCACGCCAGCACTGCTGCCGCTGCGGCCGCTGCTGCCCCCGCTATGCAGTGCTGTACGCCCACTGGCCCAACGCCCTGCCCGCCTTTGTGCTGCTGCCGTCACCCGTTCACCTCATGTGCCACCGCCCTTTGCCCCACCGCCCTTTGCCCTACGCAGGGTGTCCTCTACTCGCACCGCTCCAACTTTCTTCACGCATTTGTGGTTGTGATGCCGGATTCGTTGGACCTCAAGTCCAGCAGCTGCGTGCTGGCTGTGGTGCCCATGTTCCATGTGAGCAGGGGCGCCTTTTGGTTGGGGTTGGGGGAGCGCAACTTCGGTTTTGGTTTGACCCCAAGTCGAGCAGCTGCGTGTGGGTGTGGCGGCTAACGCGCTCTCGTGCTCTACATTCCATGTGCTGCACCATCTGCCAATCCGATCATTTCAAGTCGAATGGCCGGGTGTCGATGATGGCAGTGTATCGCTGAGGGGCAGGCGATCCGGCCCCATCAGCCCAAGCGCAACCTGGCCGCTCATTCGCCCCTCTGCCACGCAGGCCAACAGCTGGGGGCTGGCGTTTGCAGCGCCCATGGTTGGGGCGCGCCTCGTGCTGCCGGGCCCCTTCCTAGACGGCGCCAGCGTTTACAAGCTGCTGGAAGAGCAGCAGATAACGCACACCGCAGGTGAGTGCGCCTGCCCATGTGTGTCAATGGGCGTGTTGGCAGGGTTGCTGCAGGCTGCTGGGATCAGCAGGTGCGCCCACGGCAGGTGAGTACAAAGGCTGGTTTTCTGAGGCTGGCACCTGCAAGTAGGCGGCACTATCCCTGCTTTGCTGCGATCAGAAAAGATGTGCACTGCCGCTTCTGCTCGTCTGCTGTGCTGCAGTTCGGAAGCCCACTCTTGCCTGTGCCACCCCCGGTGCCTGCAGGCGTGCCCACCGTGTGCCTGGGCCTGGCAGACCACATGGAGCAGCACCGGCTGCGGCTGAGCAGCCTGCGCCTGCTGGTGGTGGGGGGCGCTGCCTGCCCCAGGTGCGTGCTACGGTCCATGGAACCCTCATTGGGCAGCATTGGTCAGCTGGGGCCAGCTTGCTGTTGGTGGGCACTACCCCCATCATGTGTGTAGCTTTGTTTGACTGGTGGCTCCCTCACTTGTATGCAGGCGCCTGATTGATTATTTTGAGGGCCAGCACCATGTGGAGGTGCGCCAGGCCTGGTGAGTCGGCGCCGTCGTGGCAGGAGCATTGGGCATTTGCGCAACCCTGCTTCAGTTAGTTTGCGTGGGCACCACAGAAGTGGCTCGCGGGTGCCCCAACAGTGCTGCCGATTGTTTGCGGAGTTTGCAAGCTTTTTGTTGAACGTTGTGCCCTTGTCTTGCCTGCCTTGCTTCCACCACAGGGGCATGACGGAGCTGTCGCCCATCGGTACAGTCGGCGCCGTCAAGGCAAGCACTGTGGGGGCGGGGCGGCACCTCTGGGAAACACCAGCAGCCGTTCAACACCGCCGCAGGGGCAGCTAAGCACTTGCGTAACTGCGGCTGGCACGTCATGCATGAGGCTCGTCTGGCTACCTGCCCACACCTGTGACTGAGTGCAGGGCAGCACGGCACACCTGGGTCGGGAGGCTCTCACTCAGCTCAAGCTGAAGCAGGTAAGCGGGTGGGTGGGTGGGCGCCGCCGCCTGTGAGTTGGGGTGGCACTGCGACCCTCAGGCATTTGAAGCTGCATTTCCATAAAACACCCGTGCCCTGCCAACCACTATGCACCCTTCGACTGGTTTGCAGGGCCGCCCGCATGTGCTGATTGACATGCGCATTGTGGGAGATGACGGGCAAGAGCTGCCCTGGGATGGCAAGGCTTTTGGCAACCTGCAGGTGAGAGGTGGCACGCCCGCTGCTGAGTTGCAGTCTGGTGGCATGGCATGGCATGGCATGGCGTGGCATGGCATGGCATGGCATGGCATGGCATGGCATGGTGGCATGACACAATGTGTCGCTGCATTGCGGCATGGCGCGGCTTGGCGTGGCATGGCGTGGGATGGCAGGGCATGCCACACCATGCTCTGCTTTGGTCAGTGTGCAAGCACATGGCGTCCACGCCGCCAACTGTGCACTTGTTCCATGGCATGCATGCCATGCCATGCCATGCCATGCCACGTCATGCACGCACGCTGCGCCGTGCTGCGCAGGTGCGCGGCCCACACACCGTCAGCAAGTACTTCAACAGCGATGCGGCGGCAGTGGACGCTGATGGCTGGTTCGATACGGGCGACGTGGCCACCATCGATCACTTGGGGCACATGCAGGTGGGGTGTTTATGTTTAGGGGGGAGAATGTTTTGCAGGGAGAATTGGTTGATCAGTGCTCACCCGGCTGGTGCGGCACTCTGCCGTCCGCAGGCTTCTAACCACGTCGTGCGCTCACTCGCTGTTCCAACAGATCACCGACCGGTCTAAGGACGTTATCAAGTCGGGCGGCGAGTGGATCAGCTCGATAGAGATTGAGAACGTGGCGGTGGGGCACCCCACAGTCGCAGGTATGCCTTGTCGCAATGTGCTCGCATCTCACTGTCCAGTAGCTGGCTGGCCTTCAGCAGGGTCAGGTGCAGGACATCAGCAGCCATGGCGCCAGGCAAGCTTGCAACGTGTTCACCCATTCGCCCCAGTTGCAGTGGCGGTGGTTGCCATCCCCAATGCCAAGTGGGGCTCGTCATTGCAGTTTGGCCGCCATGAAACCCTAACCTGCCAACCGTTGTGACCTTGTGCAGAGGCGGCGGTGATTGCCATCCCCGATGCCAAGTGGGGCGAGCGCCCGCTGCTGGTGGTTGCGCCCAAGCCGGGGCAGGTGAGGGCTGGGCCGGCCTGGAGCTGGCTGGCTGGCTGGCATTAGCCCTGCCTGAATCGAACAATACGATGAAAATACCGGGAGTCTAAGTTGCCATGGGAGGTTGAAGTTGCCACGGGAGGCAGCTTGACGAGGAGTACATTTGAGTGAGGGCGGGTGGCAAGAGCCGTTAGAAGAGCAGCTTGGGCGCTTAGCAGTGCAGCTTGGGCGCACGCCACCACTTGTGGGAGCAACTGCGGCCTCCCGTCAAGTGCCTCCCTGCCTGCAGAGCCCCACTCGGGAGCAGCTGCTGGAATACCTGGAGGGCAAGATTGCACGCTGTGAGTGGACGGCAGTTGCGGCTAACGTGCAACCTGCGCTTTGCTAAGCTGCTTCTGCTGCTGAGCGGTTGGTTGGTGCACACCGGCTGGCCAATCCTGGTGCAGCATCCTGCTGTATCAGTGATCCGTTGGCGTTGCACACTCCAGATGGCATTTTGCCTTGTCGCCGACCCGCACCATGCCTGTCTCTTTCTCCCGCAGGGTGGATGCCTGATGACGTCGTGTTTGTCAAAGGTAGCTCCTGCAAGCCACGTACGATGCATGCATTGCCTCAGGCCATGCAGCGGCAGCAAGGGCCGCTGGGGTGCTGGCCTTTTGAGCGCGACACCTAAGATCGCCCGCCCAAAACCCTCCTCAGCCAAGCGGCCGACAGCAGACAGCAACAGTGTTCCCCGGCCAACAGGCACATTGTTGCCAACGCGTCTGCCAAACCTTCCACCAACTGCCCTGCAGAGATCCCGCACACCGCCACCGGCAAGATCAGCAAGCTCACGCTGCGCAAGCAGTTAAGCGGCCACCGCCCCGCGCGCTCCCGGCTGTGAGGGGCTGCGGCGCGCAGTTTGGCAGCCTTCACCCTGCGGTCCCGGCTGCGAGGGGCTGCTGTGCACGATTTGGCAGCCACCGCCCTGCGGGCGCGGTCCCGGTTGCGAGGGGCTGCTGTGCGGCATGCACTGCTGGGCAGATTAGCAGTGGCGGCGGCTGTAAGGCTGGCCATGCGGCACAACCAGGGCTTGGAAGCCTGGCCAGCCCAGATGCATGTTTCGGCGCATGTGGTCACATAGCTTTAGGGCTGCTGCAACAGGGCAGCGCAGTCATGCAAAGCTTGTCAATCATGGTGCAGGTGGCAGTGCTGCAGAGCCGATCTGGGCATGCTGTATGCCCAGTCATGGGCATGGCCGATGGCGGCGCCGCTCCCCTGCATGTGTTCGCACACAGCGCGCAGAGCAGGGTGGTGACCAGCACTGCTCGAACACATACAGCCCCACAGCCGCGTTCTGAGCCCTCCGGTATTTTTCATAGCCCGTGAAGCAAGTCGGCGCGCCCACCCAGGCAGGCGGGACAGCCAGCCGCAGGCGAGCTTGCCGCAGGCGCACAGTCGTGCAAGCGACACCGCCGAATTGTGCAGCGAATGCGCTTACCAGCGGGATGGAAGCGCGGCAGCGGGGCAGCGGCGTCAGGTGGCACCGCGCGGCCGCTCAGCGGTGGGCCCCTCCTGGTGCCGTGATGCTCGTGAACGCGCCTTGCCCTCATGCAGGTTCTGTGGAGCGGCGAGAGCCCACCACCATGGCTGGCAGCATCCACCTCGCGGCCCTGGCCCTCCTGCTCCCCTTGCTGGTGATGGCCCCTCCGGTACGCCACACTGTGGCACTCATGCGTGTGCCCCTTGCCGCTGATCAGACGGTCATGACGGGCTGCGATCGCCTGCAGCGCCTGCATTTCAGCTCGTCCGTGACCATCTGTGGGTGTAATGCACTGACTGACTGGCTGGGTGCACACCGTCTGCCCATCCCAACCAGGCAAGTGCGGCGTCGTGGCAGCGCATCGGCAGCGCGAACGACAAGCGCAGATGGGAGATGGATGTGCTGCCAACAGGCATTGGCTATGCCGCGCCCCTCCAAACACCCGGCCTCACATTCCCTGCATTCGAGCGCACTTCGGACGGTGGCAAGTGAGTCGCAGTCACTCTTGGTTTTTCCAAGCTGAATTGCATGCCACCTGCTGCCTTGGCCCCGCCGTGCCAGTGACTGCCCAGCCTGTTCACGCCCATCCCTTGCTCTTGTCCCAGGACCTGGAAGGTGGCGGCCACCCCGCCCAAGGGCAGCTCCCTGGTTAGGTTCCACACCTTGACCGGCGGCACAGCGCTGCTTGCATTCTCCAAGGGCTCCAAAGGCGTGGAGAGCACCCTCGTGTGAGTGAGCACTGCGCTGCTAGCGAGCTTTTTGCCTGCAGCGAGCAAGATCATGTGCTGTATGCAGTGCCCTCTGCCGGCCCTGCATTCTGCACTGTACTGATGCGCCCCTCCCAGCTTGCTCTGCCCTGCCTGCAGGTGGTCTGAGGCCACGAAGAAGTGGACCGTCCAGGCGTTTGAGGTGCCCGCGGGCGTGAAGGCACGCAGCCTGAGCACTTCGTCTTCCACAGCTGCAGTCAACCATGCCTTTGCCATGGGCGTTATCAACACAACCAGCGGCACGGCAGTCAACTGCGTGTGGCAGTGGAGCGGTGGCGCGAGCTGGAAGGTCATCCAGGCAAGCAAGCCCAGGGCAGCAGCCCTGCCGGGGTGACCTGCGCTGCTGGTCACTGGTGGCAGATGGTGGCGGCACACGCCAGGCTGGCCAGTGCGACCACATGTGTGCTAGTTCGCGCTGTCATCACCAAGCTTACCGCCCTTTCCGTGCAGACGTTCGCAAGGACGCCCTCTGGGCTCGTGGCAGCTAGTGCGACCGCTGCTTGGCTGTCTTTCAACAACCCAGGCAAGCCGGCTTGCTCCCTGCCTTGCAAGCCAATGGGTGACGCTTGTCCTTTCCAGCTGGATAGGAAAACTGGGACACGATTCCTACGTCGTCAGCCGTTGGCCAAGAGCAAGCTGCTGGCCCAACTCTCCTGAACCACAGGCACTTGCACTCCCTCCGCCCCCTCCCGTGCAGGCGACATGTTCCGCTGGGATAGCAAGGCCTGGGTGCAAATCCGCAAGGGCGCCAAGCTTGGCCTTAAGGGAGAGCGCATCCAGCTGCTCACACCGATCCCCGCAACAGCCAGGACGCCGGCCATGGTGTGGGCTCGCCTCAGGAATGGCCAAGGCGGCGAGACGCTGCTGCTGTGCGACATGGCCAAGTGCACCGCCAAGGTGCGGCAGGCAGGCTGCGTAGGCGGCATGATGTGGACAGTGCTGCAGCCTGTCACCGTCGCAGCGGCACTGCGAGACGGCCCATGCATGTGCTCCTCCTTCCTCCCTGCAATACTGGCGCAGAAGTCTTCTCCAGCTGCATCTGGCGGCCCGAACGGCTTCATGGCCTTTGCTGCATCTGGCCCCAACTTTGCACTGGTGTGGCAGCTGGCGCATAGCTCGGGAATTTCGTACATGGCACTCATCCAGCACAACGGCACGGCGTGGAGGACTCTTGAGGCCAATGTTGTGCTTCAATCGGCCAGCCAAAGGGAAGACGGCTCATGGGTAGTTGACCCTGTCCCCATGACTGGCGCCGCCTCTCCAAACTGTGCTGTCGCCGGCATCGCCGCTTCGGCGTTTGTGGGAATGACGCTGATCACCAGCGCTTGGAATGGTGTTAGTTGGACGCTCCAGACTGACATGCCCCTCGTTGAACCACAACTCAACAAGCCATGGACCCTGCAGGCCCTCCACTCAGGCAGTGCGCTGCTCTCCCTCGCAAGCGGCAGGTGGCGCCTGGTCTGAACCGGCCGGGCAGCGTCTGCTTTGTCACGGCCGACCATCTGGCCAACGGCTTTTGCATTCGATTGTTTCCCTTTGCCACCGCTGCCAAAAATAAGAATACTTCACCCGCCCCAGCTACCCCTTGCCCACCTGCCCTTGCCCACATGGCACCCCTACCCCCAGCCCACCCGCCTGCTGCACTTGCCCCAACCTCAATCCCGTTCTGTGTGGTCTGCTCACCCCGTTACTCCACCTGACTGCTTGCAAGCGCCTGCTGCAACAACCGCACACTGCCCTTGCGTCCCTGCCTGAGTCCGCTTGCTGCAACAACCACATTTCTGTACAGACGCCCTCATTCAACACGCCGAGCCCAATACGTGTGGTGCTGTTCCTGCTGCTATCCTGTCCTGCAGCAGCAGCCTGTGTACTTAAAGCATGTAATGTACATACTGATGTACGCCGCCATTGCAGCTGAGCTGCCAAGCATCTCAATGTGTTGTGACGCATGAGCGATCTTTCAGTAAGCAGCACTTCTTCCCCTAGTTTCCACCGTCCTAGCTGGCCTGCCACTGCTGCGCGTGCGCCACCCGCTCCCGCGCCGCGGCTTCCCGCCAGCGCTGCATGAGGAAGCGGCCCAGCGGTCCAAGCTCCGGCCCATCCCCCGCCTGCGCCTGCCCGCCTGCCGCCGCCTCCCCGCCGCCACCAAACAGCGCTGCTGCTGAGCCTTTGAGGGAGGCCAGCGCCGGGCTGCTGGACAGGCTGAGCTGCGTCAGCATTTCTGTGAGCGCCTCCGCCACCGCGCCCGGCCGTGCCGCCTCCAGCTGCCCCAATGCCGCAACGGCCGTCTCGGCTGCCGCCGCAACTGCAGGCGTGGCGCCTGGGGCTGCCGCACACGCCGACAGCCCCGTTTGCAGCAGCTGCTTGCTGGCGCTGCCGTTGGCTGCCGTTGCTGCACCGCCAGGCGGCCCTGCGGTGCTGCCAGGCCGTGCCGCATAGCTGGCTGCGGCTGCCGATGCCGGCCATTCAGGCTGGGTTGGGTCGCTGGGGATCACTAGTCGGCTGGGAGGCGCCACGCCGCCCAAGCCGCCCGGCCGGACCTGCATGGTGCCGCCGTAATCTGCTGCTGCTGCCATGGGGCTGGGTGTGCTGTCTGTGTGCCGCCGCATCATTGTCCCAAAATCCTCGCCCACCACACCTGCGCCCGTGCGCAGCATGCCGCTGCTGTCAGCCGGCGATGGCGCCGTCACCGGCCGCGCAACAACCGTGCCCGCCGCCGCGCCCAGCCCCGCCACAGTGCCCGTTGCTGCTGCCGGTCCCGCAAAGTCCCACCGAGGCACGGTGGCACCCACTGTGCCGTACCCGCCCGCGGCGCTGGCCCGCTGTGCTGCCTTGTCCAGAAGCGCAGGCCGCCGCTGCAGGTAGGCTGCCACCCGCTGCGCCAGCTCAGGAGGGGCGGCCTCTGCTGCCGACACAAACGGATGCTCCAGCAGGTCGGCGGCCGTGGGGCGGTCCGCTGGGTCCTGCTCATTAAGGTGGCATTAAGGGCGCGTCAGTAGCGCAGTGCAAGGTTGAGGCATGTGATTGTCAAGTGCGGCGGCAGGCAGGGCTAGCACTGACTGAAGCCGGCATTCTGGCGGACACAAGGCACCGTGGAAGCTTCGCAAGTTGAACCGCAGCCAGCCAGCCAGCAGCCCCAGGGCAGCAAGATTTTCGCCTTGCGCACGCGCCGCCACATGAGCGCGCTGCAAGGCGGTGAGACTCGTGCCCCTTCCACTGCACCCCACCCACTCCCCGCATGACATGCCATGCATGACATGCGGATTGCGCAATGCATACCTTGCGCAGGCACTGCCACACAAAGTCCTTAAAGTCTGTGGAGAACTCGGAGCCCTCCAGCTGCAACCGGGAACAGATCAGGCAGGCAGGCAGGCTCAGTCTGAAGTGAAGCGCAACAACGGCTATGCTGGCACGAAGGTAATCAGCAACGGCAGCCAGCCCCCAATCAACCTGGCAGCCCCGCACCTGCGGCGGGTCGTCCCGCACAATCATGAAGAGCAGGCGGAAGGAGGCGACATTCACACGCGGCGGCTCGCCCTGGGCTAGCTGCAGTGAGGAATACAAAAGGGAAAACAACCCCAGCGGGGGCATCAGATGACAGGCAAAGGCAGGGATAGCAGACAAGTCAGGTGGGGCGCTGGCTGAGCGCCAGCGTGTTGAGGATGTGGCGATCCACCCTGGGCCAGCTGCGGCGCAGCAGTAACAGCATCTGAACATCAGCTGCCTCGTAGCTCCATGGCAGCAGCACCGTTTGGGGTGTGCACACCAATCACTTGAGGCGTACAGACCAGGTCCACACCCCAACGCTGCACCCACCTCCATGGCTGTGATGCCCAAACTCCAGATGTCTGCTGCCTCATCATAGCCATCCGAGGCTGCCCCCGAGCCGTCCTTGCGGAACCCGATGTTGTCGGGCGACTGCTCAATGACCTCGGGGGCCTGCAGCACGAGGCACAGCCAGATAGGTGGGCGTCAGGTGCACAGAGCGGTGGGGCTGTTCGGTGCCGCAGCAGCACATGCTCGGAGTGCATGAATTTTATCGCAGCAGCAAGCAAAGCACAGCGCACCATCCAGAGCGGGCTGCCCACAAACGTGCGCCGCTTGTAGCCCACAGTGCCACTGCAGAGGGGCAGTCGGGTATGGCTGGGGTCAGCAGCAGCCCACATCGTCCGCTCAGCTGCAAGCCAAGCCTGGTCCCTGCTGGCAAGTGCACATCAAGACACATCAAGACTGCGAACAACCCCGAGACAACCCGTGCACAGCATGCACATCCAGGCAGCGCACCTGAGCTGCGCCAACACGCCAAAGCCTGCTGACCCGCCCATGTGGAGAGATTCTGACTCTCAACAGCACGGCTGCTCCCAACACCACCGTAAATGCAACCCCCACCTGAGCTGCGCCGACACGCCAAAGTCCGACACCTTGACCCCGCCATCCTCGGCCAGCAGGATGTTGGCTGCCTTGATGTCGCGGTGGATGCGCCCCTGGCTGTGCAGGTACACCAGGGCGTGCAGCACCTGCATTGGGTGACAAGGGGGCAGTTGCGGCCTTGCATAGCCAGTACGCTGCCTCGATGCGCAGTCGCGGCAGACGCGCCCTCGGCTGTGCAGGTATACCAAATGTAAATCAGAACCCCGCACAGCCCACCTGGCGCAGCACGTAGGCAATGCATGGCTCGGGCAGCGGCTCGCCGCCTGTGTCCTCGCCCACCTGCAGGGTTTGAGGGAAAGCAGCCGGGTTGGTGCAGCAAGGTTGCAGCTCAGCAGCAGGAGGGCAGCAGCATGTGGCACGCAACCGAGCACCCAGCCGCGGCAGCCACCCACAGCAGCAGCATGAACATGTGCTGAGCTGGGGCACGCTGACACCACACGCCCCCCAAATGCAGCGGCTGCCACCGCATTCCCCGCACAGGCTGCCCATCACCTCCACACCACACCTACGAGCACGCAGCGCGGCTGATGCACACAGGTGGCATGCAGCACCCACCACGTCCCCCGCAGAGGCAGCCATCAGCTCCATCACAATCATGAGCTGGCTGGTGCCGGGCACCACCGCGGAGCCGTAGTACTGCAGCGCGCACAGCAGGAGGGGCATGGCATGGTGGCATTGGCGGTAGGGTGGGGGTGGGGGTAGGGCCCAGCAGCCAAGAGCCGCGGCAGTAGCGGGTGCATCATCCTGCTAGGCAACAGCGGGTCGGTAGACCCAAGCCGACAGCAGCGCCCAGACCCAGGCAGCAGCGCACCCACAGAGACAACGCAACCGGGACATGGCTTGTGCCCCACCAGTTGATGCACCCACCTGGGTGATGGCGGGCGACTGGCATTCTTTCAGCGCCGCGATCTCGCGCTGGATCTCCCCGATATCCTCCTCGCTGCGGGTTCAAGGTTGGTGGGTGCTGCCGGAGCTTCAGGGAAGGTGCAGAGCAGCGGCGGCCGCATGCCCGGCATGGCAGCTGCCGCGGGAAACGCAACCGACGTATGCCCACCCAACCGCCGTCCCGAAAGTTCAGCCGCCCATCCAAGGCAGCACCCGCAGCGGCACGCACATGTCTTCCAGGTCGATGACTTTGATCGCCACCTCGCGCTGCGCCACTCGGTCGTAGCTGCGAGCAGGGCAAGCGGCGCAGCAGCTGAGGCGGAGTAACCACACGAGCAGCGGCGGCGGCAGCGGCGGTGGCGGCAACAGAAACATGGCCGCCATTTGGCTTGGCGGCAACGCAGCCGGCGATCAGGCAATGCTGCCGCCAAGATCGGCTCACCCGCGGTGCACGGCGCCGAACGAGCCCCTGCCCACGAGCTCCCGCAGCTCGTAGCGGTCTGCAGGGGTGCCGGCCGGCTCGACCGCCATGTCGGCAGTTCGTGGGGCAGCCTCTGGGCGCTCAAGGGGGCCGCAGGGTTGAGCGGCCGCGTGGAATGCTGGCCTGGATGTGCCCTGTCCCGCGCCAAAAGCGATCAAGGCAATAGGTGAACACACAGAACAGGCCCACAGACTTTCACTGCCCCCTGCCTCCCCATGCCCGTCCAAGACAGGCGCGCAGCAGGCCCACTAACCAGCGCCACAGCAAAGCCACTGTGATTCCTTGGCTGCAATGCAAGCCTCGGCTAGCGCGCTGCCGTGAGCCAGCGACCGCAACGCAACAGCCGGCGCTGCCGGGCTCGTGCAGCACCCACAGCCCGCACACTCACTTGCAAGCGTGTCCGGCAGGCTGCTAGACTGCCGGCGGCCCGCCAGCGGGCTGCAGGGCTCCCACCCACCTCCACCAGCCTCGCTCGGGCGGCGCCATGCGCATCCCGCAGCCCCAGGACATAGAGGAGGCACGCCGGCTTGCTCTGGGCGCCCGTATTCTAGTGTGAGTGGGGTTGTCGCCGCCGCCGCGGTCGCCAGTGAGCGGCTGCGCTTGCTTGTGGCCCTTGGTCTGCTCCACTGCTGCTCCATGCCCCGCAGTGCTAGGTGGGCTTGCCGCACGACCGCTGCAGCACTGCCCAGTGCCAGCCGCTCACGCCCAGCCCTGCCGGTGCAACGCAACATGGGCGTTGTCGCCCGCCGCCGTGTTGCATTTTTGCGGGCAGCGCGTGGCGGGGGCTGTTGCCGCTGCGAGCGTGGCTTGTGTGTTACCGTGAACCAAGGTGTTGTTTTCATGCATAGTTTGCTGCTTGACCCGCTCGCCGCCCTGATTGCCTCCCCACCGCGCTGCCGCCGCTCCCCCACCCTGCCTAACCCTTCACCTCCCTCCGCGCCCCGGCTCGCAGCAATTGGGACGCCTACGGCTGGTTTGAGGGGCGGGTGGCTCAGGTGGACTTTGGGCGGGACCTGTTGGCCCCGGAGGAGGACCCCAATGAGGACATCGACCCCAATGCCTTGTACCTCAACATCCAGTGAGCTTGAGTATGAGAGGAACTGCTTGCGCAGGGCTTGGGGTCGCGGTTGCTGCGAAACAGCTGTTTGCTCTGCCTGATCTTGCTCGTGGCTGCCTGCACTGGGACAGCAAGGCCTGAACTGGGCCAGCCGTTGCCGCAGAGCGCCAGCCGCTGGAACGTAGGCCTGCGAGGACTGGCAACCGTGCCGCTGCTGCTCAACAGCCCAGCACGCATGCCCACGCCCCTTGGGTGCTGCTCAACAGCCCGCTTGCATCACCCCGTGCCACCCGCAGGTACCCGGCGCAGCAGGGCGCTGACCGCTGCTATGATGCGGACAGCGAGGACCGCCATTGGGGGCAGGTGTTTGACATAACTGAGGATCGCTGCGGTGAGTTCTGTGCTGTTGCCCTGCCGTGCTGCGGGCAACCGGCCTTGCTGGGGCTGTAAGTGTGCCCTTTCAGGCGCCTGCTGCGGCCGCGGCGGGGGCTACTGCTGCGTCCGGCAATGCCCGCTTTTACGCCGCCGGCGTGCCGACTCGCATGCGACCCTTCCCGACACGCGCCTGCACCTGCAGTGGTGCTGGAGCTGGGGGCGGGCGGGCGGCACCTGTTCCCCGATTATAATCCCCCAGTGGAGCAGCTGCGCAACCAGCTGCTGAGCCAAGCGCCGGTGGTAACGCCAGCCAAGCGCAAGAGCAGCATTGGGCGGGGGAAGGGCAAGGGCAAGAAGCCGCGGCGGGGGGAGGTTGAAGACAGCGAGGAGGAGGTGGAGGTGGCAACACGTCTGCGGAAGCGGGCCTGCGGTGGCGGCAGCGGCAAGGGTGCCAGCAAGGACGGCGCCAGCGGCAGCGGAAAGGGCAGGGCCAGCGCTGGCAAGCGCGCCCGGTCGCCGCCGCCGCTGGGCGGCAGCGATGATGATGAGGCGGGCCCCTCGCAGCCGCGGCGCACGCAG
>RRZL01000077.1:1618267-1635143 GCA_006782975.1 Chlorella sp. Dachan | reverse complement strand
GGCGGCGGCGGGCGCGGGCGGCGGCCGCCACCCGACTACAGCCATGTGCCCGACCCGCCGGGAGCGCCCAGCAAGGCGGGCGTGCTTGAGAAGATCGAGATGGAGCGCTTCATGGTGGGTTCAGCTGTGCGGAATATTGTGGTGCAGCCTAAAAGCTTAAAAGCTCGCTGGGCTGTTGCTTGAAAAGATTAAGAGGGAGCGCTGCATGGTAGGATGTGTCTGCATGCCTTGGTTGTTTGTCTGGTGGACCGCTTGAGAACCGAGATGCAAGGAAGGCACAGCAAAGGTTGGTTTGCAGAGCCCATCTCTGTGACCGTTTGCAGGCTCACAGGTGCGGCCGCTTCTGCCCAGGCAGGGTGGGCGGGGTGAGGGTTGGGTGAAATGTGCACTGCTGCAACTTTGGATGCTCGTCGCTTCTCGCCCTTCCCCCACCGCAGTGCCACACCCACTTTGTGCACGAGTTTGGCCGCCGTGTCAGCATGGCCTACGGAGCCAACGGCAGCGGCAAGAGCGCGCTGCTGCAGGTGAGAGCTTGATGCCAGCAGGGGCTCGTTGACGGTGCAGCTGCCGCAGATCCTGCGGGTCGGTCAGAGAACGGGTTGCAACAGCGCGGGGGCGGCACCTCTCCGCTGGCGATTGCCGTATGTCAGCCACCCACCTGTTGAATGTGTACACCTGCACCCTGGCCCCTCCGAGCCGCAGGGGCTGCAGTGCTGCCTGGGCGTGCGTGCGACTGACACGGGGCGGTACAAGGCGCTGAAAGAGTTTGTGCAGCGCGGGTATGAGGGCCAGGCCGTGGTCCGCCTCACACTGGTGAGCTGGCTGAGTTAGTTCCCTGGCTGCCTTTTTCGAGTACCTTAGGAATGGGTTGCTACATGTCTTGTGCGTGCTGGTGGATGGCAGGGAGGGCTGCGCGCCCCGGCCGGGCCGCGCCAGCGGGCGTGCCGGCGGGCTGGCACAAGTTGGGAACTCTGCGCGGCCTCCAGCCTCCAGCACCTCTGCTTGTTTGAAGAGGCAGGGCCGGTGCTAGCAGTCCTTGACAGCTGACACCCACACCCTGCTCGGCCTGGGCTGCTGCAGTGGAACACGGGGCCGGATGCCTACCGCCGCTCGGAGCTGGGACCAAAGGCGACCATTGTGCGCCGCATTTCGTCCACCAGTGGCAGCAGCTTTGAGGTGCTGGACCACACGGGGCGGGTGGTGAGTACCTGCGTTCGTGACTGGGCACGTGTCTGCGGCTTGGTTTGACGCCGTGCTGTGGTTTTGTGTACGGCCGCCGCTCAGCTGCTGCTCACCTACAGGCGCCTCTAGCTTCAAAGTGCTGGATTGCACGGGGCGGGTGGCGAGTGCTGTGAGTGCTGCGTTTGTGACGTGCATGGGGGCTCTGACAACCGGATCCAGCACTAGGTGCACACAGCTGGGAGTGCGACATGCGTGGCCAGCATGCCAGCCACACCTTCAAACACAGCGGCAGCAGGCGGGACTGACTGCCGTGGTGCCACGCGCACGGCAGGGCTTGCAAGGACTGGTTGCAAGTGCTTACACCTGTGTCGCAGCAAAGCGGTCACGTGTTTTGATAGCTTTCCTTTTGCACCCACACCACGCTCCTCGCAGGCGCTGCGGGGCACGAAAGAGGTGCAGGCTCTGGTGGAAGCACTGGGCGTCGACGCCAGCAATGTGGCGGTGGTGCTCACGCAGGTGAGTGCATGCAGCAGGGGCGTCTGCTCTGCTGACAAGGGTCTGTTGAAGGGTGTTCAGTTGGCTGATGTGCAGCGCCGGCGGTGTGGCGGTGCTCACGCAGGCAAGTTGGCAGGCGTTCGCTCCGGCATACCGCCGCGGAACATTGCGACGTGCGTCTGATGTGCTCTGCACCCGTTCATGGCCATCCGTCCAATACTTGCGCTTTTTCATTGTTAACCAGGCTGTGCGCCATGGGTCGGGGGGTTGCCAGGCGCTGCTCACGTCTCGCAACGGAGTGCTTTTCCCCCTGCTTGCGACTGCTCACCACTCGCAATGGTGTGCTCCCCCCCCCCTCTGCAGGACTTGGCCAAGAGCTTTGCGGGCAACTCCACCGAAAAGGACAAGTACAAGGTGTTCATGTCCGCCACTGAGTTTGACAAGTGAGGCCTTGTTCGGTTTCTGAAGCTGTGCCTCGTTCTGGCAGCGGCATGCGGCCGTGAAATGAGCTACGGTGTGCATGGTGGCTGAGTTGGACGGGGTATCTGGTATGGTAGCCGTCGCTTTGGTCTCCCTTTCAGCGGTTGCCAGTCGGTTGTGGGGCGCAGTGTTGGGCATTGCCAGGGAGCGCAGCTGTGGGATTCATGGATGCAACCCCTACTGCGTGCAGGACGCGCGAGTGCCTGCTCGGCGCACAGGAGCGCATTGCTGAGATGCAGGCGGCCCTGCAGGTGCGATGCGCTTGTGCTACGCTCTGACCTGCGGCTGGCGCACTTGGGGTGGCATGCCAGCTTCAGTGGGACGGGGCACATGCAAGCAGGCCCGGTTGCAAGCTGCCGCTGCGCTCATCCGGATGGGCACGCGCCTCCGCCAGCAAACCTGCCGTGCTTGGTGTTACCACTGCTGTTATAGACTATTGTTTACAGCAGCTCTAGTTTGCAAACCATGCAGGAGCTGGACGCTGCGATCGAGCGGCTGGGTGGCGAGCTGGCGGCCAAGGAGCAACTGGTTGAGCGGCTGCAAGGTGTGCGCACTGCCTCTGCTGCGCCTCTGCTACTGGTACAGCGGTGTGGCTGGCCGTCTGGGAGTTGCGAGCTGGCGGGCAAGGCGCGGTTTGTTGTGCTGCTGCAAGGTGCGCCCTGGCTGGCCAGGCCTGCTTTCTACTTGCAGAGAGTCCCTGCAGATGCATCAGGTGAGGTCTGCTCTGAACAGCCACTCAACCTGACCCGCCGCCCGCAGAGGTTGACGCATGGGCCAAGCACCAGCAAGCGGTGGGGGCGGTGGCCGCCTGGGCCATCGTGCTCGCCAAGGAGCAGGAGATTGCGGTGCGCTCCTGCCACGCTGCACTTACTTGCATGCGCTTCATTGCATGGGGTGCTTGCAAGAAGCTGAAGGGTGCGGGGTGTGGGCCATTGTCCTGGCCAAGGGGCAGAGGTTGCGGTGGCGGTTGCCTCGGTCGGGTTGCTGCACCCGTGCCCTTGGCGGCTCGCAAACAGTCATGCTGTGAAGCCGCCTGGTCCCACATGCTCACAAGGAGCAAGAGCTTGTGGCGAGTAGGTGGCTTGGTTGGTGGCACTGCCACGAACTGTGCTTCCTGGGATGCCCTTCTACTCATGCACCGCATGCCCTGCAGGAGGAGCTGGTTGTGTTAAGTGGCACCGGCATGAACTGCGCTTCCTGGAATGCCGTTCTACCGCCCTGCAGGCGCTGCAGGAGGAGCTGGGTGTTTCGCTGCCCGCACGGCGCGAGGCGGCCGAGGCGCGCCTGGCCAACTTCCGGGAGCAGCTGCGCGGCATTGAGGGGCAGCTGGATGGGTTGGCGCACCGCCTGCAAGTGAGCGCGCCTGGTTGCCGTGCTGCAAATTTGGGGGATGGGAGCATTGCAAGTGTGCGTTCTGAGGCTTTGGAAGCCTGCGCTTCATTCCCTGGCGCACTGAGCGATCACTTCCTCAGGATGGAGTCAACAGCCGAGAGCAGGCAGCGAGAGAGAGGGCCGCAGGCCGCAGTTTGAAGCTGGGTAAACCCTACGCTGATTGTTCGCCGCCGGTTGATTGGTCCCTCCCTCTCGCCCTCAGGAGTCGGCGGCGGCGGGGCGGCAGCGGGAGCAGGACTTCCGCCGGCTGCGGGAGGACCTCAAGGCGCAGGCAAGCTGCCATCATTGACAGGGTGGTCAGTGTGTGTGTGTGTTGGCAGTGCATCGCTTGAGGCGCAAGCAAGCTGCATGGGCAGTTTGAAGCGGGGGCGCTGGTTGGCTGTGTCTGCGTGCATTGCGGACCTCAAGGCGCAGGCAAGCTGCTGCGCTTGTCTAGTTGACACACGGTTTGCAAGCTGTGTCCAGGCTGTTGGGGTGCCGTGCCACATTCACAGGCGTGCATGCGCTTGCAAGGTGCCCAGATCGCTGTGCCTTGCTGCCGCAACTCACCGCTGCAGAAAGCCAAGGTGCACGCCGCGCAGGAGGCGCTGCGAGACAGCCAGGTCGAGCTGGAGACGCTGCGTGCCGAGAAGGAGGTGGGTGCTGACTTTTAATCGGTGCATGAAATGCACCAGGCAGCAGGGTAGGGCACTGCTGGTGGGGCAGCTGGCCTGGCAGCCTTGAGCAAACCATTGATGGCTTGCATGCCCATTGGCACGTGATGCACATGACCACTCCTGGGTGACAGACTGATGCACCTACCCACTTTGTTGTTCCCATTTGGGCTGCAGTCGCTGGAGACGGCCAACCGGGACGTGACTGCTGAGCTGGCGGCCAGGTGGGCACCTGCTTGTGTGTAGCTGGTTGCATAATTGTTGAAGCAAAGTGGTAGTGGCTTCGCCAGAGTGCGTGTGCTCGACTGCCGAGCTGGAGGCCTGGTGGGCACTTGCTGGCATACAGTCGGCTGCAGAGTGGGTGGTAGCGATGGGCTATCGGATTGCTTGGCCTGTGTGTATGGATGGGTGTGTGTGGAGGGACTGCTGAGCTTGAGGCCAGGGGCTTGCCTGCGACTGCGGAAGGGGCTGTGGGCTCGGCAGACGAGCAACTTTCATGCTGCCTGCCACTTGCTGCAGGACCTGCCCACCCCGCCGCTGGCCTCCCTCCCTCACCAACCGTGTCCTTACCACCGCCTACCGCCGCCCCCTGCCTGCAGCACCCAGCAAGGCATGGACGCGCACCGTCAGCGGGTGGCGGCAGCGCGTGACGCCATGGAGCGAGCCGGCGTGGCGGCCGCGGATGCGCGGCAGTATGTGGCGGAGCGCGAGGCGGCGGCAGAGCAGGCACAGGTGCGGCATGAGGGCAGATTGGTGTGCCCTGCGGAGCAGGGGCGGCGTTCAGGTTGTATGAGCGTCCGGACTGCTGCGCAGCGATTCGGGTCTAGTCATGCGCAACACCTCTCGCAGGCGGCGCACAAGGCAGCCAGCCGGGCCTCCATTGAAGCCCAGGACCGGCTGCGGCAGCTGGAGGGCGAGCTGCGGCGGCTGCAGGCGGCGCAAGGTGAGCGGGCCAGGTCCCGACCTGCTGCAGTGTGCAAAGCCAAGCTGGGTGCTGGCTGCAAAGCTGGGTGCTGGCTGGGTAGCTGGGCGGAGCGCTGCGGCGCCTGCACGCGGGGCAGGGTGTGTGCTGGGTGCTGGGTGCTGGGTGCAGCGGTTGTGGGAAGGGGTGAGGTCTGGCTCCCCCCGGACGAATGCGCCAGGCCGGGAGGTGGGTGCACTTGGCCAAGCTTGAGCGGCAGGGTCACAAAAGAAACAGCAACGACAGCGCTGCTGTACCACACATGCACAGCCACCATATTGGAACTGCAGGCGACCGCGTGGCGCGCTTTGGCGGCGCGGCGGCGGTGGAGCTGCACCGGGCGGTGGCGGATGCGGTGGCGGCGGGGCGCTTCCGCCAGCCCCCCATCCAAATCGGCTCGCAGCTCAGCCTCGCTGACGACAGGTAGGCCCGCTTGCTGTCCAGCTGGGTGCAGGCGTGCGCCTGCAGTTTGGTAGGGGTTGCATGGGGTGTATCGGCTCGCAGCTCAGCCTGGCTGGTGACAGGTAGGGGTTGATGCGGCGGCTGTCGGGCATCTGCCTGCGGTTTGCAGGTTGCTCAGTCGGCAGCCTGCAGCTATGTGTGTGTGCCACTCCCGCCTGTGCTGAACGATCTGGGCCTGCCCACACCTGCCGCTGCCTGGGAACCAACCTTGGGAACCAACAGCTTTTCATCTCTACGTGCAGGTGGGGCCTGGCGGTGGAAGCCGCTCTGCGCCACGTTTTGGACGGCTGGATCGTGGACAACCAGGCCGACGCGCAGCTGCTGAGGGTGAGTGCCGATCGTTCAGTTGTTCTGGGTCATTGATTGGAAGGTTGGCTGGATGGGTGCTGGAGACGGCGGGCCGGCACGGAGCTGTCGCTGAGGGTGGGTTTCGATCTGACGACCATCCATGCAGAACTGGGCAGGTTGCAAGGCGCCTGCCGTGCTGCTGGGCTGCTGTTTTGCTTATGCAAGGTCGCCCTCTGCCTTGTCCTTTGATACCCTGCAGAAGCTGCGCTCCCAGCTGCGCCAGCCCCTGGACCGCCTGACCGTCACCGTCATGCCGTTCCACCACCCGCTGCACAACATCCCGCTGGGCGCCCTGCCGCCAGAGGATGTCACCACCTGCCTGCGGTGAGTGGCAGGACGGCATCCCAGCTATGCCTCTTTTGTGGGCAGCTTTGTGCTGTGAGCAAGGCACAGTGCTCGGTGTGGTGCACGCCACCTGCCGCCCGAGGGTGCGACCACCTCCCTGCGGCCAGGCCCATGGTGTTGCTTGAGAATGGGTTGGAAACTGCCGGGGCAATATTCCACTATGGAATGCGTTGCACCAGCCAACAGCCCATTCCCCTTCAACCCACCCATGTGCAGGGTGCTGCGCTTTGAGGAGGGGCCCCACGCGCACGTGGTCAAGAATGTGCTGATCGACCAGGCCGCCATCGAGCGCACGGTGCGCTCTGCTCAATCCATCAATCGAGGAGCCCGCGTTTGCAACGCCTCCGGACCCAGGTGCTGCACATGTTCTGCCGCCAATCCGGACCCCTTGCTGCTGACCGCGCCTCCCTGATGCACTGGTTCCTGGCGCAGGTGCTGACGCCCACGCAGCGGGACGCGCTGGAGGCCGTGCGCAACGGCGCCTTCTGGTGCGCTTTGCGGCTCTGAATGCGCTGTCTCACCAGCCATGGTCGCCAGGCTCGGGGCCTGCTGGCCTGTGGTGTGGCTGCGCTGCTCGCTAGCGTACGCTTACTTACCTATGAAGGCAGCTCGACGGTAAACATGACATGTTTGTCCCGTACACATGACCCATTTTGCCCCCGTGCACTCGTAACAATCATCCAAACTGCAGGCAGCGCTACTCCCTGGCCAACGCGTTTGCCCAGGACGGCTCGGTGGCCTACTTGAGGGGCAAGACGCAGATCAGCCGGCCGCCGCCGCCAGGCCTGCGCCGCCCCCGCCTCGTGCGCGACGTCAGCCAGCAGGTGGGTGCTCAAGATATTTGTCAGTCAGGTTGTGGTGTTGTTAGGGCAGCGCTCTAGTGCGCGACGACAGCACACGTCGTCAGGCCTGGGTGCCGCCGCATGTTCTAAATCAACTGGCCTTCCCCGCTTAACTGCCCTCCCCTGCTGTTTTAGGTTGGCGAGTGCCAGCGAGAGCTGGACCAGGCTCGCGGCCGGGTGGCGGAGGCGCAGGCGGCGGAGCGGCAGGCACACGCCGAGGCCAAGCGGGCACACGAGGAACTCACCGCCGCCAAGCGCCAGCAGCAGGTGGGTGCTCAACTTGGTGGTCAACTTGTGCTGCTGAGCTGGAGAGGTGATGGTTGGGTGGAGGTCGGTTGAGGGCAGGGAGTAAAGCTTTTTAGACCCAGCGGGCAAGGGCAGGGCGGGCCTTGTTCCACAGCAGCTCCTCAACTGCTGCATGTCCCAACCGCATCTGGCAGGGCGCGGAGCGGGAGCGGGCGACAGCCAAGACACAATACGACGAGGTGCACAGCGAGCAGCCGCTGGCGTTGGACCCAGAGGAGGGCGGGGAGGCGGCGCGGCGCCTGGCGCAGCTGGGGCGGCAGCTGCTGGACGCTGAGGTGAGGGCTGCGCGGCTGGTAGTGCTTCAGTTGAGGGTTGGGGCGCATGCAAGTGCATCCCCCCTGGGGTGGAGGCTGGGGGCTCCCAATGCAGCGGCAGCTGCTAGGCGCTGAGGCGAGGGCGTGTTTGCTGCTCTGCGCTGCCTTCAGGTCAGGTGGTGAGCTGAGCTCGGGGTTGAGCGCTGCGCCCCGCTGTATGCCGGCTCCTTGCCCACGCATTTCTGCACACGGGCGCCGCATGCCTTATCTTGTGCAGGTGCAGGGCGATGTGCTGCAGCCAGGGAGGAGCCGACTCTGAGCAGCCCCTACAGTCCTAGTGTTCCCTCAACAACCTGCCCTGAATTACCTGTTTTTGCCACCATGTTTGCCCGCGCAGGTGCAACGCGACGTGTTTCAGGACGAGCTGGCTCGAGAGCAGGAGGAGGCACAGCGGCTGCAGGGGCGGCTGCAGGAGCTCAAGGCGGTGCCGCGGGTAAGCATCCAAACTTGAGACGGTTGGGGTTGAGGGTTGGGCGGCTGCAGGAGCTCAAGGCGGTGCCGCGGGTGAGCGCTCTGAACTTCCTGCGGCGTGTTTGAACGAGGGTTGGGCAGTGGGTTGGCTGCACAAGCTCGAGGCGGCAGGTGGGCTTGGCCTGCCTTTGTCACAATGCGGCAGCGCTGCAAATCTAGTGAAGGCATCTTGGAGGCATTTGGATGCATTTCCAAGAAAGAATGCATCGCAGTGAGAGTGCTCGGAGCGCCCGGAACTGCGTCGAACTGCACCTTACCTGCACGCAATCGGTTTCCCACCTCCGAAACTGCATTGCTGCAGGACGCCAACGCTCAGCTGGAGCAGTGGCAGCGCGACATCGTTGACTTGGGCCATGAAAAGCGCGGAGTGGAGGCTGAGCTGGGGGCTGTGGAGGCAGAGTGCGCGCAGCACATGGCCCAGGTGGGTGCTGGGCAAGGTTGAGTCTTTGTTTAACCTTTGACCAATCGAGTTCAAAGCCCCCATGCTGGTGTTGCTCACTCTCTGCCGCAAACTGCAATGCAGTCCTCGGCCCTGCGGCGCGAGATCCACGAAGCGGAGGAGCAGCTGGCGCTGATGCTGGGGCTGGCTGAGCAGGTGAGCGAATGGAGTCCTTCTTTGAATACGGCGTTGACCAGCGGTTTTGACCAGCTGTTTGGACCAGTTGGCCCAGTTGCTGGGGCTGGCGGAACTGGCGGGTGCTGCTCTAGTTGCCCGGCGTGTTGCACCCCACAGCCCGGACATCTGGGGGAGGGTCGACCTTGGCAGGCCAGGCCAGGCAGGCGCTGCTGCTCAGGGCGGGCTCCTCAGCCAGCTCCTCAAGGGCTGTCTGAGACAATGGCGGGTGTCTTGACTTAGCTGGCTGCCCAACCCCTAACCTGGCGCGCAGACGTCCACGCGTGACGAGGCGGCGGCGCACCGCCAGCATCTGATTGTCACGTGGCGGGAGGAGGGGCAGACGGACGAGGTGAAGCTGTGCTTTCTTTTTGCGATGAGCAGCATGATGCGGCGTGGTGTGTATCAGATAACTGGTGCAGCTGAGCGGCAGCATGCATGCACGCCTGGCGCTAGGAAGTGTGTGTGCGCACACTGCCTGCTGCTCGCCCACTGGGATCCCCAAATGTTCTTCCCCCAACTGCCCTCCCCTGCTGCCCTCTGGCCCTCAGGCCATCAACAAGCTTTTGCACGACGTCCCCGGCCTGACGCAAAGGTGCGCTGCGCCCGCTGTGGTCACACTGCTGCTTTGCTACCCTATCTGCCCTGGCCGTGCAAACTCCCTAGGCAACGGGGGCATGCCTGCGTTGCCATCGCCCACGCATCCCCGGGGTGCAGGAATCTGGGCCAGCTAATCGCCGCCAGCTGCTCAGTGCACAGTGCCGCCGTTGCCGCCCCTGCGACCATGCCCTCGCCGCCTCCCCCGCCGAGCCCCTTCTGAACCCCTGCTGCTGCTTCTCTGGTGCTGAATCCCTGGAGCTCCCCGTTTCCCTGGTTTGCAGAGTGGAGGCGATGGAGAAGAAGATCGAACAGGGCAGGCAGGAGGGCCTGACGGCGGCCGAGGCACAGCGCCAGGTGGGCGCACGTGGCAAGCAGCGATGTATTTGGTACTCAGGGAGGGTGGAGGCCAGGGTTGGGGTCTAGCAGGGCACACCCGACTCCGGCCGAGGCGCAGCGCCAGGTGGCGGCACTTGGGGGCAAGCAGCGTGCAATCTTGGTGGCAAAAAGCAGCGTGCAGTCTGCCAGGCCAGACCCGAACCCAGCGCACGTGCACCTTTTTGCGCATCTCAGCATCCTCGCCTGTGTGTCACCATCCCTCCTTGCATCTCACTGTGCAGGTCGGCAAGCTGCGCCTGCTTGCCAACTTCCCTCGCTGCATCCCATGCCGCAGGCCGACAAGCTGCGCCTGCGCATCGGCAAGCTGCGCGCCCGCCGCGACACGGCCGACTCGCTCTGCGAGCAGTTTGAGCGGGGCGAGGCGCTGCGCCGCAGGTGAGAGGGAGGAGAGTCTCAGAGCCACCATGCGTGCTGCTTCTGCAAGCAGCTTGATCGGGGGGAGGCGCTGCGCCGCAGATGTGTGCATGGTAGGCTTGCTCGACGGGTCATGACCGCCAGGCGCGCTGCTGGTGTGTGCATAGGGTGGGCCGTAAAGTCGAGGAGGAGCCCTGGCTGGCACCAGCACAAACCAGTCACAAACAAGTCGAGAGCCACCGCGCGCTGCTCCCGGTGGCTGGCAAGGCTCCGCGGGTGCCAGGGTCGACCCTGCGAATTGGGGACGTGATTTGCGCTGTCCGTACCATCTGCTGCCCACTTCATTGCCGCAGGCAGCTCAAGGAGCTGCACAGCTCCGCCGGGCAGGCGCTCCCTTGGCGCTCACATGCCCTTGGCTGCATTGAGTGCTGAGAACCGTGTTTTTTATCGTTGCGCCCCGCAGAAAGTTTAAGGAGCTGCGCGGCAACATTGTGCAGGCGCTCCTTGACGCTGACATGCCCTTCCCTGCTAAAAGTCCACGTTTTTTGCTTCGTGTCCTATCCTTTCAGGAAGTTTAAGGAGCTGCGCGGCAACATCGCGGCAGCGCTGTCAAAGGCCTTCCAGCGCTACCTGCGCCTGCGCAACCACATGGGCAGCATCCAGGTGGGCTGTCTGTGTGATGCGGGTTGTGGTTGTTGCTCTCTTCACGCGATGGCGCTTTTGCGCGTTCTGTTGGCTGGTAGGCGGCCCCTTTCCACGCTGGACCCGCGCCAGGCTGTTACAGCCCAGCAGTCGGTTCCCAAGTGAATAAATGCAACACCGCGTGCTGCATCACATCCACACAACAGGTCAACTACAAGGAGGAGCGCCTGGCTGCAAAATCCCCTTGCTCCCTACATGTATGTTCAAGCACACTGCTCCCTAGTAAATACAGCATTGCGTGCCTCCCTCCCGGCAGGTCAACTACAAGGAGGAGCGGCTGGTGTTTGAGGTGCAGCTGGACAGCCACAAGGAGCCCACCCGCAACATGAAGGTGTGTGGGTGTTTCAGGCAACAGCTTGAAATGGATGCGTTTCAGCTTGAAGAGGCGTGTGCTTGAGGCAAGAGCTTAATCTGCCTGAGCACCTCCCCCCAACGTTGTCGCCGCGTGGCGCCTGCCACCAGCATCTATTGCAGGATCGGTTGCATGACTTGTCGGGCGGCGAGCGCCCCTTCGCCTCTCACCACCTGTTCAGTCTTGTGAGCCACGATACAAGTTGCCCCACCTTGCCCCACCTTCACCCGCAGGACCTGTCAGGCGGCGAGCGCTCCTACACCTCCCTGGCCTTCATCCTGGCGCTGGGTGAGTGCCAGCGGCTTGCAGCCAAGGGGGGTGGGTGGGTGGGGTGGAGGACGTAAGAGACTCGCCGCCAGCCCCGTCTTTACGTCCCGCCAAGTGACCGCACTGCCAGTGGCCCTCAGCTTGCCTAGGCGTGCTGCTGCCCCGCCTTGGCTCCCAACCCTGCTGCCGCTTGACCCGCGGCCGCTTGATTGCGCCTGCAGGCCGTGTGGGCATCAACCCGCCCTTCCATGCGCTGGACGAGTTTGACGTGGTGCGTGCCGCTCGCCCTGCTCCTAGCTGTGCCATTCTGAATGCTGTCTCCTGCGTGCTACCCGTCCGCTGGAGCGGTGGATGCCCATTTCACCTGCCTCTTTCGCAGTGCATGGTCTGGATCAACCGCCGCCTGGCTGCCAAACTGCTGAAAGTTAATTGCTTGCTCTCCCCTGTGGCGTTTGCAGTACATGGACCAGATCAACCGCCGCCTCGCCTTCATGTTCCTGCTCGAGTTCCAGCTGCAGCACCCCGACCGCCAGCTCCTGCTCTTCACGCCGCTGGTGAGAGTATGCGTGGGGCTTTCCGTCATTGTTAGCTTTGTGAGCGCCAGCTGCAGCACCCCGACCGCCAGCTCCTGCTCTTCACGCCGCTGGTGAGAGTATGCGTGGGGCTTTCCGTCATTGTTAGCTTTGTGAGCGCCAGCTGCAGCACCCCGACCGCCAGCTGCTGCTCGTCACGCTGCTGGTGGGTGCTACACATGTGTATTGATACTGTGTGCTTTTACTGCGTTGGATGGCTGCTGCACCCCGGCCGCCGGTTGCCAGCTGCTGCTCTTCACCACGCTGGCTGGGCGGCGGGCGTGCCGGTGTACAGAGCTTGGTTGCGGCTCACCACGCCATGGGCGCACACAAGGCCTGCAGCCAATGCCTGCGGGCCTCCCGTGTCCTCCAACCCCCGCAGGATCCGTCTGTGGTGGGGGACGCCAAGGAGCAGGTGGCAGCCAAGTACGGGCAGCTGCCCGACGACCTGGTCAAGGTGCGTGTGCGCTCGATTGTTAGCTGCCCTGCTCAGCCACAGTGCAGCCTGCCGCTCTCAGCACTTTGGCTCATGCGGCAGCCAAAAGTTTGGCCAGCTGCTGGCAGGCAGGCTGCTGATGAGTTCTAAGTGCTGTTGACAGCTTCCATGCGCACTGCCGGCCTCTCACGCAGGTGCACTGCCTGCCCAAGCCCCGTGGGCAGTGACAGTAGCGTGCTTGCACAAGCAACGCTCAGCTCCCCCAGAGTGGGCTGTAGCCGGGCCCGCCTGCTGCAGCTGCAGCGAGCCTGGAAGCCGGCAGCAGGCCTCCCTGCGGGATGACAAGTGGCATTTGTGGCAGCTTGGCAGCACTGTACGCCGGCAGTCAGCACTGCCGGCCAGCGCCGCTCAACAAGACACCCCGAGTAGGACCGACTGGCTTTGTTGTTCTGGTTTCACCTGTCCTCTCTCTGCTTTCACAAGGTTCCCACCCAATCCACCCTTCCATGTACCTGACCTGGCATTGCTGCCGCTGAAGTTGTCAGCATTGTTTACCACACAAACTACTTCAAAACAACAACAGACACCACCCGGCCTGAGCGCTCGGGTAGACCAAGAACAAGCATGCGCGAAAGTGCAGAGGATGCGACGATGGGGGCAAAGGGTGAACATCAAAGCAATGCAGCTTTTTCAGGACTCGTCTGGCTCACCACCACCTGGCCGCTGCCTATCTGCAACTGCGACAGCAGATCACGTCTCCTCCAGCAGTTGACCGCTTTCTGCCGCTGCCTCAGCCGCCGCCTGCCGGGCCACTTTAGCTGCCCGCAGCTTGCACGTGCAGCGGTGCCCGCCCTGCTGTCAGTCGGCGTGCGAGCAGGTGGTGCCGCAGTACCACACCGCACGGCAAGCGCTGCAGTAGGGCAGAACAGTAGCTTGACCAGTTCAATCAGCGGACAATCTTGTCGACCAGTTTGTCGCAACACTTGGCTCCTCAGTTTGCCGGTCAACCGCATTGCAATGGCAACCTGTTGTGGGAATCCTTCCTTCTGCTGCAACCTGCCCTTGCCTCGCTCCGAGTCATGGCATGCAGCTTTACACAAGACAACATGTGTCACCGCCTGGGCAAGGCGTGGTCATGGGTATGGTCGCGGTGAAGATCACGTGGCTTGAGGCATGCAAGGCAACACATCAACGAGGAGTGTGGTTTCATGCCTGAAGCATGTGCAATGCAGGTACGGGTGCCAGGTGGCAAGGCAAGTGGGTGCCAGGGTCACAGCAGGGCACGACAGGTGGCACGGCATGCAGGTGCTGCTTTCAATATGGGGCTGTGCCCAGCACATCAACTGGCTTGATATGGCACAAGCAGCCGCCAGAGCAGCACGGCGTGGGAAGCCTACAGGGGCGCCTCAGGCTGTTCAAGGGGTGCTGGTGGTGTCATCAGGAGCGGTGGGTGTGGGGGCAGTGGTGGTGGGGGCAGTGGTGGTGTCGGCGGCGGCGCTGTCGGTCACCGGTGCAACGGTGGCAACAACCGGCTCAACAGTGAGCTGGGGCGCAGCGGTGGTGGCAACAGGTGCCGGCTGGGTGGTGGTAGCGTCGGTGGTGGCGGGCTGGGTGGCTGTTAGGGTGGCAGCAGCGGGCTGGGTTGCGCCGCCACGGGCACCGGAGGGCAGCAGGTCGGAGCGGGTCCGGAGGATTGAGCTTGCCGCCGCCGTCACCGCATTGGTGGCCGAGGCCACCACGCCCTGGGCCGCCTCGGTCAGCTGGGGCTGGCGGCGAACGCAGTTGCCATTCCTGCAGACAGTGGGCGGGGCGGGCGGCGGGACATCGGGGCTTGGTCAGCTGACTAGTCCCAAGTGCTCACCGGTACTGCGTGCCCACATCGCCACCCTGGCGGTGTCAGCACTGCCACAGAACACAAGAAAACTTTGCCGAATCGGGCACAACATGGCTCAAGTGCTCACCGGTACTACGTCACCGCCCTGCAGGTTGTCTGGCGGGGAGCCTGATCCCAACACCCCAACAGCACATCGCAACACCCCAACAGCAACAACACACCCCAACAGCAACAACATTTACCTACCAGCAACTGTTGGTAGGCCAAGTCACAATATTCATTACCAACTAGCTAACCCAAGTGCAGCGGCGCGCCGTCTGTTGGGTTACCAACTAGTTGTTGGGTTACCAACCTACCCATCTTTTACCTACCCAATCAAGGTACCGACAACAACACATGCTTGGACATCGGCCACAACCTGGATGCAGCCTGGAGGCAGGGTTAGGGAAGAAGAGGGGACCGTTGGCCAAAGGACACTGTGAGGGCCTGCAAAGCGCTCGGTGCGCGGCATCAGGAGCAGCGCTCAATACACCCAAGCATGGGGCCCCGTGGACAGCGCTCAGCTTGGCACCCTGCCCAGCAAAGCATGCCTAGCAGCACCCACCCAGGTTGACATAGACCTGCAGGGTGGCAGGGAGGGTGGAGCACGTGCACGGGTGGGGCATGGAGCAGCAGGCATGCGGAGGGTGGGAGCACGTGCACAGGAGGGGCAGGGAGCAGCACGCATGCTTCCCGTGCCCTTGGGCAGCACACATTGCGCATTCCGGCCAACTATCAGCAACAGTCAGCCAAACAAGGCAGCGCAGCGGCCTCGCGCGCCCACACCTCGCGCGCCCCGTCTGGGGTTTATCGCAGCGCTGTTCAGTGCCAAACGTATGTTAGCGCTACTTGGCACAAAAGGATGGCGCTAAAGCTGATTGGCGCCGAACAGAGGCGCTGAAAGGCGCCAGTCAGCCTTGGCGCTAAACGGCGCCGGGCGGCGCCGACCTCGCCTGCAGCGCCACTTGCCGCTGTTTTGCTCCAGTGCTACTTGGCATCAGTGCTGGTTCACGCCAATACCCAGGTGCCAGGTGGCAGCTCGTCCCGGCTGCCCTGTCGCGCCCCCCGGATCCTGGCCGCCGCCGGCCACCGCCGGCAGCGGCAAGTGCAGAGCACGTTTGTTTAACATGCATGCACATTGCAGTGCTGATGGGAAGGTGCTAAGGTTGCATCCGAGTTAAGGGAGGTGCGGTCGGGAACAATGCTACTCAAATTCAGGGGTGCTTGCCTTTGAGCAAGGCATGACTATCTAGTTACTGTGTATTCCCTGCATGAGGTCGGCGCTACACAAACTGGAGCTGTTGGGGGTGGATGCAGGGCTGAACTTTGCTTGCTGTGCAGGGGTGGTGCGCATCGGAAAAAGGGGGTGGGGTGGCAGCCCATGAACGGGTCGTTAAACCAACTACTAGAACTCTAAAGCAGTGGCCGCTCTACCTCAGCTGCAATCAAATCAAGAGCACTGGGGCTGCCGGCAAGGCGGGACGAGATTCCGCCGGTGCCATCTCGGGCATTCACCGCATGCCCATCGTAAGCAAACTGCCGCCGGCGGCACCGCAGGCGCTGGAGCGGTGCAGCGTACGCTCAACAGCAACAAGCGATCCGGACGCAGCGGCCTTGCCTCTCAGCAGATGCCCGTCGATCTGTGTGGTCCCAGTTGAACATGTGTGTGGGGTGACCTGTTCCAGTCAGAGGGGCCAAAAACAGGGGAGCAGGGGCAACACTTTTGGTCAGTTTGCACGCGCTTGCCGGATGTGAGTGCCGGCTATACAAACGATTCCAGTTCTCACCCGCACCAGCTGCACAATGTAATGCAACACAGCATGCTGTCCCAATCCTCACCTGGGACAGGGCCAGAAGGTGGCCAGGTAAGGAGTGAACGAAGAACAGGCAGGCAGGCAGGCAGGCAGGCAGGGGGAGGGGGGAACACGAACCTGCTTAGCTTTCAGATGAGGCCGGGTCGGTTTGCAACAGCACTCGCATAAGTGCAGAACCAGAACATGCGGTTGCACGTGCGGCACGCCTTCAAACTAGGCAGCAGTGCGTCACCTGAGGGCGCACTCAACGGCGGTTGTAGTGGCGTGAGTGACACTCCGCCAGCCGGCTGCACATGGCGCGGTGCCGAGTGACAAAGTCTCCACTCCTGCACACAATCCAGCGGCCGAGCAGCAGGTCCTCCACCTGCATGGATTGACACCCGCAAAGACAGAAGCTCAGAGCCGGTGCGAGACGGTGCGGGATATTGTGTGTGCCTACTCAATGCATCCAAGCCGTTGCCGGCCTGCAACGTACCACCTCGATGTAGTATGCCATCCCAACCTTGCTGCACTCACGTTGTGAATCTGAAACTCCACGACGCCAATGCCGTCCAGCGCCACTTCCAGCTCCCCTGTGTTCTGCTTGCCGTGGTGCTCCAACATCAGCTCTATCACGTCGCTCCGCTCCAGATACATGCCGTTGCCC
>RRZL01000077.1:1601109-1615947 GCA_006782975.1 Chlorella sp. Dachan | reverse complement strand
GTGGGTTTGTTAACGTTAAGAGCGCCTTGAAGCCCAGAGGCTGAACACCGTGCATTAGCTGGACTGCAGCCGGTGCTGCTGGTCATCTACAACAATTGCGCCTTGGCGTTAACAGGTTCACCGTGGCAGCGGGGCAAAGGGGGGAAGGTGCGCGACCGGCGGCAGCCGCCGGGCAGGCGGCGGCGGTGGCTCGGCCCTGCTAAGCAAACCCTCACCAAAGCGGGAGATGCTCGGCTTGGAGTCCGAAAACACATCTGGGGCACTTGCGGCGGCGCTGCAGAGCAGGGAAAGGAGGGGCCAAGGGGGGAGGTGAGATGGTGGCAACTGCCGGGAAGCCGGGTGACCGCCGCCGGATGCCGCCGCCGCCGCCGCGCCGCCGCCGGCCTGATGCTGCAGCCTGGAAACGCGCGGGAGGCTGCCTCTCTCCTTGCGCACTCACCCGGACAGGGCCGCGAAGGCCAGCAGAGCCGCCAGGAGGAGCAGCAGACGCGGCATCGTGAGACGGGCGTGGGGGAGGTGCGGGCGTTGGGGAGGGTGGCAGGAGGATGCCGTGGAGGACCGTCTGGTGGCTGGGCAACAGGTGGCTCTAAAAACAAAGGATGCGTAGCAAGGGGAGGCTGCCCTTGATGCCACGTTTGAGGAAACTGTTGTGTGGGGTGCTGCCCGGCGGGTGTTGCGCGGTTGTGCCCGATTCCCTCCCGTCGTCGCTTTCGCACTGCTCCCCATTGCACTGCTCCCCAAGCAAGCCACCAATGGTGGGCACGTGTTTGCAAATAGAAGCAGGGAGGGAACTTCCACTTTCGCCGCTTCTTCTATCTCATCCATGCACCCAGCGTCACCACACCACGTGCTTGCTTCAGCGCTGGGCTGGGCACGAGCATGAGAGGCGCGGGGCGGGGATGGAGCTGCCGTGGAGCGCCAGGGAGACATGGTCTGCATCACCGTGCAGCAGCCCGATGGTCCTGGCGCTACCGCCACCTCTTTGGTGGGTGTGTGAGCTTGCAGCATCTTGCACCAGCCATGGCATTGCGGCACCACAGCGGAGGCCGCGGGAGATGGCCGGGCCGCACACATGTGCCCCGCTTGCAGCGCTCCAAAGCCTTGGCAGCACTCCGCATGCTTCATGAACACACACTCCTGCGTTTGAAGCTCATCTACACAAGAGAACGGCTTGAGCATCTGCCAGCGAGCCGCAGGCGCGGCGCCGGCGCCTGCCGTCAAAGCGTGCAGCGCGGCATGTTGCCCAGCGCACTGCTGGGCACGGCGCCACGCTTGCTTCTGCCTCTACAACGCTGGCGAGCACAACCGTGTTGGATCCAGCAGAAGAAGAGCAGCAGCAAGCGATGTTGGAGGGCGTGCCGTCAGGGCAGCTGCCGGAGGCAGCGATGGATGTCCTACAATGCTCTGCCATCATGCCGATTGTGTTTCGAGCGCTAGGAGGCCTGCCGGAACGGTGAGAGGCAGCCTTGTGCTTCCCCCTCTCGCCCATTTCAGCATCGGCCACCCGCACGGCGATTTTGCGCGCTTGCAAGCGGGGTGCAAACGCCCCAGCTGACATGGTTTGGCGCTGCCGCCGCCGCCGCCGCCGCCGCTGCAGCCACCTGCCCCAGCCCCCCTCCCCGCTGCTCCCCAGGCACCGCACCATTCCGCTGGTCTGCCGCTCCTGGCTAGACCTGCTGCACAGCCCGCACCTGCTGCGAGACCTGTCCATCAGCCTGGACTGCAGCCGCCCCGGGGTCCTGCCATCATTCTGCGCCTGGCTCGAGCGGCGAGGTGCGCTGCTGGGCAACAGCTGCTGCTGCGCTTGTGCCACATGCCCGAAAAGCACAACGCATGTCCAATTGAAAACTGATTTCCTGCCGCAGCGGCGGGCCATGTGCAGCGGCTGCAGCTGGAGCTTCGGGCACGGGGCATCGCCCCGGCGCTGCAGGGCGAAGGCGATGCACGCCTGCTGTGGGCAGCCCTGCAGGTGCGCTGGGCAGCACTTGGTCCGTTTGCAAACCTTTGTCACAGGTTGCTCTTGCGCGAGTACACGTGTGCCAGCGCAACCTGGCTGCTGCAGCGGTCACATGTGGTGCACACAGACCAACAGGCCATGCTCACTCCCTGCCACCACCTCGCCGCCCTCCCCCTCCCCGCCGCAGGCCTGCCGCCGCCTGCGCGAGCTGTGCCTGCAGGCGGACTGCCAGCTGACGGTCAGCCCGGACGCGCTGGGCCCGCTGTGTGCCTCCCTGCAGCGCCTGTCGCTGCAGGCCCGCTCCCGCAGCCACGAAAGCGCCTCCACAGCCATCTACGCATTCGGGCTGGAGGCGATGACGGCACTGAGGGAGTTGGAGCTGGTGGGCAGGTGCGTGGCTGCGGGCAGCACTGCGCGGAGCTCCGGGGAACTTTGTTAGCGGGTGACGGGGCGGAGCCTGCGAGAGGGAGCCGCCGCCGTCCACCCGCGTTCTCACCTCCCACCCACCCCCACCCCCACTGCACCCCGTCCAGCGCCGTGGAGCTGCACCGCTCCCAGCTGCCGCCAGGGCTCACGCAGCTGCACCTCCAGGGCTTTCGAGACCTAACCAGCAGCATGCGGCACACGCTGCCGCGCCAGGCAAGCGGGGGGTGGTGCAGATGCTGTCTGCGGGGAGGAGTGGTGCAGATCTGCCTGCGGCTTGGTGGTCGGCGCTGGCCAGTGGCAGCTGGTCAGAGCGGCTTGAGGGGTGGCTGCCGTTGCGTCGCTTCATCTCACCTGCAGTCCTGCACAGCTCGCCTCATCCCCAACTCAGCCCAGTTCACTTCATCCCGCCTCCTCACTCCTGTCCAGCTGGAGGGACTGGCCCATCTGCGCGCGCTTCACCTAGTGGGCATCTGTGAGCTAAATGCCGATGGGGCTAAACTAAACTAGGGCTGATGCTGGTGCCCCAAGGTTCCCAGGTCACACAGCGGCGCCTGGCAGCAGCAGTCTTCCTGAGCCTGCCCCAGCCGCACCTTCTGCCTCACCGCTCAAACCTCGCTCGCCGCCGCCCCGCCCTGCAGACGCCAACACGCCCGAATGCTACCGCCCGCTGCTGAGCCTGCCCTGCATCGAGAGCCTGGCGCTCACAAAGTGCGCGCACCTGCCAGCCTGCCTGCCGCAGCTGTCCACGCTCTGCGCCCTGGTGAGTGTGGTGGTGGTGAGTGTGGTGGGGGTGGCCCCCGTCTGGGCGTTTGGTTGGCGGACAAACGGCCGTGCGTCCAGACCATGCTGCGAGCAGGCCTGCTTGCCTGGCAAGCAGACCTGTGCAGCGAAGCTCCTCCCTCTAGGGGAACACCCATTCCCATGCCCTCCTGAGGCAGCGAGCGCCGCATGGTAACAGGGCCGCCCCTCCCGCACTCCCCACCCACCCTGCCAGTGCCTGGAGCGGGCGCCTGTGAGCGACGACCAGCGGGCGGCGGCAGAGCTGGGCGCAGCGCTGGGCGGCCTCTCGCAGCTCACCCGCCTGGTGAACGATGGATTGAGCTTTGGGTGGATGCTGGGCGCCAGTCGGTGACGTTGTAGTGAGTTTTGGCGAGCGATTGCAGGCACCCCTGCCGGCCTTGCAGACCAGCTGCTGGCCCTGCTGCCGGGGCATGGCATGGCATCTCCACTCAGGTGGCTCGCCAGCCATGCCAGCACTCCATCTCATGCACCGCGCTGCGCACTTGCCTCTGTGCTTCACTCCAGGCCATCCGCGGCATGGAGCTGGGCGGCAGCCTGCCCGCCGCGGTGAGCGAGCTAGGCCAGCTACGCAGCCTGTACCTGGTGCGCGACGGCAACGAGGTTGCAAAGTTTGCGGCGCCACAGCTGCCGGCGGGCGGGCCCTACTTGGATGCCTTGCAGCAGCTCACTCTGGAACCGCATGTGGCGGAAAGCAGCCTGCCTGCCCTGGCAGGCGCCGCCAAGCTGCAGTCCCTCACCCTGTGCGGCCAGCTGCGCTCCGGCCTGGCACATGTGGCGGTGGCGGCATGGGCTGGTGCGCACGCATCCCTGCGCCAGCTGGCTGTCTTTGAGTGGCCAGTCCCCGAACGCACCAGGCAAGCTGAGGGACAATCAAGTTGTGACGAATTTCACATTTTGAGGGTCTGCAGGGCAGCGCGTTGTGGGGCATGCCGCCGGGCGGCGGCGAGGGCGAATCGAGCTTGGCAGCCGCAGCCGCCTCTGTTCAGCCATGCCCCTCCCCGCCCTGGCCTCCCGTCCACAACCGCAGGCAGCGGCGCATGGACACCTGCTGGGAGGCGCTGCAAGAGCAGCTGGAGGGGCAGCAACTGCGGCCCTCTCTGGCTGTGACGTACAGCGCCGCCACATATGACGAGATGTGCCGCAGCCAGCCGCTTCTGTCCCTGGCTGACACCCCGCACTGCTGAGCGCTGGGCCTGGCCTGTGCTCTGCGGCAGGTTGGTTGCTGGGCTCCAGCTGCCGCGGCTGCTGCCTGGTGGCGTGCCAAGCAAACGTTTTGTGTAAACCTTCAGCGACAGAATGTGGTTTTTCCTGCAGTGAGATCTGGCTGGCTGCAGTAAGGGCGAACCAGCAGGCTCGAGGAATTGGAGTCCCTGTGTGTTGTGGTTAAGCCACGTAGCGGCGGGAGGCGGTGGCGGCAGCGGCGGCGGCGGCGGCGGCGGCAGTGACCCGCCCGCGCCTGGATGCAAGGGGTGGAGCGTGAGTGCCGTGGTTACCATGAGTCGTGTGGGACGTGAGTGCCGTGGGTCCGTGCGTGCCGTGGGTCGGGAGTCCACACCTTGCCTGCCGGCGCCCCGATCGTCTGATTGCTTGCTAAGGGGAGGCCCAGCACAATACCTACATACCCTGCCTTATCCAGCAGGCCGCGGCGCAGGGAAATCCCCTTCTGCATCCAGCGCAGGGAACATCCCCTTCTGCATCCAGCGCGCGGTTTGTTTGAGGTGCCGGCTAGCGCTGATGCTGTGCATGACGTGTTACTTCTGGCATTGTAGCAGCAGCGTTGGCAGGGAACAATCAACAGGAAAGGAAGCGGGAGAGTGCAGAACGGGGGGAAGCTGGCAGGAAATGCAATGGGAGTTGGATCAAGGCAGGGTTGAGGGATGCCGGGGACCGATGGCGTGGCAGCTGCTGAATGGCAGCAGCACACAGCGTGCACGCCACGCCACCGCCGGCTGCCCCGGCCCGAGCACGATGCGCCGCAAGCGCATGCCCCGCGACGAGGGCTGTGCGCAGCCCATACCTGGCACGCACGTGGCGTGCAGGAGAGCGAGAGCGCGCCTGTCGCTCACACCTTGTTGGCAGGCTCCTCCTTCACATCCAGCACCACACTGACCTCCACCTCCTGCAGCATGAACTCCTCGTGCGCGCGGTAGCTGCGGCAGGGAAGGGGTTGAGGCAGGATAGGTGCGTGAGATGCCAGCTTAGGGTGCCATACGTTTGAGAAGGAACTCAGCCGGCAGCGTGATGATACGGCACGCACATGTGCAAAGCTTGCAAGGCACAGTGTACAGCAGCCGCAGGCAGCAGGCGAAGCGCAACGAACACGCAAAAACAGGCACCCACCGGCTGCCCAGCTGCTCCTGGATGAATGCGTCCCGCTCCTCCACCGCCGCCTTCTTGGCGGCCAGCCAGTTGCGCCACTCGGTCAGCTGCTTCTCGCGCTCCGCCAGGAACTCGGTGTCGGCCTGCGGGGAGGAAAAAGGGGCATGTGATTGGGCTGGTCAGCTGGCAGTGTAAAGAGAGTGGTAGTGCAGAGCGCCTGCTCCTCGCGCTCCGCCAGAGGGGCTCGGTGGCGGCCTGCGAGCAATGGATGATGTATTGGCTGGTCAGCTGGCAGTGTAAAGATAGTAAGGGGTGGCTGCGCCTCGCACTCCGCCAGGAAGTTTGCAGCCGGCTTGCGGTGCGGAAGCTCAGGCAGGTAGTATGCATTGGGGGCGAGTGCAGCGCAGGTTAGGGCGGCGTTTTGCCTCTCTACAATTCCTGGCGGCTTCCCAACTTTCCAACCCCTCCCTCAGCGGCCTCTCACCTGCGCCAGCAGCGCCTCATCCTCCTCCTCGTAGCGCTTGGAGTACTTGCGCAGGTTCTTCACAATCTCCCGCTGCTTCTCCTCCGGCAGCAGGCTGGGCGGGCGCGGCCGCCAGCAGAGCTGGAAGAAGCGGTCGTGCGCCGTCCTGCGCGGGACAGGAACACAAGGTTTCTAGTAAGCGGGCCAGGGCAGTCGAGCAGAGGGCAGTTGGGCCGCCAGCAGAGCTGGGAGAAGCGGTCGTGCGCCGTCCTGTGTCGCCCCACATGAGGCGATTGTGTGAGAGGCAAGCGCAGTGGCCAAGGCAGCAGTTGGCTTCCGGAAACTCAGGACAAGTGATCAGCCAGGGCAGAGGGGCACTGGATCTGCCCAGGCAGGATGCACCTCTTTTGCACCCCTCCCAGTTGCGCGGGGCTGGACTCACTTGTACAGTGGCTGCCCGCTGAAGCTCCACACCTGGAAGCCATTCTCCATGGCCGCCGCTGCACACAGGGACGACGCAGCGGGGCTTGAGAGGGAGCGGAGCTTGAGAAAGCATGCACTTGCAAGCAACAACAACAAGGGCCGCCGCTGCAAGCAGGGAGGGCACAGCGGGGCTTGAGAGGGAGCGGAGCTTGAGAAAGCATGCACTTGCAAGCAACACCACGGTTGCAGACAAGAGCAGCGAAGCGGCTGCGTGGTTTGGCACCCGCCCGTGCTGCCGTTCTCGTGCACACCAGCCACAGGCACTCACCCGCGTTCACGATGGTGGCCACGTAGCGGCCGGTGGGGTCCCAGGCCACCTCCTGCAGCCGGGCGAGCCAGTGTGCAGCGTCAGGAGGCGTGTGAGGGCAGCAGGCCACAGGCAGCATTCAGGGGACTTGTGAGGGCAGCGCCAGGCAGCATAGCAGGGTAAACAGCCGATTCTCCGCGCGCTGCAGCTGCAGTGCGCACTCACCCGGGCACGGGAAGCGACCTAACACATGAATGGCCAGGTGTTGTGCAAACCTTTCTGCCCAACACCACGCCCTCACTCAAGAACGCAGAACGCCACTGCCCAAGCGCAACTAAAGGACTCCACCGCCTAAGGCCCATACTAAGGAACTCCACTGCCTCATATCGCACCTGTGCCATGAAGTGCTCGCCCGCCGACAGCAGCGTCATCTCCTCGCAGTCCCAGAACTCCACCACGCCGTTGTGGCCGCCCTGCAGAGTGGAGGTCGCGTATTGCGAGAACAGGTGTCAGCGACCGCTCTCGTGGGATTTGGCAAGGTGCTGGCCAGAAGTCGAGCACGCTGTTGTGGTCGCTGTGGCGGCCTTGCTTAGAGAAGAGTCCAGGAATTCGGGCATGGAGGATGCAGGGTGCAAGCAGCAGGACGCGGGCGCTGGGCAACCAATACAGCAGCAGGCAGACTCTGGGCCTTGAACCAACCGACCACAGCAGGCACAGCAGGCCATGGAGGAACAGCGCACCCCGAGGCCGGCGAGCAGCAGGAAGCGGCCGCTGGGCGACCAGTGCAGGCTGGTGCACTGCTTGTTGGTCATGGTGTGCAGCAGGGTCACGCCGCGCACGCTGCTCTTGTTGTCCTTCATGTTGTAGATGGACACTGCACATGGGGAGGGAGGAAAGTATGGTCGAAGTTTGCAACGACATGCACAGGTTGATCTTTGTTGTAGATGGACACTGCGCCTGGGGAGGGGAAGGAGGTATGGTCGGGGGGAGTTGAGGAGTTTGCAACGACATGCGCCATGGCAGCGCAAGGTTGCGCATCCCAGGCCTCCCCTGTGCAGCAGGACCCGTGCAAATAACACGCACCCGTGGGGCGGCTGCCCTCGCCGTGCAGCAGCTTAAAGCTTGCGCAGGTGCACAACCAAAAATGCAGAAAGTAGCCTCCCACTCCTCCCCGGCTCTGGGCCCTCACCCGTGGGGCGGTTGCCCTCGCCGTGCAGCAGCGCAAAGCGCGAGCCGCGCGGCTCCCATGCAAGCTGCTGAATCTTCTCGCTCTTGTTGGGCAGCTCCAGCATGTCGATGGGGGTGTCCTTCTCGCTGCAAGTTTGGGTTTGAGGCAGAGTGCGGCACAGGGTTTCAGTTGACGTCCAAGTGCAGCACAACTGCCAGCGCACGCGCGCACACGCCCAGCCAAACGGCGGTGCTTGCTAGGGTCTGGCCACGGAGGCATTGGATGCCACAACGGGCGGGGGATGTGCAAGCCGGCCGCTCACCGGAGCGAGAAGAGCTCAAAGTTGGTGGTGGTGCTCTTCTTGGTCTTGGTCCACTTGTCGACCTGCACCGCCAGGTAGTCTCCCTGCGGGTGCCACGTCATCTTGATGCCTGCAGAGCGGGGGCGGGTCACGAGCAGATGCCGGTGAGCCGCAGCTGTGGCAGGGTCGGACCTTCAGCTGGGTCCTCGCCGCCATGGCAGCACCACCAGCAGAACCCGTGCAGCCCGTTCCGACACCGGCACAGTCACAGGCACAGGTACCACAGTCACAAGCACAGTCACAAGCACCGACGCTAGCACAGGCACAGGCACAGTCACAGGCACAGGCACAGACACAGTCACAGACACAGTCACAGTCACAGTCACAGGCACAGGCACAGGCACAGGCACACACTGAAGTGAGGACGCTGCGCACCAGCCACCGAGAACAGGTTCTTTTGGCGCAGCTCCTCTCGGCTGGGCAGCTTGGTGATGACGACGCGGGCGGGCAGGTTGCCCTGCTCCGCCTGGTAGGCAGCAAACGTGGCGTCGGGGGCGTTGGGGGACCAGTCCCAGTCCTGCAAGTTCGGTTGGACATGAAATGGACGGGTCGTGAGGCAGGTCACACTTTGTGCAAAGAGTCATGGTGCAGTCGCTTGGGTGGGAGTCCCTCAGTGCAGGTGTGATCGTGCGACCATGCAGGCGGCCCTCGGCAACATGAACCTATGACCACGCGGGTGAGCGGAGCAGCACCTCACGCAGTTCCAAACAACCTTGGTGCTGCACCTCACACAGCTCCACTAAAGCAGCACGGCCAAGACTCCTCATGCTTCAGCCCCGGTGCCGCACCAGAAACTGAAAACTTTATACGCCTTTTTCACCTGCACATTCTCCATCTTGATCGACTTCTTGTCGAGCATGGCCATGTCGGGCGCCTGGTACACGCTGCGGAGACGCAAAGGGGTGAGGAGGCGCAGCTACGGAGCAGTCAGGCACACAGCAAGCGGGTGCGAGGGGATTGCCGGGCAGCGCGGCAGAAGTGGTGCGGCAGCTAGCGGCGAACCCATCGGCCTTGCCAAAAACGCCCAAGAGCTGCTTCCCCTGTTGGCCCGCAAGCAGGGCGGGTGCGGCGCCAGCCTGAACCATCCTCGCAAGCAACTGCTGCTCGCCTGATGGCGTTGGCCCTCATGCACGCCAGCAGCACGGGGGCGTCGCCGCCGCCGCTCCAGCGGAAGACGGGCCACCGCATGCCGCGATCGGGCCGCGCCAGAGCACCCTGCAGGGCGGGAAGTGCGTGTTCCGGGTCAGGACATTCAGCGGTGGACAGGTAGGGGGAGTGCCGAGGTGGGTGAGGCATGATGGGTGGCGAGAGGCCGCACACATGCCAGCGCAGGGGGGGAAGTTCCACACATACGCAACAGCCTGTGGGGCACACCCAGCAGGAGCACAGCATGCAGCGCAGCAGGCAGCTCACCACAGCGTACTCCTCCTGCGGCCCGTCAAACGTGCGCAGCCGCTTGCCGGTGCGGATTTCCCAGATGTGCGCCACAAACTGCGGGGCGGGGGTGCAAGGCAAATGCAGGCTGCTCAGCGAGCGGCAAGCAAGTGCAAGTTGAGCGGAGCGAACCGTGGCATGGGGCCCAGCATCATGCAGATTGCGGCAGTCGCTTAGCAGCAGCAGCAGCTACAGCTGTGGATCTGAAGGAATGCAGAGCCCACGTGTTTGCATGCAGGCATCCGTGGTTGGGTGCCGCTTGCAGCAGGAAGCACGCAGCGGCAGGAGGCAGGAGGCTGCGAGACGCCCACAGCCTACTGCGAGGCTGCGCGGTGCTCACGTGGGGGCGGCCGCGGTTGTCGGGGAACTCCGAAAAGGTCAGCAGGTACTTTTCGCAGGGCGAGAACATGAGGCTCTGCACCTCGGGGTGCCTGCGCAACAAGCGAGCCAGGGCAGGCTTGCAAGCGGGTGGGTACAGGCTGAACTGGGGAGCCAGGCCAGGCTTGCAAGGGCGGTGAGGCGGGGCTGGCGTGCACCCACCAGCTCACAACCGCACTGCAATGGGTACGCTTCAATGGTGGTTGCAAGCAGGCAGCTCGCGCAGCGCCTACACACGGGGCAGGCCGGTGCGCCCACACAAGCCGCGCAAGCAACTCACCCCACGCGTTGCAGGCGGGCGAACGACTTGCCGCCCCAGAGCGCCACGCCTTGCCGGTGCACGGTGGCCAAGTAGCCGCCACGCGGCGACCACTCCACAAAGGCCTCTGCAAAAGATGCGGGAGCCAGGCAGGGGTGGAGCTTGAGCAACCACGCGGAGGGGCGCTGGGCATGAAGGCAGCTGCCACAGGGGGGGCGGCCACTCCACAAATGCCGTTGCGGCGGGCCGGCGGCCCAGCACATGAGCGTCGAGCCGATCACTGCGGTGCTTGATCTGCACATGCTGCCTTGCTGCAAAATTTCGCGCTCCCAACCCGATCCGTGCTGCTGCGGTTAGACAGGAGCCGGCGGGCAGCCTTGACCAGGCCAGCCCCTCTGATGCTCGGCCTACCCCCTGAGGGCCCCCAGTGGGTGGGCCCTCACCCGTCCAGGAGGAGCCGAGAGGCAGCCCTGACCACCTAAGCAGGCCAGCCCCTATGTCTAACCCCCGCTGCAGGCCGCTCACCCGTCCAGAAGGAGCGCTTGTACACTGACCACCTGACCGCTGAACACCTGACCAGGCCAGCCCCGCTGTCTAACCCCCGCTTCTCACCCGTCCAGAAGGAGCGCTTGTACACGCTCTCCTCCTGCTGCTTGGCCGCGTCGTTCCAGCACACCTCTGACTCGTCGCCGTACCTGCAGGCAGACAGATAGACAGCAACCGGGGTGCCGCAAGGTTGATGCAGCGGTGACACATGCAGCAGCGGCGCTCCGCAAGGGTGGTGCAGCGGTGGCACGTGCCGCAGCCTGGCATGCCCATTCCTGGACTCTACCAGCAGGCCGACAGGCAGCCTGCCACACCCAGCTGGTTTCCCGACACAGCGCTCATCCCATGCAGCCCGTAACACCGCAGCACAGCGCAGCACAGCGCAGCACAGCGCAGCAGGTAGCCACAGCGTGCGCACCGCAGCACAAACTGGTCGCGGCCGCGCTTGTCAGTCAGCCACTCCAGCAGGTTCTCTCCAGGGGTGAACACGCGCTCGCCGGGCTCCTCGTACGCCTCGGGCACCTGCACAGCGCGCACAGCAAGCACAGCGTGGGCCAGTCAGCAGGCACAGCAGGCACAGCAGGAGCGAACACGCGCTTGCCAGGCCCCGCGCTGCGCTGCGAACCATAAACCATGTCACCCGTAGCGCAGCACCCGCCGAGCCAGGCAGCCACGCGAGCACGGTACTCCTGCCCACCTTGGCCAGCCGCTCGAATTCGTCGTAGAGGCAGGCCGCAAACTTGTGGGCCTTGTCCAGCTGGTAGCCGTTCAGGGCGCCCTGTGCAGATGCAAAAGCAGAACGCAAGTGCATGCCTTTGAGCAACAATGTGACACACGCTACAGGCTGCCCAGCCGGCCTGCTGCCACCGGAATGTGCCCCTGCAACCCCGCAACTGCCCGCACGACTGCGAAGCCTGCCGCGGCGCACCTGCGCCGCACGAGCCTGCTCCACGTTCTCGTACTCGACAAACACGAAGCTGCACCAGCGGGGGAGTGCGGGTCCCTCAGGGATTGCAGGCGAGGGAGGTGGTAAAGCCGAGCTGCCGCCGGCGAAAACTTGCGCGGGTACGTGGCTGTCTAGCATGCACGCTCGGCAGGCTCGCCCCTTGGATGTCTTTGTGGCCTCCGATACCCATTCCGCCAGCACTGCTACTGTGCACACGAAATCCCCGATAACAAAATGCCCGGCAACCCAGCTCACCCCTTGGACATCTTGGTGGCCTCGTCCTGGGGGTGGAACAGGCCGCCCTCCCGGATGCGCCCGCTGCCGCTCAGGATCTGCACACACATGTAAGTGCGCATGGCGGCACCGCTGGAGCACCAGTGCACCACAGCTGGACTCACAGGGCAGGCCACTCGAGCTGGCGCGGTGGGCAGCATCAGCACGCGTCGGCGAGGCGATGCAAGTGCCAACCATTAGCTGTTTTTTTCCAGATTTTCGTTGCTGCTTTAGGGCATCCGTACTCGTTGCAAGCTGCCCACCTTTGTGAGGATGGCGGTCAGCTTGTCGTACTTCTCAGGGGGCACCTGGGGCAGGTTGTCCACCACTGCAGCAGGGCGAGTAGACCATGGTTTGGTTTAGTTGGTCAGTTTTTGGACCATGCAAGCAAAACGGCAGGCGGCGTCTGGGGCTGGTTGGGTTGTCTGCCGCTGCAGCAGGGCAGGCGGCAGCCAGGGGGACTGCTGAGGCCTCAAAACAGGAGCAACAGAAACGCAAGCAGCGCCTGAGGCGCCAGGTTGCCCCCCACTGCCCCCCACTCTCATCTGCCGCTGACTCCACAGCACGCTGGCCTGCCATCGCTGTCATCGCCAGCCGCCGCTCAACCGCTGCAGCTGCCTGCACTGCTGCCGCTGCCCGTGTGGCTGCCCTCCAAGAACGGGCTCCCAGCAGCATCCGTTTGCCCGCCGCAAGCCTGCATTCTACACCCCTCTGCTACAAAATGCACACCGCGGCACCCGGAACCGAAACCCCCGGCAGCAGCACCGAACACGCAGCAGTACCGAACACGCAGCAGCAGAACGCACCCAGCACGTTTCCAAAGCCGCTGTCCGCCTGCACATCCTCCTCCTGGTTGTCCTCGTCCGTGTCCGAGGGGATGCCCATGTCCTCGCCCTGAAACAGGCAGCAGGCAGGAAGCAGCAGCTCGGTGAGCAGGCGGCAGCAGGCAAGAAGGCTTGGTTGTTGTCATGAGTGTCCGAGGGGATGCCCGTGTCCGCGCCCTGCAGCAGCAGCAATCACTTGACTGGCCCAAGGAGCACTAACGGCGGAACAAGTGGGCCTCATCCATCAGGACGACAATCGCGCCCGCGGCAGCAAGAATGCAAGCGCTGCTGCGGCAACAGCTCCCTCCATACGCCGCAAGCAAAGCGGAATGGCCTCAGGCCCCACCACGGGGAGCATGACGTCCTCCAGGTCGAACGCAGCTCAGAGGGCCAATCAAGCAAACAGAGTACGAAGCAGCGACCGACAAACTGCGAACCCACCTCGGGCAGCATGACATCCTCCAGGTCGAAATCGCCAAAAGGGAAGCCCCGCGGCTGCCTGCACCACACGCACACATCAGCAGCCAGGAAGCGCAGTCAGAGATGCTGCCACGTCAAAGGCTAGAAGGACGGCAATCGGGACGCCAAAATCACCGTCGCAGCTTGCAGCCCCACGGCGGCAGCAGCACGGGCGGCAGCGGTGCATACACGCCGGCTACAGCTGATGCGCAGCAACAAGCACGTGGCGCACCAAACTTAAGGCTAACCGAGCAAGCACCCAGCAGAGGCAAGAGGCCTCACCCCTCGAACATCTTCTCCTCGTCCGGCCGCAGCATGGCTGTAGGGCCGCCCATGCCTGCCTGCTGCCTGCAGCCGCTGGCGCCGCTGCTCTACTGGACTGCGCGGTTGCGGGGCAGAGCAGTGCAGCAGCGCAGTTTGAGTGCGGGCTGCCTGGTGCTGAAACAGCAGCAGGCTGGGCGTGGCAGCCCGACGCAGGCGGCAGCAGCGGCGGCGGCGAGGGGCGGTCGCCAGACGCCGCAGCAGCCCGGCCATCGGTGCATCGATCGCAGCTCGAGTGCAGCTGCAGCTTTCCAGGGCCGCCAGGCGCTGGCCAGCCTCCCCAGGCGGCCGGCATGGTGCCCCAAGCGGCTCCTCCAGCTCGACTGCAGCTCCTGGCACTCCACACACATGTACAGCACACATCGTGCCGGGCTGCAAGCACCCAGGCGCCCATCACCCAGCGCGAGCAAGGCCCAGTGCTCGTGCACCGGCGCTCCAGCACAGCAATCCGACGCACTCACTCGGTCGCTGCAGCCCAGTACAGTCGAGGCAGCGGGAGGCGCAAAGGAAGGGTGTGGATGAGCTCCTGCGGCTGGCTGGAGGCGCTGCTTGAAGCCGCTGCTGCTCAGTCGATCACACAGCTGGCCGCGCCGCGGGTGGGCATGAAATGCGATGTGCATGCCACCGCCGCGGCTCCGCCAGGCTGGACCCCGCTCGCCGCGGCGCAGCCGACCAGGTTTTGAAGCCTGCTCTGGACCGCTTGGCAAGGCGTAGCACGGGGCTATTCTCACTGGAGCTTGCTGTGCAGGTGTGCACAAAGGCTGTGTCTGATGCAGTCGTGCAGAGGGAGGTCACGGCGACGGGGCACTCGCACTGCTGCACGCCACCGTTCAATCCTGCATCCTGTGTGCTCTGTTGGTCATCAAATCCATGCTTCCCCAACCCAGCCGAATGCGTGTATGAAAAGTTACATGGCGTATAGGGCATAAGCTGCAGGTCTGCATGTGGGGCCGCGGGGGTGCCAGGGGGCAGGCGCTGGACAGCATGATACAGCAAAGCAGTGCTTATCATTTGTGCAAAGGTTGAACCAGTCTGTTTCAGGTCAGAGGCGGGGTGTCAAATCAATTGGGCTTTGGCCGGGCAGCAGAAAAAAGCATGGCGAGGCGCAGAGGGCTGCAGCACAAGAGCATTGCAAGGAGGCGGGTTGCGGTTCGGGTTGCATGGTGATATGGG
>RRZL01000077.1:1588683-1600988 GCA_006782975.1 Chlorella sp. Dachan | reverse complement strand
CGCCGGCGGCGGCGCCGCTGGCCGCAATCTGCTCGGTGGCGGGCAGCTCGGCAGGGGCAGCCGAGGGCGCGGCAGCAGGCCAGCCGTACTCGTCCAGGCCCTCGGGAGCAGCCTCAGGCTGCACGGCCGGCAGGTCGGCACTGCCAGAGTCGTTGGTGTCGGTGCTGCTGCTCTCAACGCTCTTCATGCCCACGGCGCCGGCGCCGCCCGCCTGGCAGCCCACCTGCGAAACGCGGAATGGGGGAGCGTGGGAGGTGCATATAAGGTCGGAGACGGTGCGGCAAGATTGCACCAGAAGCTCGAGGCATGGTGGCCGGTTCACTCGGCTGTAAACAGAGCTTCTGCTGCGTCTCCGCCCCACCCCTCCTTCACAGCACCACAGCTGTTCCATCCCGTCAAATCAGTCAGCAACCCCCTTACGTTGAACTTCTCCTTCATCTGGTCCTTGGGGATGGGGTTGCGCATCCAGTCGATCAGCTGGTGCATGGTCACAAACTGCAGTTCGAGGGTTGGTGGGCACGGGGGGCCATCACATGCGCGCTGCCATGCCCGCGGCCCTCGCGCCGCCACGCTGCCCCTTTGCTGCGGTTCGTTACCGCCGAGCCCCTGTGCCCCAGGTGCCTAATCGAATTGCGTACGTTTTAACTCGACTCACCCACACATCCTGGTCCGGCTTGTCCAGCACATAGTCCATGAACTTCTGCACATACTTCTGGTTGGCGGTCTGGGTCATCCAGGGCATGTGCATGTAGATGGGCACGGGGGCGCGGTTGCCCTCGTAGGCCTGCGGGGGCGGGGGCAGGGCGGGGATTGGGTGTGGATGAGCGGAGGGTGACTGACTTGCAAGGCGCTGGGCGGTTGCGGCGGTTTGACACCATGGGGCACACACAGGTCTGGCTGGCATGCAGGCAGGACTGCGCATCGGAGCCCCATGCCGTGCCGAGCAGCACCGCACCGCATCGAAGTTGATCTTCAGCAGCTGGAACACGTCACCGCCGGGGTCCATGGCGTACGCATCCATGGGGTAGTTGGAGGTCTGCGGATACGCGTACATTTGGGGGAGCAAGGTTGGTGAACGCGAGCGCGGCAGCAGTCCAGCTGTGCACAAGTGTCGGGGCAGCATGTGCGGTGCACCAGCGCCGCCTCGGCGTCGTCAGGCCACTTCCCTTCCCAACACCCGGTCTACCGCTCTGCATCTGCGCACCTGCAGGACCCAGACGGGCACCTCCCACAGGCCGCGGTACCGCTCGTCCTTGGTGCACTTGCCGTCGGGGCCAGTGGCATCGCACATCTGCAACAGCGGGAGGCAGGCAGGGACGCTCACTCGGGAATGCAAACAGGGACTCCCACATTTGAGGGGTCGATAAGTCGGGGGAGCGAACGCGCCGCAACCCATACGGCACCCCAGGCGTGGGGCCAGGCAACGACCCTCGCCACAACGCAAACAACGCCCCTCCTGCCCAAACTTCACCCTGCACCCACCTGGGGAATGCCGCTGTCCATGGTGTAGGGCCAGAGGCGGTTGCCGCCGTCCTTGGAGGTGGGCCACATGCCGTCCTTGGTCCAGTGCTCGTTGATGGACGAGTCGTACAGGAAGCCCGCCTCCGACTGGACCTGTGGGTACAGAAATCGGACATTGAACGCCAGGAATCAGTTAGGAACGTAAGCCTCCAACTTTGACCTGCAGTGGGCGAATGCAGAGACAAGGTGTCGTGGCGCAGCCTGTAGCGACCATGAGACGGCTCAGCCCACGTTGTTGAAGCCCACCGCAAGTGAGCTTCTGCGTGGTGGTGCCTCCCACAACACCTGCCGCCCCAGCAGCTGGGGCACACAACCGTGAGGCAGCAGCACACACCTTGCGGATGCCGGGGTTGGTGATCAGGAAGGGGTTGCGCATGCCCACCATGTCGCTCTCGGGGATGCCGCACGACTCGTTCAGCCACGTGCGCACGCTCACAATCTGGTCTGCGCGCGGCCGGGCATGGAGGGCGGGGCAGCAGGCAGGTGAGCTCCCCACTCCCCCCTGCATCCACGCCCATGCGGCGCCAGCGCTACAGCACCACGGGTCGTCAGTGCAAGCTCCAGTGCATGCCGCTCATTCGGCAGCACAAGCTTGCAAGTTTCAGTGCCGCACTGCACTCACCCTCCTTCTCGTCGTTCATGGGGGGGTCCAGGCGCACGTGGTCGCGGGTGTGCAGCGCAATCTCGTGGCCGTCCCGCCACAGCTGCTTCACCAGGTTGCAGTGCGGCTCGGTGTCCAGTTTGATGGTGAACCTGCGGAGCAGGCGCAATGTGCGCTGGTGGGTTTCCGTGCGTGCAGCAGAATGTGGGCTGATGTACATGCGTTCGTGTGCACAGCTCGGTTGGGTCCAAAAGCCCCAAAGGTGTTGTGTGCCGGCTGCCAGCGCGGCGCACCAGGTGAGGGGGATCGTGCAGCCGTTGGGGTTCTTGCGGTTGCCCACAGTCTTCTTCACGGCGTCGACGATGGAAGGAATGATGCCGTCGTCGTGCTGTACCGCAGGAAACAGTGCATCTGGCCACGGTTAGACAGGCGGGGCATGGCACGCGCCAGGCAGTGCGGCGAGGGGCGGCAGGGCATGCGGCATGAGGCATTGGCAGCATGATGCCTTCAGGAGTTCCATCCATACCAATGAGTGGCTGCTGCTGGGGAAGCAAGGCAGCAACCGAGCCTGTCCACTGTGCTCGCCCCCACTGACCGTGTAGAGGACGAACTGGGGCATCTGGTCCTTGGGCAGTGGTGCCTCGTAGCTGGCGCAGCGGCAGTTGTTCTCGGGCTTGCAGCTCGAGGGGTCGCAGTCGTAGTCAGGCTTGAGGGGCAGGGTGCCTGCGGGGGTGTTGGGCACGCGAGGAGCGGCTCGCAAACCCGGCAGAGCGGATCGCAAGGGCGCGGCGGCAGACGCGGCAGGGCGCCGCCCTGGCGGCGCAAGAGCGGCGCCAATCGTAGATCTGTGCGCCCAATTACACGCGCGGCACGTGCAGGGCGAGGCACAGGGCAGGCTGGGGCGGCGGCAGCTGGGGGGTGGTTGGCAGGGGAGCTCACCCGCAGAGGCGCCGATGGCCAGCGCGCAGGCCACGAGGGCCAGCGTCGCGAGCTTCATGGCGGCAGGGACGGGTCCCAGTCGGGGGAGGCTGCAGGGAGCAAGTGGCAGAACACGGTTGCTGTCTGGCGGCCTCCCGCGCCGCTCCCGGCAGGTGCTAAACCTTCGGGCAGTGATGCTGAAACTGCGGCAACGAAGCCGAGGGTTTGGGGCGACGGCCAGCAGCCAACCCCCGCACCTTGGCAACTGCCCACGCAGGGGGGCGGGCGGCTTGGCTGTCTCTCACGCTCCTCTGGCCACTGCCCGGTGGAGGGAAACAATGAGGCGAGAAGGAGGGCGAGGCAACACGGCGGGAGGGCTCATGAGGGCCTGCCGCCCACAGCAGGGACAGCGCAGCGCTGCGAGCACAACATTAGATCAACACAAAAAAAAAACAGGGGCCTGGCACATCTATTGTTGGCAGACCGGCAGCTTTGGCTCGTGATTTGCTGCACCAGCACCATGCCCAAAGCTCTGACCCTCTCACGTCCCTGTGTGCAATCCTGTCGTCAGCCCCACCGGCCAGAGGCCCAACCTCTCCCGGGACGGTTCACCTGCCACGTGGGCACGTACATACATGCTTAACATTACTGTGCACTGCGACTTGCATCAGGCCTGCCCTGTCAGGAAATGCGGGCCTGGCCAAAGCGCTGGCGCAGCTGCGACAGCGCCGACAGGTCATCGCTGCCGCGCCGCCCGGCGCCGCCCAGCAGCGGCGCATCTGCGTCCTCGCTAAGCACGCTGCCAAAGGCGCCGCTGCCGCCGCCCGCCAGCCGCTCTGCATCCACCTCCAGCTCCATGTCCTCGTCCTCGCGGCCGCCGCCGCCCAGGCCGCCCCCTGCCAGCTCATCGCGCAGCGCCGCTATGTTGGCATCGTCCCCGGCAGCCGCTGCCGCCGCACGCCGCCAGCGCGCATCGCGGCCACGGCTGCCGCCGCTGCCACCTGCGCCGCTCCGCAGGCGGCCCAGCAGGCCACCACCACCGCTACCTTGCTTGTCCTTGGCTCGCCCGGCACCGCGGCTGCCTGCGCCGCCCCTGGCCCGGCCGCTACCGCTGTCCTCCATTTCGCTGCCGCTGCCGTCGCCCCAGGGGCGGTGGCGCTGCCGAGCGGTGGCACCCGCAGTGAGGGGGTTCTGCGCCGCAGGGAGAAGGAGTTGCTCGGATGGGTTTCGGCGGGTGGCAGCGCATGCGCATGCGCCAACAAAATGACGGCAGGAGAGTGCCCTCATGCCACGCGCTCCCTGCATTCACTTCACTGGCTTGTTGTGGCATTGCACTGGGCCCGCCTGCACCATACCACCCCACCCCAAACGCCAGCTGGTCTGCCGCACCACCCATACAGCGAGCGGCAGGCGCACCTGCAGCAGGCGCTCAAACTCGCGCAGTCGAGGGTCGCTAGCCATCCCGCCCCCGCTGGCACCCAGGCCAAAGTCGGATGCATCGCCGCCGTCACGCCTGGCACGCGCCTTGGCAAGCACCACAACTGCCACGCCAACCATGCCCAGGGGCTGCAGCACCTGCACAGCACGGGGAGACGGGGTGGGGATGGCCGGTGCACCGGTGTCGGCCTCGGTATTTGCACAACTGTGTGCTGCCCATGCACAGCTGCGGCAGCAACTCACACACGCACGCATGCAAACACGCACCCAGGCAGCCAGCCAGCCACCCACCCACCCACCTGCATCCATGCGAGGGCCCCCTTGTTGGGCTGCAGCGGCTCTCGGTACGGGAAAACAGCCTGGTACAGCGCCAGGACTGTGGCATTCAGCATGAGAGCCACGTGCTGGCCCTGCTTGCCACCGGCCAGCAGCGGCGGCGGCGGCGGCGGCCGTGCCCCTTCCGCTGATGCAGCTGGGACCACATCAAAGCGCTCGGCTAGAGCTGACACGGGCTGGTGCAGCAGCAGGCGTGGCGGGCTGCGCGGCGCGGCTGTCACATTGAACACTGCCAGCTGGCCCCCAGCTGCTGTGATGACAAGGTAACCTGGCAGCACCGACAGCTGCACAGCCGCCGCCTGCTGCTGCTGCAGCATCTGCTGAATCGCAATGCTGCTGCCGCCGTTGCCACCGCTGCTCTGCTGCTGGGGCGGCAGAAGGCCTGCCGGCAGTGGCGCTGAGCTGCGGACGGTGCAGCCTGATGGCGTGCCCCGCTCGCCGCCCACTACCAGCGCCAGCACGCTGCCGTTGGTTGCCACAGCATAGGCGCGGTTGGTGTGCTGCACATCAAAGGCGGCTGCCACAATGCTGCTGCCACCCAGGCCCCTGCAGTTTCGGAATGCCGGAGACGGCACAGCTCCGGCAGCTGCCCCTGCCTCTCCTTCTAGCACATTTCCCTTCTGCGTCTGCTGGTTGGCTGCACCTGCCCCATGTGCTGCTTCTGCCGCCGGCTGGCTGAGAGGCTGGCTGGCTGTGCCGCTGCTGCCCAGGACTGCTGCGGTTGCACCTGCCAGGCGCAGCGCTGTCGGCGCCTGCTCAAACGTCGCCCGCCGCACAACACGCACTGAAATGTATAGGGAATGGCACACGGGGCCCAGCATCGAATGCAGTCGCATGTGCGAGGTTGTCGGCATGAGCACCTGCCAGGAACCGATGGCCGCGTATACAAGGGCAGCCAAACCGAGCAGAAGCGCCAAACCGAGCAGTAGCAAACCATGCTCACCTCCCAGGCCGGTGGGGCCGCCGTGCTTCATCACTGCCAGCCGCCCCAGGCCATCTGCCACCACAGCCGTGGCCGCCGCCATGCCGCCCCGCGCCAAGCTGTGAATCGTAGTGATGGGGGCACAGGCGGGCGCCGCCGCGCACGCGCCGGGGCTGCTGCCGCTAGCACCACTGCTGCCGCCTGCGCTGCTGCCTCCGCCGCCGTCGGTGCAGGCAGCGGCTGCAGGGGTGCCGCACAGCAGGTCCTCTGGCGCAAATGCTTCCAAGAAGGAGAGGCTTGGAGGCGGGTTGCACGCAGCTGCCTCCTCCCAGCTGCTGCCGCGGTGCCGCTGAGTGCTCGACGGCGCCACCAGGGCATGCAGGCGCAGCTCGCCGCTGGCATGCCCCGTCAGCAGCACCGTGGTGTTGTGTCCCAAGCGGTACGAGCCAAGCGTGGTCACCGGGGATGCGGTGCCTGTGTGGGGCCGGGGTGGGGCGGTGCGATACAGATGGGCAAAGTGAAGCACATGTGCAAAGTTGTTGCGGATTGTCAGAGGGAGCAGGTGATGCGGCTAGCAGCTGGCTGATGGCAGCTGGAGCCAAGCCTCTCCTGGCAACAAGCGGCTCTTGCCTCGCCCCAAACACATCATGGCATCCCAGCTCCAGCTATCCACCCGCCTGTGTGGTGCTGTGCCACAACCCGTCCGTCCAGGGATAGCAGGTGCAGGGTGCCGGCATCATCGCCGACAGCCAGCAGGCCGCCAGCCGCCTCGGCCTGGCCGCGCGGCGGCGGCAGGAAGTGCAGCGCGCCGGCGGGCCGCCCCAGCCGCAGCACAGCCAGCGGCTCTGTGAAGTCACTCCAAGCTGCTATACGGCGGTAGAGCGTAGTGATGTCAGGCAGGGGTCCTGGGTCGTGGTAGCCTGCAAGGTGAAGGCAGTGGGCGGGCAGTGGGGCAGGCGGCAGCAGGCGGGAGCGGCAGCAGGCGGGAGCGGTGGCGGCGGCGGCGGCGGCAGCTCTGGTAAGAAGGGCTGGCACCGATCGGTGGGCACATTAACGCAATCGAACCTGAGCCGAGGCATGTGGTCACCCCGTGCGCAGAAAGAGTGCACAGCGAGGCGAGCAGGAACCAAAGGAACCAAGCGGCGCCGCCGCGGCCCCTATCGCCCCAGCGCCTCGGTTGGTGCATTGTAAATTGACTGCACTGCAGTATGCAGCGTCCCACGGGTGCAAAGTCACTTCATGCACGAGGGCACCTGCTCATGCAGACGAGCGGGAGCGCCTCCAGGCCCCCCCGGGCCCTGCCCTGCCATTGACCGACCCCATAGATCGCTTCACCGTAGCCGGGAGCCGGGGAGGTCAAGCCAGGCGCAGGCTGCACTCACGATTTGCAGGTCCCGGCGGCTGTCGACCGATCGGGCAGCAGCTGTAGCCAGGCGCTAGTTTATCCGGCACCCTAAACCGAGGGGCAGCGGCGGGAAGCCCTCGAGCCCTGCTGTAGTAGCGCGCCTCTGCCTCCCCACCGCTGTCCAGGTGCGGGCAGCAGTGCGGAATCTGGTGGGGGCAGCGGATCGCCCGCCCGCCACCCGCCCAGGCCCCCTGCTCGCCGCCCGCTGGCGCCGCCTGCCTGCAAGTGCTGCACACTCCCCGCCCCTCGCCCTGCCGTGCAGGATGGCGGCGCCCTTTGTGGAGCAGCTCGTGCAGAGCAAGCTGGTGCTGCTGGGGGAGATGGGCTCCGGCAAGACCAGCCTGGTGCAGCGCTTCGTGCGGGGGCAGTACTTTGAGAACCAGGTGGGTGGCACCTCGGCAGTTGCAGCAACAAGCTGCAACGTGGCTCAGCAGCCTGCATGCCAGCCTGCAGCCCCGCGGGTTGCGACCTCTGGCCGTGCGCATGGCGGCGCCTGCAACTGTGCTGCTGCAAGTCGTGCGCCCGCCACACGCGGCCCACATGCTACCCGCGGCTTGCCTGCTGACCTATCGTGCGGGCCTGCTGGCAACGCAGGAGTCCACCATTGGCGCCTCCTTCTTCACTAAGACGCTGCCAGAGAAGCACGTGAAGTTTGAGATCTGGTGAGGGTGGCGGGTGGCGCGGCAGAGCGCGCAGCCTTGTGTCGCGGTTGTTGTATGTGGACCGGATGCTGCCTGCTGCCATTAATGGTGCCCCGAGACGCATGGCTCGCATGGCCTGCACAGTCGGCTTCTGCGCTCTGGCCTGGTCCTGCCGCAGGGACACGGCGGGCCAGGAGCGGTACCACAGCCTGGCACCCATGTATTACCGGGGGGCGGCGGCGGCCATTGTCGTGTTTGACATCACGCACCCCGCCTCGTTTGAGCGCGCCAAGAAGTGAGTGGCTGCTTGCGCCTTGCGCAGCAGCACTCTTGGCCTGGCCTGGCCTGGCTGCCGGTATTGCCGCTCGCCTGCTGCGCTTGGTTTGATGCGTGGTCCAGTTTGCTTCCGGCTGCCCGCCCTGCGTGTCTGGGTTGCTGCACGCTGTGCGACGTCCTGTGCCCGCTGACCCGCCGGCGCCTGCTGCCTGCGTGCCTCCCCCGCCTCTGCAGGTGGGTGTGGGAGCTGCGGCAGAATGTGGCCAACCCAGGCCTCATCATCGCGCTGGTCGGCAACAAGGTGCGCCGCAAACAGAGATGCGACTCGCACAGACCCGTGCTGCGATTCGCACACACCTGGTCAGCCCTGCTGGCAACAGGGTGCACCAGGCACCTCGCGCCTGGATTGCGGCATGGCATGGGCTGGCTTGCGCACGTTGCCCTGCTGCTGGCCCGGCAGGCGCAAACCTGGCGCGCGTTTTTTTGTGTGCTCCGCCCTCACTGTTGTTGCCTGCCCTCACTGTATTGTTGCCTGCCACGACCCGCGCCGGCAGGTGGACCTGGCTGAGGAGTCGCGGGCGGTGCCGGAGGCGGATGCCCGCGCGTATGCAGGTGCGCCGCTGCAGCCGCTGCGCTTGATGCCTGCCTGCCTGCACACCACGGGGAGGAGTGCGCATGCGCTGCAGTCGGGGAGGCCGTGGCGGAGCTATGCTGCAGTGCAGGAGCCATGCTTCCCGCATTCGCCGTCCATCCCGCCGCACCCTGGTTCTCCCTGCCCGGTGCTGCAGCTGAGACGGGGCTGGTGTATTTTGAGACGAGCGCCAAGACCAACGTGAACGTGACGCAGCTTTTTGAGGAGGTGGCTGACAAGTGAGCCCAGCTGCTGCTGTCTGCCAGATTGTGCCACCGCTGCCGAGTGAGCCTCGCTTGGCCGCCTGCCGATGGGCCGCTGTGGACACCTGGGGCTGCTGCTGCTGCTGCTCCTGTGCATAATGCAGGGTGTGTTGCCCACCGGCTCTCAGCGTGGAGCTGGGCTTCCATTGTTGCTTGCCTTCCTCCCCCCTTGTGCCCGGTCCCCCGCAGGCTGCCCAAGGCGGCGGCGCCGCAGCAGCCGGCGGGCGGCATCCAACTGAGCGAGCAGCCGGCGCCGGCGCCTCGCAAGGCGGCAGCCTGCTGCTCGTCGTGAGCGGCATGTGGGGCCTTCTGCCGCCCAGCCTGCTGCACAGCCTGTTGGCAGCGCCGGCACACCTGCTAGACGAGGTGCTGCTTGCTGCTGCCTGAACGTGCGATGGCACAGATAATCCCTCTCCCCTCTGACCTGCCTGCGGGTGCGCCGCCGCCGCTGTACCATTCCGCAATGCTGCACCCCTGTTTCCCCCTTGCTGCATGCTGCGTGTAAAGTAGCATCCTCGCACCTGCTCCCCCGACCTTGCTGCGAATATCTACCACTGCATTGCTCTGGCCCTCCCCTGATTGCTTGTAACTTGGCCCACGCTGGGGCAGCGGCAGCACAGCGCACAAGATGATGCCCCATCCTGTCGCTGGGAATGCCGGCACCCTGCGTCGTTGCTTTGCTCTGTGCGTTGCGACCTGCCCGAGCGGCGCCCGCATCTCCCCCGAAGGACCCGGGGGGCCACCCCAGCCCTGCGCAGCCGCGTGCCGCGGAGGGCGCCCAGGGCGCTGCTGCAGCTCGGCTCCAGCCCACAGCGGCGCGGCAGTGTCGGCCGTCAACCTAGGGGTGCAGACCAGGAGGCGGCGGCGGCCCGGCGGCGGCGGCCCTTTGGGCAGCAGTGCTGGCGCCAGTAGCCATGGCACAGGAAGCCGACCTGCCGACTGTGCACCTGCAGCAGCAGGGACAGCCGGCGCTGGCAGCCATGGCCAGCCAGGATGCTGCACAAGCCGCTTCGGTCGCGGTGCAGGGCCACCCGCAGGCACCTGTGCACGACCCCAGCACACTAGTGGTGGCAGGCACGGCAGTGCCAGCAGTGGTGGCAGGCCACAGCTACCAGCCGCAGCAACAGCCAGTCAACGGCATGGCAGTGCTGGGGCAGCCAGCCACGGCGGCGGCGCTGCAGCACCCGATGCAGCCGGTGCTGCTGTGGCCGCAGCAGATGCAGCCGCAAATGCTGTGGCCACAGGTGGCGATGCCCGTGCCTGTACCCAACCCCCAGGTGATGTCAACAGCCATAGGCCTACCAGCCCCGCCTGCCCCGCAGCCCGGCGGCTTTGTGCCGCCATCAACTGCGCTGGCCAGCCCAGCAGAAGCTGCTGCTGCAGCGGCGGCGGCGGCGGCCGCAGCGGGGGCAGCAGCGACGGCAACAGGGGCAGCGGCGCCCCTGGCAAAAGCTGAGCCGGCCCCAGCCTCGACAGCACCCGCAGCATCAGAACACACAGCGTCAGAGGAGGTGCCGGAGGCGCCGCGGGCGCAGCGCGCACAGCGCTCGCAGCGTGGGCGAGCAAGCGGCGGACGGACTGCGAGTGTGAGCGGACGCGGCCGCAAGCGGGGAGCGGCAGCAGCGGAGCCAGAGGATGCAGAGCAGCCAGAGGGCGGCGGCAGCGATGCCGAGGAGCAGCGAGGCAGCGGGGACGAGGAGTGGGACCCAGCCTCTGCTGGAAGCAAGCCGGGGTGAGCTGGCTGTGGTCTAGGCTGAGGTCTCGGGCTAGGCTTCTGTTGGCAGCACACTTTTGTGCATCTGCGTCTCCCCCACCCTACGCATTGCTTAGCCCGGCCTGCGCCTCCCACCCCCTGCAAATGCCTCTTGTTTAACACAGCCCGCTCCTCCCTGCCTCCCTGCGACCCCGCAGCACCAAGCGCACGCGCGCCAGCGCCGGCGGCGCTGCCCGGGGCGCCGGTGGGGAGGAGCGGGAGCTCGAGCAGCTGACTGTGCGTGCGCAGAGCACGCCCAGCGTGGCGGCCGCCCTGGCTGCCAAGCTGGCCCCCAATGTCACGAAACTGAGGGGGGCGCGCTCTGTGGGAGCCATGTGGCAGACCTGGGTGAGTCCGGTCTGGGTGTGGGCACGCTGTTTGCAACAGCTGCGAGTGCCGCGGTGCTCAGGGGCCAGTGCCATGCAGGAGACGTGGGCTGGATGGGCAGTGGGGCAAGCGGCCGACATGCGTGGGCATGCCAGCAACCTGGCTTCGCGCAGCTGTGCATGGCCGGGTCCGGCGGCTCCCTCCTGTGCATCACCTGCTCCCTCTTCATGCGCCCTCCTGTGCACCACCTGCTCCCTCTTCGTGCGCCCTCCTGTGCACCACCTGCTCCCCTTTGTGCCCCCTCTCCCCAGGTGCACCACCTGTTCCCCTTCTTGCCCCCTCCCCTCTCCCCAGGTGCACCACGATGGCCAGGCCAAGTATGTAGGGCGGCTGTCGCGCCAGGCGGCGGCGGTGGGCGCCGACATCGTCACCACCTGGCAGCAGCAGTGCGTGGCATCCAAGGTGGCGCAGCGGGTGAGCCTGGTGTGTATGTTTGTTTGTGAGTGAGTGGGTGAAGATGTCAGGGGCGTTGGCGACTGACTGTTGCAGGCAGTGGCAGGCGTGCCTGCTGGGGCCCAGCTTGGCTTCTTGTGTGCTGCCCTGCGCGGCCTGCGTTGCTGCCCCATGCACAGAGCTGTTCCCCGCCCGACCTTACCGCGCCTGTACCCCACCTCAGCGCTCTCAAAACGGCGCTGCCATCAGCCTGCCGAACTCATGCTCATGCCCCATCACCTGACGGGTTGCACCTCCTACTTCCCCTGCCGCAGGACCGCTCGCTGAACGTGCCCGGCGTCAACTACGCTGCCGACGAAGCGCTCATGGCGCAGCTGCGACAGCTGCAGAGCGCAGGGGAGGTGCAGCAGTTTCTGGAGTCGCTGCTGCACACGCCCAAGGAGGCGCCCAAGAAGGGGGAGGAGGGGGAGGAGGCGGCATGAACTTGTGCTGCGCACCGAGCTTTCCGCTCCTGGGAGCCGCATCTCTGGCTTGACGAACCTTGCCTTTACAGCCTCAATTGTAGCAGCCTTAATTGCTAGACGAACTTTGCCTGCGTTTCGCTGTAGCCGCTTGCTGTGCCACAACACCCACCTGTAAATGCTTGTTACTTTTGCTCACTCAGGTGACGGAACAGTGGATTCCGTGACACTGTCCACCATCGCACAATGTCTAGGAACAGCAGCAGGCAACCGAGCTGGCAATGCAACGACGGCGATGAGCGGGTCATGGGCACTGATCAGCGGCGCCTCAGCGTCCTGCGTCGCAGCACTCCCCCCCCC
>RRZL01000077.1:1549165-1588655 GCA_006782975.1 Chlorella sp. Dachan | reverse complement strand
CCCCCCCCCAGTTGCTCTGATCTAGGGCCATCAAACTTTTTGGGGGGCAACTACGACGCTGCCACTGCGGCAAGAGCGGGCATGTCGCCGGCTGGCGGCAGCAGGCCCCTGATGGCAGCCTGCGCCGCTGTTGGCCATTTCGATAAGGCGCAATGGCAGACAAGGTGCGTCGGGCGCTGCACGACGCCCCCCCTGATGGCAGCCTGCGCGCTTCGGCCGCGCCTCGGTGACTGTGGAGGAGGTAAAGCAGGCCTACCGAGTGGCCGTGAGGTTGACACCTGATGTCGATGCTTTGAGAAAAGGGACGATCTCTCGGCGCCGGGCATCCGCGAGTGACTTCTGAAGCGATTGCCCCTTTTGCACAGCCAAGCGCGCCGCCGCACGGCTTGAACCTTGCAACAATCGGTCGCTTACGCTTCAGGGCCGTGCTGGAGCTGGCCAACACTCTGTGTGCTTTGGCGCCGGCGCTCTGCCGCTCGCCAGCGTGGCTGGCTGCCCACCCGGGTGACGTGCACGGCCTGTTGCTCTACCTGACCTCAGCCGGCCACGCAATCGCCGGGTGTGCCAAACGGGCCGACCGTGCAGACCTACCCGACAGCGACGCCCTGTGCATTGCGGCCGCTGTGCAGCTGGTGCTGCAGGGCTCGCCGCCGCTGCTAGCAGCATGGCGGGGTGTGGTCGCCTCGACGGTGGCGGGCCAAGCGGTCCTGACACACGCTCAGCTGGCACCGCTGATTGATTTAGAACTGCACTGCACAGCGTCTGTCAGGGCAGCGGACCATGTTATGGACCTTCTGGCTACACCCGAGCGGCATGCCGCAGCGGCGGCATTTGCGGCCAGCACCGCCCGCCCAGAAGTGATGATGGCTTGGCTGCAAGCAATGGCGCAAACCCTCTGGGGCCTGCCGACCAAGCTAGTTCAGGCTGACTTCTTGGGTGGTGAGCGAAAGCATGGAAGGAATGCCTTGTGTGCTGGGACCCTGCCTTGCTGCAAGCCCTGGTAGCGGACGCAATGGTTGCCCGTACCATTGACTTTGCACGTGCGCAGACCCATCATTGAATGCGCACCGATCCCACATGATGTTCGGCTCCGTGGTGGATATCTTGTCGACAGAGCCTGCCTGGAGGCAGCATGCCGCAGCCATCCAGGCCGACGGCGCCCTGCAGCACGCAGTTGCGGAGCTGCTGCTGACGCGCAGGCTGTTTGGCCTTGCCGCCCACCTCGGCGTTGCAGCCAAGTTGGACTCCCTTGATAGAATGGAGGGGCTGCACGACTACCTGATCCGGGCACACACTGCACTGATCAGCGAGCACTTGGTGCCCGCCACCCGCCGCTGCGTACGCCAGCAGGGCCGCTTGGTGTCCGCGGTTGCGGCACTGGCCCGCATCATGCAGCAGCTGCCTGTGCACTGCCCTGCCGGCGCACGCAGCTGGCATGTTACCACGCTGTGGGCTGCTGCCGTGCAGCTGGCCGCCCAGCTGGCTGTCCTAGCAGGCTGGCCAGCAAGTTGTGATCCGGCGAGCCAGGACTTCAGCCCCTTTCCGGCCCATCAGGTGTGGCACCAAGTAGCTGCGGCTGTCCTGTCAGCGCTTCCCAAGCTGACCACAGCCCTGCTGGCGACTGCGGGCGACTGCAGCGCGCCCGGTGAGGGCCACGAGGAGCTGTGGCTCAGCCTGGCTGGCTGCTGCAGCAACCTTCGAGTGCTGCTGGCGGCTGGCATTGAGCGAAGCGACTTCACTGCGCCCACTGACAACCTTGCCATGTGGGTGCAGGCAGCTGCGGCTGGGCTGCGGCTGCAGCCGCTGCTGGCCCAGCTTGACCCCCACTTCCGCAGGCAGCCAGAGCAGCCTGCTGTTGAAGCAGCTCAGCTGCTTTCGAAGCAGCTGCTGACTGTACTCAGCCTCACCGCACAGGGCTTAGCTGGTGCGCTGCAGCGCTCTGCAGAACCAGCCAGCGGTGAACCAGCCAGCGGTGCAGCGGCCGGCAGCACAGCGGGGGGGCTGTTTGATCGATGGCAGCCTGGCGGCAGACCTTGCCCTGCTGCACAGCCAGGTGTGCCGCCTTGTGCACTACATGGCTGGCGGCGGAGTCCTTCTGGCCAAGGTGCTCTGGAGCCAGCACCTGCCAGTGGTGAACACGATTTCCAAGGCCGCGTTGCTGCCACACTTGCCTGCTGATGGGTGAGCAGCACCAAAGATGGACGCCTGCAGCTTGCACATCCCGCCTGTGCCGCCCGCCTCACATGCCGCAAGTACGGCCTGCCTGTGCCCTGTGCACCTCGAATGCATGCACATGGGGCCCCACCCACCTGTTTGCCGAGATGATGCAGGTCTGAGCCCACTGGCTTGGAGGTGTACACTCTTGACGCTACCCACTGGGCGGCATTGCATGCAGCAGCTGCCGCTTCTGTAGCAGCTGGGAGCAGGGACGCCATAGAAGGAGTTGCTAAGATCCAAGTCCCCTCGCTGCTGCTGCTCGCAAGAGCGTGCCCATCAATGGTCACGGCTGGGTTCCTCAAGCCGGCCCGCCTCGTCCTGGAGCCCCTGGCGCAGGTGAGCAGCCAGGCTGCCCGTGTCGCAGCAGCGGATGGCTGCTGCTGTGTAGCGGCCTGCTGAGCGGCTGCCTTGAGATGCAGCACAATCAGACAGTTGTCTTTGCTGAACATTCTGGCTGCGTGCATGCAGGAGCGCGCGAGGGTGCACGTGCTGGCCAGCCTGCTGCTTCAGTTTGCTCAGCAGGCAGGCCCTGGGCACGGCAGGCTGGCATGCTCCTTCGCCTGCTGCGGCCTGCTGGACGTGACTGCTGGACGCGACTGCTGGGTGTGCGCGGCAGCTGACTGCCACTGGAGACGCAGGGGCGGCCGAGCAGGTGGGCAGGCTTCCGTTTGCAACTTGCATAAGGGTCGGGCGTTGACGCCTGTCTTGGCTGGCTTCCACAAGCTGCATGGTTGTCTGATCGCTGCCATGCAGGCTGCACAGCTGCTCAACTGCTGCAACTGGGTGCTTGGGCAGCTCGTCTATCATGCCAGCCTCATTGGCAGCGGCAGAGCAGGGGGCAGCACGCCAGCTGATCTGGCGCTGGAGGCGGCTGCGGCAGTGCGGCAGCTGCTCCAGCAGCTTATGGCAGCAGCTTGGGATGCTGCCACTCCGCCCGCTGAGCGTGCACCGCGGCTGCTGCTGTCGCTGCCGGCGGCCGAGCAGCTGGCTGCAATCTTGAAGCAGCACGAGGCGCTGCCCGAGCTGGCGCAGGCAAGGCAGCTGGAGCTGGCACGAGCAGCAGCGGGCCGCAGCTGCGCTTACCTCTGCTGCTCCGAGCTGCAAGGCGGCGGCGGGTCGGCGGTGGGGCAGGGCGAAGGCAGCATGCGGTGCAGGTGCAGTTGCCACGTGAAGGAGGGAGCGATGGGTGGGCGGTAGAGCTATGCATGGCACTCAGCAGGTGCGTGATAAGCTCACCTCCCTGCCTGCCCCTGGGCCCTTTCGCTGCAGTGCCTGTCGTGCGGTGTGGTACTGCAGCACCGCCTGCTCGCACGCCAACTGGCGCCAGGGCGGGCACCGGCGCACGTGCAAGCTGCTGGGCGAGGAGCGGCGGGCGACCAAGGCCGCCCGGCAGGCTGAGGCGGCGGCTGAGGCAGCAGAGGCAGCACCAGAAGCGTCGGTCAACTGCGGAATGATTGATCCAGGGCAAGCTAGAATCTGATTTTTCTTTCTTCCTTGTGCATTTTTCTTGTGTTTATAACCTGTTTCACACAGCTTTGTTCTTGCATGTGCGGCACAGCCTGTACCATCAACTCAACCGCCACGTCCGTTAGAACCAATACGAAACCAATAGGAGGAACCATGCAAGTGTGCTGCCGAGTGCCGGGTCCAGCTGCACCAGCAGGGGCTGGAGCAACACTCTGCTGCCACAGACCAGGATGCCGGCGTGGCTCCATGTTCACGTACGCTGGTTGTGTTGAGATAGAGAGGGCGGAGGCTGCATTTGTGCACAAGGGTGGCAGCAGCAGCACATGCACACACATGCACTGCCGGCCGCTTGGATACCACCCTCAGCACATGCACAGGCAATCAGCTCATATTTCTTGAGAGATCCGTGCGGTAAAACGGCATTGCAGAGCAGACGTGTTGTTGTGTGGTGCTGGCATGCATCAAGCCCAAGGCTATTGGGATCTGCGCCCGCCCCCCAGGCGTGCGGGATCACCTCACCCCCGCTAGGGCCATGCACCTGGCCAGGCATCTCGATCTCGAGGCCTTATTTGGCGCCGAGGGGTGATAGACTCTGCACGCCGCTTGGGAGGCCCCACGGCTCCACCGCAAGGCTCCAAGCGAATGGTGCAGAGCCGGGCGGCCCTGCTGGCCGCTCTGTTGGCAATCATCGCCGTGTAAGCTGCGACCAGGTGTTTGTGTGGGCTGGCGGGACCGGGGAAGGCTGCCTCCCCGGGCGGCCCGCTTGGAGGACGGCCCAGACGCGCGCCTCTGCCTTCGCTCGGCTGCGAAAACAGTAGACGCCCCGCACGCAAGCCTCACGGCCCGCCGCACGTCCCTTGTGGCCAGCTTCTGATGCTGCTGCGAGCCCCGCCGCCCCGCCTGCCTGCGCAGCCCCCTTCGCGCCGACGACGGCTGCCAGGACATTCCTTCCTGCTCCAACCAAGCCGACTTCCCTGACTGCCAGTGTGCGTTGAGCTACATCGGTTACGTTGGCCAGGCTGATGGGTGGATGAAGGACCATGCAGCGCTCCGGAAGGGCGGGAGTGCCAGGGGAGACGTACACTGGTTGGCTCGCCACGCCGTCGCCACCCCTTGCACCGATCCCGCAGGCACCAAGTGCGAGGACAACTTCCAGCTGAGCGACGGCGCCTGCGTGGCGGGCGGTGGCGGCACAACTTGCGAGGACGTCAGCCACTGCGCCACCCAGACCGCCTTCCCCGACTGCCAATGTGAGTTTGCCGCTCACACCAGGGGTGGCGCAGGCATGCTTGTGTGTCATGGCTGGTGGCGGGGAGCAACCCACCCGGCCATGGAGCGGGAGGGCCTGGCCCTGCGCCATCTCGCCCCGCCTACTTCCTTAACCCACGCCCAAATGCGTCACCTTCCTTTCTTCCTTTATCGACCCGGCCCATGCAGGCACGGGTTGCGAGAGCGAGTATTACTTGGAGGAAGGGGAGTGCAAGAGGCTGGACGACCCCTCCAGGCCGGGCAGCAGGGACGAGGTGAGGGGCCAGCCGGCGCGGCATGCCCAGCGCTGCGCAGCATGCCCAGCGCCTGCCCTGGGCCGTGGCGGGCCTATGAGCCTGTGTGCGCGTTTCGCTGCAGGTTTCAGTGTGCCAACAGTGCGCAAAGTGCCCTGCACCCCGGTGGTCCCACCCGCCCCTGCCCAATGTCCAATGTACCCTAACTGAGTCGCTGAGCGCCTCCCCACCTTGGCTAGCAGGACGACGACGGCGTTCCTGATGAGCGCGATCGTGACGATGATGGGGATGGCTCGGATGACACAAAGGACGGTGAGCCCTGAGCGGGCTGGGCTCTAAGACAGACTAGACCACACCAGACTAGCCCAGATGGCGCGCTCGCAGCGCGGGCTGGCAGCCCAGCAGTGTGCGCGCTCTGAACCGCCCCCCGTTGGTTGCCACAAGCTAGCGGCAAGCGCCAGCCGTCTCCCGCAACAGCAGCCACAGCTTGAGCTTGCCACCGACACGATGCAGCCTCGGCGATGCACACCGCCCCGAGGTGCACGCCTGGCCAGCTGGCACGGCGTGCGCGCTCTGCCACCTCTGCATGGCCTGACGCGCGCCCGACCCTCCGCCCCCTGCCTATCCCGACACCTCTGCAAGACCTGACGCGCGCCTGCCCCACTGCCCCGCCCCTGCCTCTCCCCCAGACGATGATGATGGCGATGGCGTGGCTGATGGGATTGACCGAGACCACGACGAGGATGGGGATGGTGAGGCGGCGGGCAGCTGGTTTCAGGCTCGGGTGTGGCTGTGGCGCAGGTGACGGCGGCAGGGGGTGGCGGGGGCGCTGGCGGCGGGTGGTGCGGGCAGTGGGTGGCTCTCAGAGGTGGCTGTTGGCGCCTAGTTCACCAATAGGGGACACGTTGGTTTGTCATTCGCGTGCCGCCGCCTTCTGTCTCGCCCACTATCTCGAAGTGCAATCTGGGCTGGTGGACCTTGGGACTCGAGCCGTTTGGCTGGCATGGGCGTGGCCAGAACCTGCACCCCAGGCCTGTGCCCGCGCTGTGGCGTGGGCTGCCATCAGCAGTGGGTGTGCCCTCACAGCCCAGGACTGCTTGCATCACCCAGAGGCGGCCTATTCACATGGGCAACCCTTCCCCGCCCCTTTGTTGAGCAGGGCTGCTGGACCAGGATGACTCTGATGAGGTGCGGCCAGCAGTGCATTTCTTTCAGCAGTGCATTGCATTGCTTTTCAAAGCCAAGCGCGGGCGGCGCCCGGGCCGTTCCGCTTCATGCCTCAACACTAGCGTGCATGCAGCTTCAGTATTGCTGCTGTGCCTGAGTGGACAGCTGGCGGGACCAGGACCACTGCTGGGCCAGCCATGAGCCTGGTGGAGCCTGGAAGGCATGTGGCTCACGCCCTACCAGGCAACACACTGGCAGGCACTCACCCCCAACCAAACCCCAACCACCCTCACTGACCGCCTCCGCAGGACGGCGACGGCACTTCCGATGACAGGGACCGGGATGACGATGGGGACGGCAAGCTTGATGGAGACGATCCGAAAGCGTGCTGGTGGCAGTCATACGATGTGGAGGCGACTGTGTGTCTGCTGATGGGGGCCCCGCTGCAAGTTGGGGCCGCTCGCCCAGCTGCTGCCGCCGCCGGCAGGCGGGGAGCGCCCCGCCAACCCCAGGTGTTGTCAGCTCGTTCTCACTCATCTGCCTCAGCGCCTGGGCTCTCCTGCTCTGTCCAGTGCATGCTCCCCGGTGGTGAAACACTGGCCGCATCCCGTCATGTGTTTGCACTTGTTGTCGCGCGCCTTTGCAGGGACCAGGTCCCATCCTGTCTTGTGTTTGCAGGGAGCCATAACCGGGTATCATTGCGTCATGCGCCTTGCAGGGACCACGACCAGGTCCCAACCTGTCAGGAACTTCAACCAGGCCTCATTGCATCATGCTCCTTTGCAGGGACCACGACCAGGACGAGGATGCGCTAGTGGACAAGTCCAGCCCCGGTGGCGGAGGCGCCGACAGGGGTGGGCGATGCTGCTGCTACACATGTTGCTGCTACAGATGCATTGAAGCAGGCTGGCGGCACAACGCCTAAACAGTGATTACAGCGATGTGCCACACATCTTGACCATTTGGTGACCGTACTGACACACCACTTAGCGAGGTGCCGGTTCTGCTGCCGGCTGCTCGCTGGGCAGTAACCAACTCTGCTGATCAACCAACCTGACAATTGTGTTGTCTCCCCTGTCCTTGGCAGACGACGATAACGATGGCGTGACGGATGCCAAGGACAAAGGTGGGCTGCGGCAGCGCTAGAACTGTGCAGAGCATTGAGGCAAGGCTGCAGACAGGCTGCCTTGCCTTCGTGCGTGGTGATGCATCACCATATGGGCCTGCTGTTTCCAGCACCATCCGTCTCACCCTCTGCTATTTGCACTGTTCGACCTGCTGCAGACCACGATCTGGACTTTGATGGGGTGCGGCAGGGGGGAGGATACCAGGAGGCAACGGCTGGGTGTCTTGCTTGCGGGGATGCGTGGTGGCAGGGAGCGCAGGAGGGGCGCAGACGCCAAGTGTTTGGATATGAAGCGCCCTTTGGCCTCCCATATTGCAGAACCCGGATGGAACCGACACCGACGATGACGGAGACGGCACCGTGGATTGGAAGGATCTGCAGCACGACACCGACCTGGACACTAAGCCAGACTTCACTGCCCTCGGCGGCGGCGGCGGCGACTCGGACGATGACAACGATGGGACAAAGGATGCCAAGGATCCGGGTACGTGCTTTGAGCGGCTTGACCGGGCGGCGGGCCCTCTCATAAACAACACTGCCCTGTGCCGCGCATGCTGCTGTGGCTGGGTGCGCAGATTGTTGGTTTGATGGCCTGCCAACCTACGGGTGCCCTGCCCGTTTGCCCAACCAACCACCCCCCGCTGAACTTCCTTTCCTGCTGCGCAGACCATGATCTCGACTTTGATGGGGCAAGTTGGATGCTAGGGTGGCACCAGTGTACAGCCGTTGCTGGACGAACGAGCCACACCAGACAGCAGGGGGCAGCATCGGTTGGATGGCAGCAGCTGCACACCGCGGCACTGCACTTCAGGTGTGATGGTATACCACTGTGACACCTCTGTTCACTCTGTGCCTGCAGAAGCCAGATGCCACCGACTCCGATGATGACGCAGACGGCACACCCGATGGCAAGGACTTGTGAGCATGGATGGGGATCAATCACTGCATGCGCCTGCCTGCTTCCTACCAGTGGGTGCCAACCGCGCCCTGCCTGGCATGGCAGCTGCGAGCCAGCCCAGCGCAATGTCGGCTCAGCCGGGCCCACCGCCGTTTCTTGTTGATTTGCTTTTTCTATTGAACTGCCACTGGCAGGCAGCACGACCTCGACCTGGACACCAAGGCAGACTTCACGACGCCCGGTGGCGGCGGCGGCGACACAGGTGTGCAGGCCACTGTGCCGCCCGCTTTGCAACACTCTGCCAGGCGGCGAGGGTTGTGCCGCCGCCAACTGTGAGGGTTTTGCCGCCACCAGCTGCTCGGCGGGGGGCAGCTACCTCAGCACGCATGTGGTGTGTCCCTGCTCTCCTGCCGCAGACGACGACAATGATGGAGTGAAGGACTCCAAGGACAAAGGTGGGGTGCGGCAGCGCAACAGTCGTGCTGTGCAAACCGTTGCAGCAAGGCTGCTGAGGCGCTGTCGAGCTGGTGGTTCCAACGCAATCCTTCTCAGGCCCTCCCATTTGCACTGTTCGACCTGCTGCAGACCACGATCTGGACTATGATGGGGTGCGGGATGGCAGGGGAGGGGAAATGGCCGGGTGGTTTGTTTGCCGGGGATGTGCGGTGGCAGGGTCGCAGGTGGGCGGGCGGGGTGCCGACGCCCACTGCACTTGAAGCAGCATGCTTGGAACTGAAAGCCTTCTGCCCCGCCTGCTGCCCTGCCTTTCCGCAGAACCCGGATGGCACTGATCCTGACGACGACAACGATGGCACGCCCGATCGAAAGGACCGGTGCGTTGGGCAGACAGGGTGTCAGGGCTGGCAAGGCTGCAGTCCAAGGCCTGCATGCTTCGCCCCACCATGCTGATGCCTTGGACGCAGCGCGGTTCTGCCCTTGCAGGCAGCACGACACCGACCTGGACACCAAGCCCGACTTCACACTGCTGGGCGGTGGCGGCGGCGACACGGGTGGGCAGGCCGGGGCACCCGCCTGGGAGGGGCGTTGCAGCTACCCGCCGCTTGCCGGCAGCCAGGCACCTTCCCTCAGGCTAATATACTACGTGGCATCGCCCATGTGCCCTCTCCAGATGATGACAACGATGGAGTGACGGATGCCAAGGACACAGGTGGGCTGTTTTGCACAGGCCACCGCATAGCTTTGTTACTGCCCAGTGCACTGTCGCTGCGGAGAGGCTGCTTTGCCTGGCGGTTGCGCCAATTGTTGCAGCGCCGTCCCTCTCATCCCCCCGCATTTGCATTGTGCAACCTGCTGGCTTGCAGATCACGATCTGGACTTTGATGGGGTGCGGCAGGGGGGAGGATGGCAGAAGCCAATGGCTGGGTGGCTCGCTTGCAGGGATGCGTGGTGGCAGGGAGCGCAGGTGGGGCGCCGCCCGGCTGTTGCATGGACCTGCGGCGCCGTCTGGCCTCCCACCCTAGCTTGCTGGCCCCCTACAGACGCCCGACAAGAAGGACGGAGATGATGACAACGATGGCAGGAAGGACTATCTGGACTCGGCAGACCATGATACAGATCTAGATGGTGCGTGGGTGTTCCAGCGTACAACACAACGTTTTGGTTTTGGAGCAAAAATCGGGTGCGTTCAGCCGTAGCTCTGGCCTGCAGGCGGCTGCGGTGATTGCTGCCGCCAGCCGCCGAGGCTTGAGGTGCGAGCGAGCAGCGATGAGTAAGCAAACGTTGGCCTGCGCCAGCCTGGCATGCCCAGCCTGGCGCCGACCAAGCTGCCTGCTGTGCTGGCACTGTGTGCAGGTGTGGTGGATGGAAAGACCTGGATGACGATGGTGAGCGGCTTACCGTGTTGGTTACAGCCACCACACATAGTTAGCCCTGTAGGACCGAGATGCGGGGTCGTCAGCTGCAGCGAGCATGCTGGCCGGCTGACGCATAGCTGGCCAGGTGGCCAGGCAGTTGGGCAGCTGCTCCCGACCCGCATGCACCAGCGGCCCCCACCTGGTGCAGCATCAGCGCACCGCAGGGAGCGTGGCTTGTGCCCACCACTTGGAAGGCCTGCTCCCAGCTTCATTGGTCAAGCCATGCTGTGTGCCCTCAGCTCCCTCATGTGCGTGACTCAATGTTGCAGGCGACGGGACGTACGATTGAGAGGACAAGGACCCCTCGGGCGAGGGCGCGCTCTGCGCTGCCATGGCCTGCCCCCAGCGCACCGCCTGCCATGTGCTGGTGAGCGGAGAAGACCTGGGCGTGGCAGAGCAGAGCAGGGTTGTGCTCAGCAGAGCGGGGTTGGCTGAGCAGTGCGTAGCAGTGTGCCCTTGCAGCCATGTGCGCTTGTGGGCGGTTGCACCTCGCCGCCATGCACGTGCCAGCCCAGGTCCGCCTGTGAATCTGGCTGCAGCATGCGTGGCTGACCTGCCACCCTGACTGCCGCCCTGGCCGCCCTTGGCCACCCTTCTCCTGTGCAGGCCGGCAAGGCCCAGTGCGTGGCAGACACCGTCACCAACTCAGACCCATGCGCCACCACCACCTGCAAGCTCACAGAGAAGTGCATCATCCAGGTGCGGCGGGGTGCTCCAGCACCCCTTTGTTGCCCCAGCCCCCTGCATGCTGCATTGGCGTCTGGCCCTCCGGGATGTTTCTGGCTGGCAGGTGCCCCTGCGCCTGAGCCGCACTGCTCACCAGCTGTTGCCGTCGCTGCTGGTCTCGAGTGCATGCAGAACAACGCCGCTGCCTGCGTGGACAAGTGCAAGCTGCTGGCGTGCAAGGCCCCTAAACCGGTGTGCCGCATCAGCAGCAAGGGAGTGGCCGACGTTTCCGCCGAAGCCATTTCCATCACCCTCCTCTCTCTCCCCCCTGTCTGTTTAGTGGCCCTCTCATTCTTCCCCCCGGCCGTGTGGGCCACCCGGGGGCCTGTTATCGCATTGTGCGACAAACGGGTGTAAAACCGAGCCGAGCCGAGCCGAGGCCAGCTGCCACTCCAGCCGGAAGCTCAGCCGCAAGCTGGCCTGAACGGTTTCCTGCTGAACTGCTTGGAGGAGGGAGCTCTCCCACTTGTTCCAAACTCGTGATCACCAGCGCAGCGGTGCCGTGAGAGCGTGAGCGATCCAAGACTTGTTTGTTTGCAGCCTTAAGCGCAGGCGGCTGTGCTGCGTTGCGCCAGCCCCTCATCACCCCACGCACAATGTGTCCGCTCATCTCCCACTCAATGCCCTCTCATCTCCCTCTCATCTGTCCCCGCCCACCACCTGCTTTTGCATTCTGCGCACAGCATCTGTTCCAAATCCACACACCAACTTTTTTCATTGTCCGGCTAACTTTGCTGCGGGTCTTATGCCACGGGCTGGAAATTCTGCAGCTCCTGAATCCAACCCAGCACCCTTCAGACCTCTGCCAGTTCCGGCCACTGCCCAGCCAAGCCAACATTCATGCTTCATGCCTCCCTTTTGAGGCCGTGTTCTGATTTTGCACGCGCTGCTGCCATCTGCAGCTGCTTCGGCTGCGGCACTGCCCAGCCAAGCCAACATCCATTTTTCATGCCTCCGAGGAGTCCCCTTTGAAGCCGCATTCTTATTTTGCATGCGTTGCTGCCATCTGCACCAACTGGTTGGCTGCGGCCACTGCCCAGCCAAGCCATTGTGAAGCGAAAGGGGCTGAGGCCGGCTGCCCCTCTTGCCCCTGTAACGTGTTCTTCTCACCCAGCATACAATGCGCTTCACACAAACAGTATAACGGCATGCAGGCGGAAGAAACAAGTGGCATACAACAAACACGCCCGCATGGCCAAACGGCAACTGCCTGCATGGGACCAGCAGTTGCAGTCATTCTTCGTGCAGCTCAGTGCTTTCAGACGCCACCTCTGCCTGACGGGCCGCCTTGGCCGCCCGCCGCTCCTCGCCCAGCAGCTTGCACGTGCGCCGGTGCCCTCCCTGCCGCCAGTCTGCGTGGGAGCAGGCGGTACCTCAGTACCACACCGCGCGGCAGGCACTGCGAGCAAGAGGATATGTGCAATAAACTTTACCTACCAGCCGTCCACTGTGAGTGCTTTGGGCATGCTCGGGATCCTAGCAACCTCACCACCAAACTATCACTCTCCTGAGGCCCCTGCTCACCTGCAGCGCATGCTGCCGATGCCCTGCCCGGCCGCAGCCCCGCCGCCTGCCTGCAGGTTGGAGCAGCAGAGGAAGGCGCAGCTGCGCCCCGCCGCCGCCCTCGCCAGCTCCAGCTGCCTGGCCTGGGCAAGCTCGGGCAGCGCCTCATGCTGCTTCAAGATGGCAGCCATGCGCTCGGCTGCCAGCAGCAGCTGCAGCAGCTGCTGGGTGCGCTGAGCAGCCGGACCTGAAGCAGCGAACATGGCATCCAGCTGTACCTGAAAAAGCTGCGCAGCGGCGTTTTCCGCCTGCTGTGCCAGCTCGGCTGGGATGCCGCCCCCGGCTGCGCCCCTGGCAATGCAGCTGGCTGCCGCCCCAAGCTGAGCAACAACCAACAGCAGCTGTTGAGCAGCATGGAGGCCTGCAAGAGCACAGATCAGCCGCATGTCACAAGGCGCCAACTGCACATGCCACCCTCAAAGGCACAGGTGCATTCCCAGGCCGCCTCAGCTGAGGTGCGTTGGCCACGCACCTGCTCAGTCGCTGCGTCCCCTCCGGCAGCGGTCAGTTCCTGTGCACACTCTGCAGCCTTGTGCAGCAGGCCGCTGGACACAAAGGAGCAGGACAAGTCCTTGCTGGCACCAGCCGGCTCAGCCAAGCTGTGCAGCAGGCCAGCCATTCCGCTCGCGGGCCGTCCTGTAAAACACAGGGCGGCAAGCCAAGTGGTGCAGGCGTCAGTGAAGCGAAGCAAGGGGCAGGCAATGGCCCATGCTCGGCTGATGTTCATTGCCAGGGGCTGCACAGAACTCCACCACCCACCCACCCGTCCCACTCATTCGCCCGCCTACCCCCACCACCTCACCTGCAGCAGCAGATCCAGCAGCGCGGTGACTGGCCCAAGGAAACCAGCAGTCACCATGGCTATGCACGCGTCTGCCACATGCCGCAGGGATGCTGCAACAGTTTCCACCGCCGCCTCCACATTCGTGTTGCGCCCGGCAGCGGCAGCGGCCGCCGCAGCCGCAGGCGCTGCTTGCAGTGCTGCCCAGTGGGTGGCACACAGGGTGTGGACTTGGGAGGCAGCCTCCAACCTGCAGTGGGCAGCGGTGCAGCAGTCGCACGCCGCCGTGATAAGTTCCAGCAGAGGCTGCAGCAGAGCACGTGTGCTATAGCAGCCAGACACACCGGCAGGCGATGCTGCCTGTGTGTTATAGCTGTGGCGTGCTTACCCTCCAGGCGACGAGGCGCGCTGCACTGCCGCCTCGAAAGCTTTGCTCATCAGTTCCAGCAGCACGTGGCAGTAAATGTCACTAAGCATGGCTACGCCTCCAGCCAAACAATGGACGAGGCGGCACAGCTGGGTGTGCAGCAGCGCCAGGGTGGCAGCCAGGCTGGCCTCAGCCGCATCGCTCACCTGGCTGCTGCTGCTGCTGCTGCTGCCCGCAGTGCTGCTGCCCGCAGTGCTGCTGCTCGCAGTGCTGCTGCCCGCTGTGACGCTTGCAGGTGCGCTGCTGGCTGCCCTCTCTGCATGCGGCAACAAGTGCGGCAGTGCCGACACGGCTCGGGTGGTCAGCCGCAGCAGCTGAGTGGAGAGCGACTCAGCTGCCTTCTGGGTGGTAGGATCGTCACACATCTGACGGAAGTTGGGGTCCAGCTGTACCAGCAGCGGCAGGAGCCGCAGCCCCGCTGCAGCTGCCTGCGCCCAGGCCTCACAGCTATCAGCTGTGGCTGCCCCGCCGCACTCAACAACCAGCCTGCGCAGCACGTACGCCAGGCTGCCACACCAGCAGGCCAGAGCGCAGACCCAGTCGCGCTTGCCTCCATCTCCGAGGTGCGCCTGGGCGGTGTCCCTGCCAGCCGCCGACAGCAGCGCCTCGACATTCGCTGCCACTGTCGGCATGATCAACGCTGCCGCCTGCTGCCAGTCTGCCTGCCTGCTCAGCCCCGTGCTGCTGCTCCCCTGCCCAGTGGCCTGCTCTGGCGGCAGCTCCGCTGGTGGCCGCACTACATCCGTCATCACCTGCTGGCTCACAGCCCAGGCTCGAGCAAAGCGCACTTCTATGCCAGCTGGTGGGCATTCTGCAGGCAGCGTCTGCGCAACGCCGGCTGCAGCCTCCGCTGCCCACACAAGCATGCCTTCCTTCTGCAACAGCTGCCGCAGCGCCGGCAACAAGCATTCACTGCGCATCGCTGCCGCCAGCCGTGTTAAATGCACCTCTATATCGCCCAAGCTCTCGGCATCTGCAGGCTCATCTGCAAGTGCTACCTCAGCTGCCGCAGCAGGAAGGCCGTGGGTAAGCAGCAGGGAGGCAAGCGCCTCCTGCAGGGCTGCGTCGGCCTGAATGGCAGCCGCATGCTTGGCCCAGGCTGGTTGCGTCACAAGGGCGTACATGATGACTGTGCACAGCAGCCCTGCTGCCTGAGCATCAGGCCACACTTCTGCAACGCAACCAGAGGGGTCGGGGGCAGCGCACGCCACATGACCACTAGCCTAAGGCTTGACACCAGCCCGTGTGGTCATGGCAGGTGCGTCCATGCTGAGGTTGGTGGCTGGTGGGGCTGGGCGGCACCCATGCCGGGAGCAACCGTTGCCGGTGCCATAAAACAACACCCAAGGCATGGCACCCGTGGCAAGCTGGCATATCCCCTCCTCTCTCATACCCGGACACATACATGCGGCTGTTTCTCACCGGCATCGCCTTCATCCAACTCTCCTGGCAGTGCCAGCAACGTGTGTGCCATCGTGCGCAGAAATGGCAGCAGCACCCCGGGCCGAGCGGCGCTGGCGGCAAGCGCCGCCGCCGCGCTGGGCTGCGCTTGTACCAGGTCCAGCACGGCATGTAGAGCAGCAACGTATGCCGCACTGTGCGCCGCCAGGCACCCAGCAAGCTTCTGTCGCTCTGCCACTTCGTCACAGTCCGCAATCGCCGCCCCGCCTGCAGCCAGCGCCTGCGGCGAGGCCCCCAGCACCAGCTGCACGGCAGCGGCGATGCGCGCTGCATCGCTGGCTGCAAGTCCCAGTTCCTGGGCCAGCCCGGTACACACGGCTAGCACCAGGCTGGCAGCCCGCAGCTGCGTGTGGGTGGGCTGCGGCCAGCCAGCCGTTGCAGGCGTTGTCGGAGAGGCGGCTCAGCGCTGCGGCAAGGCCCAGCACCGTCTTGGTCGCCCTCCCGCGCATGAATCAGGTGTGGTTAGTGCAAAGCCCAACACGAAAGGCCTTTGAAGGGTTTTGGGTTCGCGCTCACTCCAGGAGCCTCGGGCCGGCCTGTACGTCGGGTAGAGCATCCTCCGATGCCTCCTGCAGCTCTTCGGCCAGGCGCAACGTCTCAGCGCCCTCCTCTGCCCTCGCTGCGGGGCGGATGAAGCGCGGCGTGAGGTGCTGCAGCAATCGGAGCACCCTGATCAACTCAGACATGATGACCAAGCAGAGGCTAGCGGCGAGTGCAGGTGCTAGGTGATGGCCGGCCCGCAGGAACCGGCGGCGGGCCGCTCGTGCGCAGCGCCCATGCCGGCGACCAGGTCGTTCTGGGTTTCACACACTGGCAGGGAGCAGATTTCAGAGCCGTTCATCGTTTGCACATAAATAACCACACGAGAAAGGACAGGCTGGTGGGAGGTAGGGTATGTACGTATACGTTGCGCTGGAGAAGCGCCTCAGCTGAGGCAACTACTGCTGAGCAGGAGGGCGATGCATGGTGGCGAGCTGGGGAAATGGTACACGGAATGATAAGGAGACAGCAGGAGAAAAACGTGGCACAGGCGTGAAGTCTGTACACCGGACTGGTGCTAGTGACGTGTGCAGCGGCAACCGCAATGCACAGAGGCGCCCTGGTGGCAAAGAAGCTCTGGCCGGCAGCAAACGCAGCCGATGCCGGCCAACCTCCGGGTCCAACCTGCACGCACTGCTGCCCAGCAGCTGCCAAGTCGCTGGAAGAACCCAGCACGGGTGGCGCAGGCTGAGCTGACTGCCCTCTCAGTCCTGCACGTACTGCTGCCCGCTGATAAGCGCAAACTCGGCGCGTTGCAGCTCCCTGCCCAGGTAGTTTGCGTGCTCCAGGTGGGTGCAGGGCTGGAAGCCGTGGTCCCTCTCCAGGATCTCCACCTGCACCGGGCAGGGAGAAGGCAGCAGCAGCCAGGGTGGGGGATGCATGCGGGCTTTGGCGCTGCGGCAGATCCCCAGCAGCGCAGGCCGCAGCGCAGGCCGCCGGGGGCAGGCAGGGCCGGCCTGCAGCTCGGCCCCGAGTGGAGCGCTGTCCACAGCCGCTGCACCCTGGGCACGCACAACTGCACGCACAACTGCGGCAGCTGTGCCCTCCCTCCCAGCCCTCCCAACTCACGCTGAGTGCCTTGGCGGTGCGCCCCCGCCAAGTGCGCGTGGCCAGCCGCACTTGGCCCGGCTTGCAGGAAATGACCTCGCCGGTGGCGGGGTCGCAGGCCAGGCCTGCGTTGGGGGTTGCAAAGCAGCGCAGATTGAGCACCCACAGTCAAGCCAGGTGGAAACAGTTGGAAAATTTGCTGGCACCGGCGGGTGTTTGGTGCCCATGCCGCACAGCATGCGGCAGCGCTGCCCCACCTCTCACCCTGCTCGTTGATGAAGTTGGTGTAAAAGTCGGCCACCAGCTCGCCGGCCTCGCGGTCGAGTTTGATGATGAAGTAGCCGGCTGCATCCAGCTGCAGCGGCAGGAGGGGTGCCGCCTGGTGAGGTGGCGGGCATTTAAAGCCATCGAGACGTGCAGACCCCAAACATGGCACCTGCCGGAGGTGGCACCCCACCTGCAGCGGCCGCTTGGAGAGCTCGTCGTCGAGCGCTGTGTCCCACCGAGGCACCTCTGCCGCCGCTGCCGCTGCCTGCTCGGGCGCCGCTGACGCCGCTGCGGCGGGGTTGGGCCGCCTGCAGGGCTGTCTGAGAAGTTGCAGCTGCGCCGCCAGGCTGCACGGTTGCCGAGGCGCGCCGTTCGCAAGGCGTGGCAGCGCCTGGGGCCGCTGGGCGGCTTGCAGTCCCGCGAATTGCATTGTGACTGGGTTTGTGGGAGTCTATTATATGTTTGCAAGCGAGTTGACCGGCGCCCTCGAAACAAATGCACAAGTCAGGGTGGGGCTCCAGCAGGCCGGGCCGGTGGCCTGCCGGTGGCCTGCAGCATTCTGCGAGCTCCGCAGAAACTGTCGGACAGCTCGGGAACCGCAGCAGCCTCCTGCTCAACCCCAAAGTGCGGCCGCCTGTCTCGCCGTTCCAGCTAGGCCAGCGCCTGCTTCACAACTAGATCGCCATGCATTGAAGTCATCGCGCGCTACGATCGGCCCGCAGCCGCAGCCCCGTGCACTCCCGCCGCCGCCGCTCACCGCCGCCGCTCACCGCCACGGCTTGTGTGCTTCCCGTGCCCCCCTGCTGCAGCGCGCCTCGGTCCGTGCACCCACGCCATTACGATGAACGGCTTCCTGTACCTGATCTACCTGGGATTCTTCCTGTCCCATATCCCCATCACGCTGTTTGTGGACAGCCAGGCCGGTGAGCGCACTCGCAGCAGCTTGCACACCGACCCTGCTTGAACATGCAGCCCCACTTGAGAGCGTTCCGGCGGCAGCTGGAAGCGCGCCCTGCCGCTCTCCACTGCTGGCAGGCCTGCTGCCGCAGTACTGTAGTGATGCCGGTGCCCTGGCTCCTTTGGGGCGTGCCGCCACGTCACACCCTCCTCTCCTCCCTCGCATTGTGTGCAGTGCTGCCGGCGTCATGGTACCCGCCTGCGTGCCGCAAGATGATGGCCTGGTACTTTGAGACGCACCGGGACCCGCTGGTGAGCCCCCGCTGCAGGCAGCGATCCTGCCCAGTACGTGGGTGGGTGCAGCAGTGCAGGTGGCCTGCACCTGCATGCTCGACGCGCCTCTGCGATCTCAGCCCCCCTCCTGCCTGGCCCCCCGCTCCCGCTCAGATGATGCACCTGCCGCCCTGGCCCCTCCTGCCTGCCCCCCACCCCTCGCTCAGATGATGCACCTGCCGCCCTGGCCCCTCCTGCCTGCCCCCCACCCCTCGCGCAGATGATGCACCTGCCGCTCTGGTTCAAGGCGCTGGTTTACTCCGAGATCTTCCTGCAGCTGCCCTTCTTCTTCGTGGCCACCTACGCCTTCATTGGTGCGAGGCGCCATGCAGCCGCTGCCCTGCACTCTGCACAGCTTGCGCAGTTTCATTGGTGGCAGGCGGCATGCAGCTGGTGCCCTGCACTCTGCACAGTTTGCACAGTGGGCGCATGCCGGCCCAACGAGCCGGGCGCGCGACCTATTTGCCCTCTGTTGCTGGCATGCCACCCAGCCTCCTCGACTGTGCTGCGACCGCGGCCAATACTGCTCTGCCCCTGCAGGCAAGAAGAACTGGATCCGCATCCCCGCCGTGTTTTATGGGGCCTTTGTCAGCGCCACGATGCTGCCCATCCTGGCTGAGCTGGCGGCACACACCGGTGCGCACCTTGTTGGTGTAAGCTTACCTGCTTGTGCTACTGAGCTGGCCTAGGCAGCACGGCTGCCACTTTTGCATTGCAATGCTGCCCATCCTGGCTGAGCTGGCGGCACACACCGGTGCGTCCTTCTTGGTGCATGCCTGCCGTGTGTGTCTTGCAAGTGGGGGCTGAGGCAATCCAGCTGCCGACGTGCAGCCATGCAGCGCATGTTTTGCACTGCAGCCGTCGCTCGTGGGAAGCCTGAGTGTTTCAGCGCTGCTTGCTGGTGCCGTCCACAAGTCCAACTTCAGCACCCCGCACTTGCTGTTGTGCCCACGCGGGTAGCAGCTCGGCGTGCCTCCCACCCGCTCCTCTTGAATCCGCTGTGTTTACCTTTCCACCCTTCTGTGCACACGCAGGGCCGGGCTACCGCCCGCAGATTGTCACCTCCTTCTACGCTCCTTACCTGCTGGTGCCCCTGTGCCTGGCGGTCCACATGGCGGTCACCCCGCAGCCCTTTGGTAGCAGCCGCGGCAGCAAGTCGAAGCGGCACTGAGCGAACCGCTGGCGTGTTGCAGTTTGCCTTATGGTGGCAGCCACCTCTGCCCGCATGTGCAAGTTGTTTGTGCTATTTACTGTGTGAGCACTTGACAATGCTTGGTTGCGTGGAAAACTCCCCACTTGTGGTAAAATGAAAGAAAGACTGCTGCGTGGTAGGGCAGCGCTAGGGGCAGAGGTGCAGAGGGGCGGCGGGGCCGTGCGGCATGATGATGGCGGTGCAAAGTGGGCGGCGGCTGGTGAGATCATGGGAGTGGAACAGGGAGAGGAGCAGTATGGCACAGGGTGAGAGGGGCGAGGGTAAGAGGGGCAGAGGGGGTGCAAAACTCAGGGAATGGGGACTGGGGGTCGGCCAAGCGCACTTTCCATCGGCCCCCAGGACGGGGTGCGGGGCCCAAAGAAGCCATAGGGACACAAAGGGCGGCGGAAGAGGGGCGGGCGGTCTACTGGCGGCCACGCCAGGGAGGGAACGACAAGGGGGGCACCCCGGGTGGGTGTGATGCTATCCTAAGAGCAGACGGCGCAGAAGGGGCGCTACACGGCGGCGCCGGGCATACAGCTAGGCGGGTTGTATAGCAGGAGGGGAGCAGCGCGTAGCCAGAAGCGCAACCACGGCAGCCATGGGGTCGGCGGGAGCTTGTCAACAGCTGGGGCGGAGGAGGTTGGCCGGCTCATGCAGAAGCGCTGCGCGAGCAGCCTGTGCAGAACACCATCCAGCACGTGTAGGCCTGCCCCTCGCAGCCAAAGCTGTACGACTGCACCGCGAACGAGGAGCAAGGAAACTCCCCAGTGCCCGGCGCCTTGGCGCCCAAGCCCGCGCCGTCGGTCAGGCACGCAGTGGCAGCGGTGACTTCCGCAGGCGGGGCGGTGCACAGGCCGGTGGTGATGAGGCTGCGGGTGCTGCCTCCCTTGAAGTCGACTCCGGTGAGGTACTTGGTGCATTGCTGGGCCTCAGCGCAGCTGCCGGGGGGCGTGGCGAGGGCGCAGCCGCCGCGAGCGCCGGTGGCGCTCCTGCGCAGGGTGGATTGCGCGGCCAGTGGGTCAGTGCATGTCTGCCGGGGGCAGCATAGACGATTCTGACCGTATGCAGGTGCCCAAGGCTGCAGCTGCGCTCCCGCCACGGCTCCCACCAGCAGGCGGCGACAGCGGCGGCAGCAGCGGGTGGGCCTGGCTTGCACGCAGGGCCTCAGGGGGCCTGCAATTTGCATGTGCGATGCTGCGCCTGGAATACTGCCCCGCTTGCAGGCCCGCAGGCCGCCGCTGCAACGAGGGCAGCCCTACACTCGGTCCTGGAGGCTGCCACCGTCACCCTTTGCGAGCATCATCCGCTCTTTCGAAGCTGCCAGAGTCTCACATGAGCGCCAGCAGCGCCGTCGCGACCAGGAGCCTCATAGTTGCGGTCGAGCTTGCTCGCAGTCTTGGGTGGGAGCTTGCAGGGGTTCAGGCGACACTCTTCAGAGGCGATAGATGGCCCGCGGGTGCTTGTGAGGGCAGCTGGGCCGCCTGGCCCGCCTCTGGCGCTACCACGCTGTGTACGGCAGCGTGCCTCGCTCGCCTGCCACCACTCCCTCCTGCAGCCTGCCCTGAGCCTGCAGCCTGTCCTCACACACCATGCAAGCCTTGAAACACCTTGCTGTACACGCGTTGCAGGGTGAAGGCAGGCTCCAGCAGCGCCACCGCAGCAAGGGCCGCCGCCGCTCGCCGCTCTGCCGCACCCATGCACTGACCGCCGCACACGGCTCCGGGCTGGGGCCGTGGTGCACGGTGGCACCACCCCATTCACCGGATGCTGAGCTGGGGCCGTGCCCGCTGCAAGCGCTCCAGCACAGCGGGGCGGACGTCTGTGATGTCAACGTGCAGCTCTGCCAGGCGTGGCATGCGCGCTAGGATGCCATCCACCTCTCCTTCGCTAAGAGCCAGGTGGGTGTTGATTGACAGGACGAGGCAGGTGAGGGCCGTGGCGGCTGACAGCGCCGGCGGCAGGGTGGTCAGGCGGTTGTGCAGGAGGTCCAAGTGTTCCAGGCCTGCAGGGATGGAGGGAAATGAAATGGAAGCGGGTGAGTGTGGCATGTTGGGGAGGAAAAGCCGGGGCGGTAAAACGGCAAGCGCAGGGCAATGCAGCACAGCCGCTGTGCATCGGTGATGCGGCCCTTCTTCTCGCCCACCTTCACCTTGGCGCCGCCGCCCACCCTGCAAGCGGCGGGAGCACAAACTCTCCTGGCGCCTCCCACGCTGCACACTCCAGCTCACCCTCGAGGTAGGGGCCGGCAGGCAGGTCAGCCAACTGGTTGTTGGGCAGTGCCAGCCGCCGCAGCGCCCGAAGCTCAGCCACGCAACAAGGGAGCTGTGCCCCCAGGCCGCCGCGCACAACCAGGTGCGTCAGCGTGGGCCCAGCATGTGCCAGCAGCGCTTCCAGAAGCAGCAGCACACTGCCGGAGGCCTCGTCTGAGCGCAGCTGTAGCTGGCAAAGCTGCGCCAGCTGTCGCGCGGCTGCACTGACGGCTGGGATGGCTGCGGCCACAGGTGGCACGTCCAGCTGCCCTGAAAGCTCCAGGGCGCACAAGGGAGGGGCCGCTGGCGGATCCATGGCCTCCAGCAACGCCGCAAACGAGGACACCTGCTGAATGCCTCCTATCTCAAGGGTGCGCAGGCCCTCCACTGCCCGACCCGTTGCGGCTTCGCGAATCGCCCGAGCACCCGGGAACTGCATGCTGCAGCAGGTTTGCACAGGCCGTTGGGCAACATGTTGGCATGACTGCACCAGCTTTTTAACTGCAGCAACTTAAATATGCAACCCAAACTTTCTAGCCTGGAGTCACTGCTTGTGGTACAACCACTTGGCAACTCTCACCTGAAACGAGCCCCCCCACAGGGTGCCAAACCCGTAGTACTTCAGGCTGGGCAGCTGGGCAGGGGCCGGCGGCTGCAAGCATTTGCTGTCGTCCAGAACATGCTCGTGCAAGCTGACATACTCCAGGGCAGTAAGGCTGGTCAGCCGCTCCGCATGGCGCAATCCCGATGAGCTGTCCACTCCCAGCCACTGCAGCTGCGGCAGTGAATCGGCTACGGCCGCCAACAGCTGCGGCGGCGGGCTGTGCGCGGTAATGACGAGGCCCGTCAGCTGCGGCATGCTGCAAATTGCCTCCAGAACTGGGGGCGGCCAGTGCTGCTCTGCCCCGCAACCGCAGCGCATCAAAGACAAGCTGCGCAGGCTGGGGAAGTGTGCGAGCAGGCCTGGGGCCATGCTGTGCTGCCAGTCGACTAGGTCGAGGTGCACCAGCGAGGCAGGCAGCAGGCGCAGCAGGTCCTCCATGCTCCAAGGCAGTCCGGCGTGCGCCAGTGCCGAGCTGAGGGGTTCGCCGCCCTCAACCCTGGCCTGCACAATCATTGGCCCCAGACGCTGCAGCAGCGCGCGCTGGGCCGCAAACCACTCGGCCGTGTGCTGCCCATGGCGGCGCAGGCTGCCCGCAGACAGGCTGAAGCTGCCCCAAAGGCCGGGCTCAGAATATAATGCATCCCTCCAGGCTTTGCACACCAGAGTGACTGTGGGCCTGCGCACAGAGCGGGAGGCAATCAGCAGCGTTGCGTGCGGCCGCTCTGCGCGCAGGTGAGCGGGCGGGGCCCGCCGGCGGCACTAGGTGGCTGGTCCGGCACCCTCACCCGATCTCCCTCGCTGTGCCCGTCAGCGCCAACACTCTGCCCAGCAAGGCGGGCGGCAGGTCGCCAAACGAGCCCTCAGCGGGCTGCTGGAGCGCGCTCTCCATGCCTCTAGACTGACTGGATGGTTGTGAAGAACCCCGCAGATAATGCGCCTGCCAAGGGAGCATGGCACCGCAGGGTTTGGGGCCCGCTGCTGCGGCGCGCCAGCGCTCGTGACATACGCTCATGCTGCCTCGTGGCTCCGCTTTGCAGGCTTGTGTAACACCAGCCAGCGGTGCCAATATCACATTCAAAGGGCGTGGTCTCATAACTTTAGAGGGAGCGCAGAGCCGAGACAGGTACACAGCAGAAAGCGAGTCACAACAGGCGAAAGAATGCAGGCGGCAATGCGCCGCCCAAGCGAGGAACACCCGCAATGCACAGGGTTCAGTTTCATGGGCAGTTGGCAAAATATCAGGGGCGTCTGTGCGCAAGGCAAGCTGCGGAGCTGCATGCACCGCAACGGCGTTGAAGGGGCGCCTTGGATGCAGGCGAGCTGGCGCCGGGACCCCTCGTCAGGTGCGGAAGCTGAGCAAGAGCGCTCATCCGCCTCACACGTTGAAGCGGAACAGCATGATGTCACCCTCCTTCACAACATACTCCTTGCCCTCCAGCCGCAGCAGGCCCTTCTCCTGCGGTGCAGGCAGGCAGCAGTGCGGGCAGCAAGTCAGCCCGAGTTGACGAGGCCTCTTGCCCGGGCGTGCAGAGTGGAGATGGCGCTGCGGCAAGGCCGCGCCATTCGTTGCAGCCAGGCTACCTGCCACCGCACTGCAGATTGTGTGTTGATGCAGAGAAGCCAAACCAAGTCCCGGCCGCCCGGCCGCCCACCTTGGCCGCGCCCATGCCGCCTGCCGACACGTAGTCGTCGTATGCAACCGTCTCCGCGCGAATGAAGCCCTTCTCAAAGTCTGCAGCGCAGTTTTAGAGAGTCAAGAAAGAACAAAAGGCAGTTGAGGGCAGGCGATGAACAGTTGAGGGGTGCCCCTGACAGTTGAGGCGATGCACAGTTGGCAGTTTCGCGGCGGTGCAGCGGTTGCTGGCTGGTACAATCCCCATCTCCAGCGACGCCTCGCCCCGCACTTCTGCTAGTGCTTGACATTCAACCGCATGCGGGCGGCGCGTGACAGCGGACTACGGCGGCCTGAAGAGCGAGGCTCATCTAAGGAGGCTACACACGCTTGCAAGCTGCAGCAGGGTGCCCCCTCGGGTGCCCCCTGCAAACAGGGCTCACCCGTGTGGATCACGCCCGCTGCTTGCGGCGCAGTGAACCCCTCCTTGATGGTCCACGCCCGTGTCTCCTTCTCGCCGCTCGTGAAGTAGGTCAGCAGGCCCAGCTGCTTGTAGGTGGCGCTGCGCACAAGCAAGAATTGCCAAGGGGGGACCGATCTCCCATCCTGGTCGGTGGGGCGCGAGAGGCAGCGGCAGCAACGGCAGCGGCAGCGGCAGGAGTAGCAGCGCTGGACAGCAGCAGTGGTGGTAGCTGCAGCATGCACACACCAACAGGTCGCTGCCCTGCCCAACGCGGGACACAGCATGCACAGCACAGCACAGCACAGCACAGCACAGCACAGCACAGCACAGCACAGCACAGCACAGCATCACAAGCTGCCAAAGTCGCACCGGATGAGGGACTTGAGGCCGCCTTCCTGCACACCCAGGGCCTCCAGATACTCGGCAGCTTCCTCCTTGTCCAGCCCGTTGAGCTCCGCCTCCACCTGTTGGGCAGCGGAGCGGTGAACGATCAGCGGGATGCAACAATCAATACCCCGCAGTTGGGTACTAAGCGGCTTTCTCCTTGTCCAGCCCGTTGAGCTCCGCCTGCACCCGCAACGACGGAAGGGAGGGTCTGTAGCTTCAGTCGGGCACCTTGTTGCACACTATTTGTGCACGCCCCCACCCGCCGCTGCACGCCCAGGCAGCAATGCATCGACCGCACCTGCGCCGACACCACCACCACGCCGCTGCCCTCCTCAGCTGCCTTGGCCTGCAGTTGCTGCACAGACAGAAAGCACAAGGGACCATGCAGGGCCGGTGAGCGGGCGCGAGGCAGTTGCTGCACAGTAGCAAAGGCATGTGCCTGCTCGTCGCTGCCCAGCAGTGCACCAAGCCATCCTTCACGCCAAGCACGCAGGCCGCAGCAGCCAGCCAATCCCAGCGGGCGGGACCTGCCGTGGGCGCCAAAGCAGTGTGGAGTATGGCAAACGCTGACAACTGCTAGCTGCACTGACCTGCACGTACTTGTTGTCTGCGGGGGAGGCCAAGTCATCTTCTGCCACGTTTGCGGCATAGACCATGGGCTTGGCCGTGAGCAGGCACAGGCCCCTGACTGCACACAAAGGGACAACAGCGGGCGGCAAGCAGAGCTGGGCACCTGCAAACCTCCTCTGCACACGGGGCATCTGGATGCAGCAGGAAACTATGCCCGAGAGGAGCAGCGCCCAGCTCCGCCTCCTCGGCACTGAGCTCCACACTCCGCCCAGGGGCACGCAAAGCATGGCCACACCCAACCACAGGACTTCAAGCAGTAAAGAGCCCACCCAGCGCCGCCTCCTCGTCATTGAGCTCCACACTCCGCCCAGGGGCACGCAAAGCATGGCCACACCCAACCACAGGACTTCAGTAAAGCACCCACCCAGCTCCGCCTCCTCATCGTTGAGCTCCACGCTCCGCGCCGGCTTGTTCTGCTCGAGTGCTGCCATGATGCGCTGCAGCGCCGCTGCCTCCACCTCGTTCCGCTTTGCCTCCTCGCCGCTCTTGCCTGCGGAGCGGGAGCGGGGAGCAGGCACACGCGGATGAGCGTGAGCGGTAGGAGCAGAGCATGCAGCGCCGCAGCCCCAGCCTCATTGGGCTTCGCCCCATCGCCGCTCTTGCCTGTTAGCATCGTAGGCCACAAGGGGCCACACTTTCGCAGCCAACCTTTATCAGCACTGCACTGCCCTCACCCTTGGTCTTCTTCAGCCGCTCCAGCCGCTTCTCTATCTGGGTGATGTCCGCCAGCGCCAGCTCAAAGTTGATCACGTCTGTGGCAAGGGAGCAAGCACACAGCAGCGCGGCAACGTCTGTTGCAAGGGAGCAAGCAGCAGCTCGGCAACGCCTGTGGCAAGGGAGCAAGCAGCAGCTCAGCAACGATTGTTGCAAGGGAGCCAACAGCAGCCTGTCAGCGGTCAGGCTCCCTGATGGGGCGCGGGGCCCATCCGCCGCATCACTTATAACGGCGAGCATGCGATATCCCCGCCTTCCCAGAGGCTAACTGGCGCGCCTCCTCCTCACATCAATTCTGCTTCTCAACCGCCCAAAACTGCACCAGCTCTCACCTGTGTCATCCACAGGGTCCACCCGCCCCGCCACGTGCACCACGTCGCCGTCCTCAAAGCAGCGCACCACCTGCGGGGCATCGGCGCCGGCACAGGGCCCGCCAGCAAGTCAGCACAGGGCATGCCAGCAAGCCATGCGCACCACTCGCAACGAGCGCCGTCGTTGGCAGCTGTGGCCCGTGCGCCCGCCACGTGCTGTTGCGTTCGGCAGGCTCCATTGGCAGCAATAACTGGCGTGCCCACCCTGCTCGGCCCCCCGTGGTGTCAACATCGCGGGGCTACGGTGGCTGGCTGCTGCCCTCTGGGCTCCATACCCAGCTGCCCCCTCAATCCACGCCCAAGGCATATTCCTTCTTTCTTTCTTTCTTTCTTTACTCGGCCCCACCTGCACGATGCTGTCGCACTCCCGGATGTTGGCCAGGAACTGATTGCCCAGGCCCTCGCCCTTGCTGGCACCCTTCACCAGGCCGGCAATGTCCTGGATTGCGGGTGCCGGGGCGGACAGTGATGGGCACGGTTGATGGGCAAGGCTGATGGGCAAGGTTGGGAGTGCGTAGCAGCAGCGCTGGTTGGTGCCCTTGAGGATCCGCAGGCCGCCGTGCAGGCGGGCGCATGCATGCACGCACGCATGCAAATGTGCGTCCAGCAAAGCATAAGCCATGCCGGCCACCTCACCACAAACTCCACGCTGGTGGGCACCGTCTTCTCGCTGCCCGAAATCTTGCTGCGCAACACCAATGGGGCAGGCAGGCAGGCAGGGTTGGCTACAACTGCCACCAGGCGACTGCTGCAGAACACCGGCAGGGCAGGCAGCAGCCAACTGCCACACCCACGGGCTTGAAGCACCCGCGCCCACCTCAGCACATGCGGACACCGCAGCAATGCTGTCCTGCTTCCAGCACCCAACCGCCTACAGGTACCAGCTCAGCCCCAGCACAGCCAGCGCCCACCTCAGCACATCCAGGCGCGGGTCCGGCACCGCAACAATGCCTACATTCGGCTCAATGGTGCAGAAGGGGAAGTTGGCTGCCTGCGCCTTTGCGTTTTCGCACAGCGCGTTGAACATAGTGGACTGCGGCAGGAGCAGGGGAGGCGCAGCGGGGCATGGGCGAGTGGCAGGCAGGTGGATGCTGGGCACATTGAAGTGCCTTGGCATGCTTGCGCCTGGGGCTGCCGCCTGGAACCACGGGAGCAGCAAGCAGCGCGGATGGACAAGCAGCACCAAGGTGGTGGGTGCTGGTCCCTCATGGCATGGCAGGTTGCCGCCAGAACTCTGCAGCTGGGCATTGCTAGCACTGGGTTTGTATGCAGGTGTGGAGGCAGCCAGGCGCCAGCGCTCGGCAACGGCACCAGTGGTAGAGCGGCAGCAGACAGCCGCCCCGCAGGCGGCGCCCCTCCTCCCACACCTTGCCAACGTTCGGCAGCCCCACGATGCCAGTCTTCAGGCCCATGGTGATGGTCGTGGTCCTGAAGCCGCGTGCGCCAGGCTGCTGCTGCGGCTGCTGCAGGATGGCAAAACGAGGGCACCTCTGAGCTGGAGCCGCAGGCGGCGGCGGCGGCGGCGGGAGCGGTGCCACCTGCCTCAATTTTATCCGCTTCTACGCAACCTGCAGTGTCCTATCATGCAATGACAACGACCTAAGGCAGCGGGACGGTGCTCAAGGCGAACCCCCACCTGGGCCAGCCGAGCGGGCCGCGACGCCCATTGCCCGCCCACAAAGCTGCTGCTGCCTAGTTGCCGCGTCTGGAGAGCTGCTGCCGGCCGCGGGGTGGCCCTGCCCGCCACGGCCACTGCCGAGCGGCAGGCGCGGAGCGCCACGCTGCCCGTCCTGCACGCCAGCTGCTGCATCGTTGCTCTCACAAACAATGAGCGGTGGCCGCTGCGACGATGGCCCATGCATGTGGCGGCACGGCGGCTCGAGCGGCGGCAGCAGGCCAGCAGGCGGATGCGGCGCCGCAAAGTGCATCACATGTCATTTTCCTTTGGTGCCAGCAGGTACTCAGCATTAGTCCCGGGAACTGAGAGAGAGGCAGCATATAAATAGATCTGGTCTCAATCGAGGCTGGACAAATTCCCCAGTGGGTGGTCTTCAGCCTTCCTCAATTATCCACAACTGTGTTGGAAGGCTGAGAGCCTTACAAGGGGGCAGTGTGCGCTTCTATCATTGTGCACACAAGGGCGGCAGCACGGCCACGCAGTCGGCCGGCGGGCAATCAATGAACATTGTAGAAACCGTGGGCATTAGCAGTCGGGAAGAGAGGCCGGGTGCAAGTGTCGGAGAGAAAAGGCGCGCGCACGCATTCAGGAGTGGGAGGGAACAGGGTGGGCTGGCGGGAATGGGACTGGGGGTAAAATGTGGGGGGCGGCTGGGCGGGAGGCGTGCCTGCACTCGAGTGCGGGCAGCGGTGGGCGGCCGGGGCCCCCAGTCCCAAGAATTGGGGACCTGGTACCAGGGGGATAGCAATGACACAGGGCCAGCGAAGAATGGGGGTACAAGCGCGGCGATGAATGGCACGGGGGGTAGAGGAGTGGAGGTAGGGGCAGCAAATGCGGCGGTGCATTCGTGTGTTGAGGAGGCGTGCGGCCAGCGGTGCGGGGCACGTGGTGGGCCGGTGGCGGTCAGGCCTAGGTTGGGGCCGGGGGCCAAAATGAAAGGAGCCGGGGAGGTCCGAGCCGGGAAGAAGTAGCGAGAGAGGTGCATGAAAGTAAGGGGTGCGGCGGGCAGGGGTGCCGCCTAGCAGTGCGGGGTGCCGGCGGTGGTGTGGTGCGCAGCACGCTCAGGCGCAGGGGGCTGCTCAGTCAAACAGGTTGCTGAGCTGGCGGGTCTCCTCAGCCAGCTTGCGGTTGGTGCTCGACTTCTTGCTCTTCTTGCTCTGTGGAGGGGGTTGGGGGGAGGGGAGCATGGTGGGTGAAACAGCGGTTGGGCATGCGGGCTGGGCGGTGGTGTTGCTTGCAAGTGCTGTGAGCTGTTGGTACGCACATGCATCGGTGTGCCAACCACCAATGACAGGCGGTGCCAAGCGCTGACACCGCACAAGCTCCCGATGCCACCCTCACCTTCTTGCTCTTCTTGCTCTTCTTGCTCTTCTTGCTGCTCTTGCTGCTGCTCTCGCTGCTGCTGTCGGAGCTGCTGTCGTCGCAGGAGACGTACTCCCAGCTGCAGGAGGGAGGGATAGAGGGAGGGGTTGCGCTGGTTAGTACATGCATACCGAGTGTGGAAGACGGCGTGGGCTTGCAAGGCAGCGCGGGCGGACACCCCACCTGCACCCGCATTCAACCGCACCCGCCCTCCACCCCAGCCGCCCTCGACCCAGCAGCGCACTCACGTGACGGACTTGCGGTCCCACTCAAAGCCGGTGGCGTCCTTCAGGGCGCGCTTGGACAGGTCAATGTCGCCGTACGAGCAGGAGGCGCAGGCGTCCACCACCTTGGCCAGCACGCAGCCGTCGGCGCCGCACACCTTGGCGCACTTGCCGCAGTTGCTCTTCTTAAACATGCCGGATGGCACGGCGCAGTAGTACTTCTCCCTGCAGGGCGAGGGCGGAATTGGGGTGAGACAAGGGAGTGTGAACAGGAGATCAACAGACGGCAAGCGTGGGCGCCAGCTGGGGGTGAACCAGTGACCCAACCCCTGTCAGCTGCATCCCGCCGCCCAGGGCGCACCTAGCCCGCCAACCGCCAACCGACGCACCAGTGGTCGCCGATGCCGCCAAAGCCGCAGGCGTTGCGGCCGGTCTCGTCCTTCTCGCCGTCACCGCTGTACGCGGTGCCATCACTGCAGGGAGGTATTGAGGCGAGCGTAGTGCGGTCAGGCGAGCTGCGTCGCGCAGCAGCGGCGGCGGCGGGGGCACAGGGCCGGAGGCAGGCATGCCCCCGCGGCTGTTGAATGCATTATCGCACTCACCCCTCGTAGGCGGCGGAGACGGTGAGGGCGAGGCCCAGCAGGATGGCCAGAGAGAGGCGGGACATGGTTGCAAGGGGGTCGGGGTGCAGCAGAGGGGTAGCAGGGGCCAGCAGGAAGGGCCGGAGAAGCAGCAAGAAGAGAAGAAGTGGCGACTGGGGCCGGCGGCGGCATTTATATAGCCGGAATTCACCCAGTCAGTCGGGTACGCCGCCGCCGCAACGGCCGCCCGCGCCTGTCGCCATCTGCTGCACTACATACCGTGCACCCGCCCTCCCGGCCAGGTTTGTGGCTGTGTGTGGGTTTGCAGGTCAGTGTGCAGTCCAGAGGGCAGCTGCAGGCGGGTGTGGCCGGCGTGTGGAGCAGCAGCGGTCGTGCCACGCCGGCGTCACGGTACTACAAGGGCGGCGCATGCGCCCGGTGCGCCGGGGGGTGGCAGCCCACTTGCAGCCCCATCGCCTGGCCCCATGTCAATTCTTGCGATTTGGATTGCTGGCGCTGGGTACCAGGATGCGGGGGGTGTGGGTCAGCCTTCGACAGCTGCCAGAGGCGCACGGCACCGCAGACCGCTCGGTCTGCGGTTGTACGTCATCGGGTTTCAGCCATGGCTGTTGCTTGGCGCCTTGCACGCTGCATCCCAGGCCTGCAAGCGGCTGCCAGCGCATATATCTGTGCATGTGAATGCTAGATCGCAGGGTGGAAGTGGGATCAGGGCTGCAGGCCCGGGGATCATGTGGACGCGGCGGCGGGGGCCGCAGATTCGGTTGCGCACGGCAGCGGGTGAAGGAAATGCAACACCTGCAACGCTGGATGCCCTGGGCATCAGCTGACCCAATAGCACACTGAGCTTCTCCCATGACCCGATTGCGGTGGCACAATGACCATCGGTCCCCCCCAGCACTGCCGGCTGGGCTGCTTTCGGGCTGGACGGGACGAGCGGCGGCAGCAGGCGGTGGCGGCAGAGGCTCCCCCGCTGCATCTGGCAGATCGCCGCCGTCCAGACCTCGGCGCCACTGTCCCGAAGCTGTTGGGCCGGCTTGCAAGGCTGCGCGGCGGGGGTGGACGAGGCCGGCGGGCTGCAAACTTGCATCCCTCGATGCCGCCGCCCCTCGCACCGCGGGCCCCAGACCGCCCCCCGCGCTCTTGATCTGTTCATCAGCGCGCTGTGGTGCGGTCAGAGCGGCCGCGGGCCGCCCGGAGGGCGCCTCCGAGCGGGGCACCCCCCAACCTCGCCCCTGCTGGCCGCCCGGTGCCCGCAACAGACCGGCCAACGCGCCGCGAAATGGGAGGATGCGAGGTATGTGCCGTAGTGCATGTTCAAGGCGCCCGACAGCCGGTCGCCTTTGACTGCCAGTGCAACGGGTGCGACGGGCCGTCCCATATAAGCCTGCGGGCCGACATTCTTCGCCATCGCTTCTGTCCCTTGTTCCCACATCGGCAGAGGCCTTCACCCCATCGCCCCCAGCAGCCCAGCCACCATGGTGTCCCTGCGCTCCCTGCTCGTCACCCTGTTCTGCACGGCCGGCTTTGCCGCCGCCAAATACTCGGGGGTGAGCCCGATTGGCCATCGGTGATTGCCGCCAGGCCGCCCGCACGCCCCGCTCTCCAAAGTTGCACTGCCCGACCCCCGCACCTCGCAACCGGGCGGGGCCGGAGGGTTGCCCGCACCTCGCACAACCCAGAAACGCTGTGCGGCGGGCCCCAATTGCCTGCGGGCGGCCTGCAGCAGGAGATGCCTGCACCCGCGTGTGCCGCCGCCGCCCGCCCCGCTTTTGCCGGCGCCCTCCAACCCACCCTCCAACCCGCCATCTAACTGCAGGATGGCACCGCCTACAGCGGTGACTACGAGAAGGACAACACCGGCTTCAACGCCTGCGGCTTTGGCGACCTGCCCGACCAGTGGGAGAAGTGTGAGTGCCGGGCGCCGGCGGCTCCGGCACGATGAATCTGATAGCCTCCTCTGCCGCCGCTGCCGCTGCTTCCGCCGCTGCCGCCGCAAGCCCCACCCTTCACCCAGCCTCCACCGCCGGCCTCCCACCTGCTGCAGACTACTGCGCCCTGCCCAGCGGCATGTTTGAGGGTGGCCACTGCGGCCGCTGCGTGCGCGTGTGCGGCGCTGACTCCTGTGTGATTGTGAGTGCCGCTGCGTGCAATGCTGCTGCATGCTGCTGCTGCCTGTTTATGTGTTTATGCACCTGGTTTGGCTGCCCACTGCTGCCGACGGGTTGCAGTGCTGATGCTGCCAGTGCAGCAGTGGCAGCAGGAGCGTGCCTGCACTCCGCCGCCCTCCCGCCCGTCCGCCACTCACCGCCGCCAACCCCTCCTGCCCCATGTGCCACAGGCCAAGGTGGTGGATGCCTGCGCTTCTTGCGACTATGGTGACATTGACCTCTCCAAGCGCGCCCTGAAGAAGTCCACTGGCTACGAGTGGGACCGCAAGGCTGTCACGTGAGTAGTACCATCTGCTGCCCACTGCTGGGCGCCCCTCGCCACATGCTGCGCGTGCCGCCGCTGCTGCTGCTGCGTGGCTGCAGCTCGCCGCACCTTGCTGCTTTTGGAGCTGGTCCTGACAGCTGTCCCCGTGAAGCTGCTGCCGCGCCTCCGGAGTCCACTAACCCATGCTGTGTGCAAATGTGCGTGCGCTTCTGGCTCACACCTTCCGCCGTTGGTCCTGTCCTGTCACATGCAGCTGGTCCTTTGTGAGCTGCGACTCTGGTGAGGAGGAGGAGGCTCCCAAGAAGAAGAGCAACAAGGGCAAGGGCAAGGGCAAGAAGAGCGAGGACCGCAAGAGCAAGAAGAAGTGCAAGTACGGCCGCTGGAAGAAGAGGTGAGAGCGCGCGCTGGGCATGCTGGGCTGTGCATGCTGGGCTGCGCCGAGCTGGGCATGCTGCTGGGCATGGCTGGGCATGCTGCTGGGAGTGCTGCGGCTGGCATGGCAGCAACGTTGCTGGCTGCTTGCACCGCGCTGGGTGCTGCTGGACAGGCGGTCTGCGTCCTGCTTCAAGCCAACCCACTCACCCTGCACTGCCGCCCCTCCCCCCTCGCCCTGCAGTGGCAAGTGCAAGAAGGCAAAGGATGTCTAAGCCACGACAGTGACGGCTATTCATCACCCTGCCAACTGCGGCCTGTCGCGATGCACACTGCCACGCTACAGCCCAAGCTGGCTGGCTCACCTGTCTCACATGTGGGGCCCACCTGACCGCCGCCCTGCTTTGCCCACCTCTACCCCCTTGTGAAGCCACCGCCCCTTGTCTCTTTTTCGCCCCGGACGCTTTGATCCCAAGCTCTCTCCCGGCTTGCTTTTGCTCGCACCCTGTCCCCAACCGCCACTGCCCCGACTGAGCCGCCCTCACCAGTGACTCCCACCATTTTTTGAGCAGACAGCCATTGCAGCCTGCCCTCCCCGTTCGCTGCTGCACCGCTCCACCCTTGCTCCCCCCTGCCCCCACCCTGCCCCTCTATCACTGTTACCTGCCCCCCTACCCACCCTACGCTCCCGGTACACTGCCACCCTGCCCTTGAGCACCGCACATCGCCACCCCCATCCGCCCCTGTCGTCCTACCCGTGAGCTAATTTTTCCAACTGACATTCCTTGCCAGGGCCCGTCCCCAGGCTGCCACCGGCCCGTTGGCACCTCGGCATCCCTTTGGCTGCGCCCCCCACGCTTCAGCGCCCGCTTGTGTGGCACCAGAGGCGTACGGCGCAGCCACCCATGTCTCGGTTTGCTGGCTGGTGACGCACCTCCCACCTCCTGTTTGCTCCTTTTCATTGCCATTTGTGCGCAAGTCCCTCGACTTTCCCTCGGACCCTACCTCCCTCCCCCTACCTCCACCCCAGCCTCCTCTTGCCCCTTTCCTTTCATTCACCCCTTACCCCGCCCAAGGCGATACAAAAAAGATGAAGAAAACACCCAAAAACAAACAAAGCACTGTAAACCCATTCTGCAACGTCGTTGCCAAAAGGCAAAAGGGCTGGGTGCTGACGACAAGGGGAGAGCAGCAGGCATGCCGGTGAGGACTTTCCTGCTTCTCCTGGTCAGGTTGCAAACCAGCGTGCGTGCCTTGCCATGGCCAACTACGGATGATGGGAGCAGCCTGCGTGACTGCACTAACGCGCAGCTGCCCGGGGGAAGGTGGGGAGGAAGGAGTCAAGTTTGAAACTGTACCGCAAAAGGTCTGTTCAGTCTGCAAAGCTGCGTCGCTCGTCTACCCACTTGCACCTGCCCTCCCATTGGCAGGCTGACGGTGAGAGAGACCATCCGTGGTGCATGTGAATTGGGGGCTACCAGTCGCAGGCCTGTCGGCTTGGATGGGGGCTGCCACCCCGGCGCACCAGGCGCATGCGCCGCCCCCCAGCCTGCACTACGTGCCCGGCTGCCGCCTCAGCTCCGGTCACACCCGCCCGCAGCTGCCCACTGGACTGCTACACGACCTGCAAAGCTACACACAGCACAAAGCTACACTCAAACCTGGCCGGGAGGGCGGGTGCACGGGATGTAGTGCAGCAGATGGCGACAGGCGCGGGCGGCCGTTGCGGCGGCGGCGTACCCGACTGACTGGGTGAATTCCGGCTATATAAATGCCGCCGCCGGCCCCAGTCGCCACTTCTTCTCTTCTTGCTGCTTCTCCGGCCCTTCCTGTTGGCCCCTGCTGCACCTCCCAGCTGCACCCGACCCCCTTGCAACCATGTCCCGCCTCTCCCTGGCCATCCTGCTGGGCCTCGCCCTCACCGTCTCCGCCGCCTACGAGGGGTGAGTACGCCCAAGGCATTCAACAGCCGCGCGGGCATGCCTGCCTCCGGCCCTGTGCCGCCGCCGCCGCCCAACCACGGCCGTGCGACGCAGCGCGCCTGACCGCACTACGCTCGCCCCAATCCCTCCCTGCAGCGATGGCACCGCGTACAGCGGTGACGGCGAGAAGGACGAGACCGGCTTCAACGCCTGCGGCTTTGGCGGCATCGGCGACCACTGGTGCGTCGGTTGGCGGTTGGCGGGCTGGGTGCGCCCTGGGCGGCGGGATGCAGCTGACAGGGGTTGGGTCACTGGTTCACCCCCAGCTGGCGCCCACGCTTGCCCTCTGTTGATCTCCTGCTCACACCCCCTCTGTGTCATCCCCCATCCCACCCTCGCCCTGCAGGGAGAAGTACTACTGCGCCGTGCCATCCGGCATGTTTAAGAAGAGCAACTGCGGCAAGTGCGCCAAGGTGTGCGGCGCCGACGGCTGCGTGCTGGCCAAGGTGGTGGACGCCTGCGCCTCCTGCTCCTACGGCGACATTGACCTGTCCAAGCGCGCCCTGAAGGACGCCACCGGCTTTGAGTGGGACCGCAAGTCCGTCACGTGAGTGCGCTGCGGGGGGTGGGGCGGCTGGGGTGTCTGCCGCCCGCCGTCTGCCGCCCGCCCACCTGCCTTGCAAGCCCACGCCGTCTTCCACACTCGGTATGCATGTACTAACCAGCGCAACCCCTCCTCAATCCCTCCCCTCCTGCAGCTGGGAGTATGTCTCCTGCGATGACAGCGGCTCCGACAGCAGCAGCGAGAGCAGCAGCAAGAGCAGCAAGAAGAGCAAGAAGAGCAAGAAGAGCAAGAAGGTGAGGGTGGCATCGGGAGCTTGTGCGGTGTCAGCGCTTGGCACCGCCTGTCATTGGTGGTTGGCACACCGGTGCATGTGCGTACCAACAGCTCACAGCACTTGCAAGCAACACCACCGCCCAGCCCGCATGCCCAACCGCTGTTTCACCCACCATGCTCCCCTCCCCCCAACCCCCTCCACAGAGCAAGAAGAGCAAGAAGTCGAGCACCAACCGCAAGCTGGCTGAGGAGACCCGCCAGCTCAGCAACCTGTTTGACTGAGCAGCCCCCTGCGCCTGAGCGTGCCGCGCACCACACCACCGCCGGCACCCCGCACTGCTAGGCGGCACCCCTGCCCGCCGCACCCCTTACTTTCATGCACCTCTCTCGCTACTTCTTCTCGGCTCGGACCTCTCCGGCTCCTTTCATTGTGGCCCTCGGCCCACCCTCCGCCTGACCGCCGCCGGCCCACCGCGTGCCCCGCACCGCTGTCCGCACGCCTCCTCAACACACGAATGCACCGCCGCATTTGCTGCCTCTACCCCCACTCCTCTACCCTCCGTGCCATTCATCGCCGCGCTTGTACCCCCATTCTTCGCTGGCCCTGTGTCATTGCTATCCCCCTGGTACCAGGTCCCCAATTCTTGGGACTGGGGGCCCCGGCCGCCCACCGCTGCCCGCACCCGGGTGCAGGCACGCCTCCCGCCCAGCCGCCCCCCACATTTTACCCCCAGCCCCGCCTGTCCTTCCCACCTGCGTGAGCGCGCACTGTACTGTCCTGCATTTGCATTACCCCCTTTGCACTTATAAGTTCAACAGCCGTCTGCTGTCATGACCCGGTTGAACCTGTTGCATGCACTCTGTGAAAGCACAGAGTTTCAACTAGGCGTGAGAGGCAGGAAACGCAGCAGCCACAGCTTGGCGGCAAAGACAATGGCACGCAAGCTTGTCTGCTGTGCCAAGCGCGCCTGGCAAACTTGCAATTTTCAGGGGAGGTGGCAGCTGTCCTGGTGATGCGGGGGTCAAGCGTAGATTACACGTAGTCGAGATCGCATGCAGTGCATTCATTCTGGGCTGAGAAAGCAGTGCTCGGAAGCCAGGCAGATGGTTGTCACGAAAATTGCGGCCAGATCAGCGGAGGTGGCAGGCCTTGCTGTGCAGCCATGAAATGCTGCGGAGGCGGCGGCAGCAGAGCCTCTGCAGCCTGAGGCTGCATCTCCTGTTGCTGTTGTGCCAGCACAAGCACCTCCTGCTCATCCGCTGCCTGCGCCTGCTGCGCCGGCAGAGGAGGCCCAGCCGCTGGCTGCGCCTGTTGCGGGGGCTGCAGCGGCGGCAGCGGTGGCGGCTGCTCGCTCGCTGCCTGCGCCTCTTGTGGTGGTGGTGGAGGTGGGAGCTGCTGCTCAACCCCTGCCTGCTCCGTTGGCGGCAGCAGCAGCGGCAGTGGAGGCTGTTCATCGGCTGACTGCGCCTCCTGCGGCGGCAGAAGCGGCGGCGGTGGTGGCTGCTCAGCCGCTGCCTGCTGCGGCTGCCGCTGCTGCTCCTCCTCTGCTGCCTCTGGCTGCGGCTGCTGCGCACGTTGCTCCAGCGCGCCATCCAGCTCCCCGCTTGCAGGCCCCCGCTGCTCCACACATTCCTGAGCCTGCACATTCTCCTGCTGGTCCCCCACAGGAGACTGGTGCTCCCCCACAGGCGCTTCCTGCTCTGCAGCCTGCTGCTCCTCCAAAGGCGCCTGGTCTGCAGGCTGCGGGGCCTCAGCAAGCGGCTGGTTCTTCAAAGGCGGCTGCTCTGCAGGCTGCGGGGCCTCAGCAGGCGGCTGCCCGTCTGCTCCCTGCTGCTCCACTGGCTCCAGCTGCTTGTCTGCTACCCCTTGCTGCCCCTCCTCTTGCTGTTGCTGCGCTGCGACGTGCTGCTGTGCCTCCGCCACAGCCGGACGCTCCCCAGGCGCTCCCTTGGGCGGCCGGAAGGGCCGCAGCTGCGAGCGAGGCACCCAGAGCTCTCCAAAGTTGGGCGGCTTTTCGTTCACGCGGCCGCGGCAGCTGGGCGCGCCGCAGTTGCAGGGCAGCTGCTCGTCCCCGCCAAAGCGGTAGTCATAGGTGAGCTCCTCCCAGGGCTGTGGAGACGCAACGAGCGGAGGAGAGGAACAGCAGTTGCAAGTGCAACTCCATTCTGATGTGGTCACGGGCAGGACGGCACAGCACAAGCAGAGGCCAGGACCAGGCGGTGATGCATAAGCCACACTTCCACCTCGAGCAGTGATGCACACGCACGCCTCCACCTCAAGTGGCTGCGGCTCACCTCAATGTCCCGCCGTGCGTAGATGACCACTCGGTCCACCTCCCGCCCATCCTCCACAAACCTGGGACGAGGGCAGTGCGGGGGCGCTCAAGTGAGTGAGTGCGACACAGTAACAAACAGGGGCATGCGCAATTGCACAGCTGGTGAGCATCGCAGCTGCCACTGCAAGTCGCCGACTGCACAGTGCAAGCAGGAGCAGGAGCCAAGTGGGCTGGCCGAGAGGGCTGGGCCACTCACCGCGTGGTGCGGGAGTAGCAGTTGGGCGCGCACGAGTGGTTGAGCATGTGTGCCAGGTTGCCCGCCCTTGTAGCGTCCACGCACAGCGTGCCTACAGGTGGGCGCAGCAATGGATGGACACCAGTCAATCAGCGCATTTCTGCCTGAGCATGCGGGCCAGGTTCTCCGCCCGTGTGCTCGAGGCATCCAAACACAGCGTGTCCAGCGCAGGCACGCATGCGGCGATCCGTCGCACAGCGGCTGAGCTGGCAGCAGACAGGGCAGGGCGGCGCTGCCAACGCGCCCTGCAAGTTCCACAGCGCTGAACTGTGCTGAGGCAAGGCAGCGCTGCGTTCCCAGGAAGCACCAAAGTGACTCACTGTCGCCACCGAGGCGAAAGACGTAGGTGCCTGCGCCCACCATTTCGTTGTACCAACGCTTCTCCCTGCAAGCAGGGAATGCAACACATGGCTGCTCAGGCACGTGCTGCCAGGCACATGCGTCGATGCATGGGGAGTCCAACCAACCAAGCCCCTCAGAGTCCAACCACACAAAGCCGATGGTGTTGATTCGGAACTATCCATCCAATGCAGAGCCAGCTGCTGCGCCACCTACCTGACTTCTGTCACCACACTCTCCCGCACCAGCTCTCCAACATATTCAATCACCATAGTATCTGCAACAGCAGGGTGGCAAGTGCAGATTGGGAAGCAAGTGGGCAGCTGCACACAGCCGCTGCACAGCCGCACAGAGCGGAACGCACTGCTAGCGCTCCCAACGAACGCTGCCCAAGTCCCCGATGCTCGCAATGGCTGCTGCTGTGTCCCGCCCACTCACGTGCAGCGTGGCGCGTCTTTGCAAACGCGCCCCAGCCGTGGATGCCGCTCTTGCCGATGGTGACCCTGTGGCCCAAAGTGGCTACCATGTCTCGATACTGCTCCAGCCCTGACTTGACGCTGGCCCGCGGCGAGGCAGCCAGGTGCGGCCCGCCCGCAGGCGGGCTGCCCAGCCCGCTCGCCGCTCGCAGCGA
>RRZL01000077.1:1437908-1541585 GCA_006782975.1 Chlorella sp. Dachan | reverse complement strand
CTGGGTCGGGCAGGCGGGTGGCGGCAGGTGGGGCGGCGGCAGCGGCGGCGGCGGGCTCAGCCCCAGCAGCATGTGCGCCGTCTGCGCTGCCCTGCGCCTCTGCACGCCTGGATTCACGCCTGGGGCGCTGGCTGGGCCGCTCCGGCTGCTCCTGCGCGGAACGCTTGAGCCCAGCGGTGCGCTGCTGGCTCTGCTGGGCCGCAGCCGCCTGCAGCGACACCAGCGTCATGCCGCTGTGCAGCTGGTGCCCACCACGAAGGCCAGCAGACAGCGCTCGACGCCCGACCGCTCAGGCCTCAGCTCCCGCGGCTGTGGACGGGCTGGCGGCCATCATCGGACTGAAACGCCCAGTGCGATTTGCTGGGGGGACTGGGCGGCACGCAAGCTGCTCTGGTTTGAAGACGGAATTTGGGGGCCGTGTACTGTTGGGCGGCTGATCGCTTTGCCAGCGAGTTTCACGACATTTGCTCAACACTCGATGCACTGGGGCCAGCAGCAAGGCCAGCCCCGTCGGGGGCCTACCATCTCCCGCCGCTGCGGGCCCGACAGTCGCAACACGAACCTTACACGTTAATCCAACCAATGATTAAAACCCCGACATGCGTTGAGTGCCTCGCTTCAGTGATAGCATTACACTGAAAAGAACATTTGTTGAACAGCTGTGGAGAAGTTGACAGGCAGGCTGCTAACGCTGCAGTCGACGACGACCTGGGAACCGTCAAGGGCAGCCGCCCTCGCCCTCGCCTGTGTCGGGCAGCAGGGCAGTGGGCAAGAGACGGGCAGTCCAGCGGTCCACATCATCCGGACCCGGGCACCCCTCTTCCGCCAATGTGTAGTTGTAGCTCAGCTGGCCGCTTTCCAGCACGCCTGCCAAGCACAGCTCGCGCTCCCGCACAAACCGCCCCTCTGCAGGCAGACGGGGCAGCGGGCAAGAAACTTAGCCGTGCTATGCCAGCACCAGCAATGGTCAGGATGCCTGTGCTGCAGCCTTCCAACCATGCCAGCAGGGCAGCACACCAGCCTCCCGCCTAGCCCCGTGCATATGTAAGGACTGTGTCTACTAGAACGGAGGTGCGCTCAACACCCACGCACCCGCATCATAGTCCGTGGTTTGCGTGTAAAAGTTGATGACGCCGCCGGCGCCGGCGCAGTCCCACCCCAGGAACAGGTCCTGCAAAGCATCCAGGGTACGCGTGGTACTTACAACAAGTGGCCATGCTGCCAACCCCCTCCCTGCAGCTGTGCCTCACCCGAATGAATGCGCCCGTCACAAGAGTGCCGTTGTCCGCCACCTGCATACTTGTGCGATGGTTCACGTGGAGGAAGGTGACGGCATGGCAGGGAGCTGAGGCTGACTGTCTCATTGTCGCCGTGCTGCACCCTTATTGGCTCACAAGCAGGGTACAGTTTCGCTCGCCGCCAGTGTCACATCCCCAACATGTTTGCTGCGCCCAGCCCCAGCCCCATTTGCCCTCCTCCTCAGCCGCCAACCACCCCCGGCACAGGCACCCACCTGTATAGACAAGACAAAGCCGTTGCCGTCGGGCAGCCACTGGCGGGACAGGAGCATGCTGGGACCGCCGGCTTCACCCTCCCGTTCCTCCGCCCACAGGCCGGCAAAGCCGGGCGGGATGCCCTCATTGGCGGGCTGGCTGAATGAGGCAGTGGCCAGGGGCAGGACAGCCGCCAAAGCCAGGACTGCCAGGCAGGCCAGCCTACGTTGCTGCGAGGCGGTCTGCGTTAGCGAGGAAGGAAAAAGCCAAGTTGGAGGTGGGTGTCAACCTTGCCTCAACTGGGCAGCGGCGGCGCACCGTGGCACAGCGGTGGTGGCCTGGGCCACGCTCTCTGCCGACGCCAACCTCACTGAAGCCCGAAACTCACCATGGGCTCGCTGGTGCAAGGCAGCGCGCGGCTTGGGAGGCCGCTCAGCAAACAGGCCGCTCAGCAAACAGGGCCAAAGCCCTAGCGAAACAGAGCTGACGGCACGGCCAGGCACTGCGAGTACAATAGCATGCAAGGCGCTCTCGTGGGTAAAGCTGAGAACGGGGCGAAATCGGCCCGGAATGCGTGCGTGGCCTAGCCGCCGCTGAGCGCGCTCCCGCCGCCGCTGCCCAGCCCATCTTTAGGTCTTTCAGGCCTCCATCGCGCTTTTGATTGTGTTACTGACCTCTGTTGACGCTCACAGCGCAATCACTAAAGCTGCGGCGAGCACGCCGACTGTGAAGCAGCCCGGCCTGGCCATCGCAGTAGAGTGCAGCGCGGCAGAGGCACGCACTGCCCATCGCTCCTGCCCACCTCCATCGCCCCCCAGCCCTCCGGCCATACCAGAGCACCGTCGCCGGCGGCGGCGGAACCACCGTGGGTGGCCACCATGGCGGCCCTCCTGCAGAGGCTGCAGAGGTTGGCGAGGCAGCCGCTGGAACACCTCCCTGCCTCAAGCGATGAAGCCCTCCGCTTGTTCGAGATGGCCATGGAAGTTGTTCTGTTGGCTGACGTCCCACAGGCAGTTGCCGCCTGCGACGCCGCCACACTCAAACGGTGGGCTGCTTCGCGCGTGCCACACTTCTCGCGTGCGTTGCACCAGCAATGGGGGCGCTGTCATATATTGCAAGTAGCACACAGCGCATTTGGCACACCATAACGGCTCCCTACCGCACCCACACCCCTTGCTGCCCCAGGGTCACCCTGGAACTCGCAGACCGCCTGGCGAGCTTTGACAGCGTGCGGCCGCGTGCACGCATGAACGGCGCAGTAGCAGACCTGTACAGCAATGCGCTTGGGCAGATACTCGGAGGGCTGTGCGACATTGCCATGTGAGGCTATAGCGAGATGCGTGGCCGGCACGTGCTCTTGCTAGGCGTGCGGAGTCTGCAGGCGCACACGCGCCAACCCTGGCCCGCCCGCTGCGCACGTCTGCAATTGCGAGGTGTCACAATCCGCGCATGCCCTCACTGCACTGAGCGGCGGCGACGCCGCCCGATGGCCTTGCTGCTGCAGGCTCCTGGACTTCTCAGATGCCGAGGCGCTGCGTGTGGCGGCGGGGTTCAAGCACCAGCTGTCCCTGGGCATGGTGCAGCTGGGGATGCACCTGGGCCTGGCTTCGTCTGCGTGCATCGACCCAGTGCAACTGGGCCTGGCCAATGTCAGCTTGGCGGCGGCGGTCACAGGCCAGCTGGTGACCATCAACAAAGTGGTGACGGGCCTGCTGGGGCTCGACCGGCGGCCGGCGAGCGCAGTGGCGGCATTTGTGCGGGACACAGCGGTGCCATCGGCTGTGGTGCTCTACTTGGAACGGCTCTCTACCAGCGTGAAAGCTTGCCTGGATCCCAGCCGCCCGGGTGAGTCGTTTGATTTGAGCGGAAGGTTACCCAGCAGTTCCAGTCCTGTAACTGACACTCTTCTGCATGAGCCTACCGCCTCGAAAACTTGGGCAACATGGGCCACCGCAGCTGGCTTCCGTGGCAGGTCCGGCTTGGCTGCCTCATCACGCTAGTGTCGCAGCACAACAAGCCACCAACGGCACCCTGCCTGCTGTCCTATCCAGGGCACCAAGCCGCTGAGGTGCAGCGGCTTCTGGATCTGGGCCGCTTGGTGAGCTGCCAGATGGCAGGGCGAGGCCGGTTTGCTTGGGCCCCTGTGCTCCTCGCCATGGGGGGACGACTGTCCGTGCTGTGATGTCAAGCTGTGTGCTAGCGGCGACCAACACCTCGTCTCGCTGCCTGACCCCAATCAGACTGGCTTTGCCTCCGCCCTGACGGCGTTCCTGGTGCTGCCAGCCTACCGCGACGTTGCGGCAGCCGTGGAGCAGAATAGCACTGCGCAACAAGCAGTTGCCGAGCTGCTGCTCGCAATGTTTCTGCCCCGGCTTGATGCCGAGCTGAACGGCAGCGCCAGCAGCAGCGGCGGCAGCGACGGCAGCAACGGCAGCGGCGGCAGCAACGGCGGCAGCGTAGTGCTTCGTGGCGGCATGACCTTGCGTGAAGGCAGCAGCCAGGCAGGCCACGCCCTTCTGGGCATGTTGTTTCCGCTCCTGTCATCAGACACCCTGCAGCCGGCAGCCGCCCGCTACCTGCGGCAGCAGCAGCGGTGGCGCGCAGCATTCCAGCACGCTGTGCACTGCTGCACAGCCCTGCCAGCCAGCCCCGGGCAAGGGCTGCCGCTGCAGCAGATGACGCTCCATCTGGAGCTGCACGTCGATGCTTTTCAGCTAGTAAGTTTGCTAGCCACGTCCAGCTCCCAGAGTACCCAGGACGCAGCAGACACGGGCGGCCTCGGCAGCAGCAGCAGCAGCAGTGCCAGCCAGCTGCCCGTGGCAGCCCTGCTGCGGCGTCTGCTGCCGCATGCAGCAGCCGTGATGCACACTGCAACGGCGGTGCAGTATGCCGAGCATCAGGTGCATCTGTTGGTCCTGTGCACCTGTGTTGCACGTGTGCTGCCCCAGCTGCAGCCTCCGCCGCAGCTGGGGGCACGGGAGCTAGCAGACTGGGCAGTGGCAGCTGATGCAGGCATTCGCCTGCTGCCGCTGCTAGCACAGCTGGACAGCCAGCCCAGGCCGCCGCAGTTTGCGGCAACCAGCCTGGCCAGCGTGCAGCCAGCGCGGCGGTTGGCTGCCCAGCTGATGCACCTGTACCTGGAGCCGCCCGTGGGTTTGAGCTGCCTGACCAGCGACAGGGGTGGCACACAGCCCGCCGTACTGCTCAAGCAGATGCTGCAGTGCCATGCCAGCGGCTGCCGCCTGCTGCACTGGCTGGTTGCCGAACCGGCGCGGCTGGAGCCATACAGCCAAGTGGCCCAAGTGCCGCCACGTGGAGTTGTGCTCCGACTGGTGCACGTGCTGAACACAAATCTGCAAGCCATCCGCACGCTGACTGACTTTATTGAAGCAGATGACACACTCAGGTGGGCATGCTCACAAGCTTGATCCAGGTTTGCATCTGCGCTGACATTGCGCTCTCATGCGACGCACGCTACCATTTGTAAGGCTGGTGGGCTTGCAGGGGATAAACCCCTTCCACTTTGCGCACCTGCAGACCGTCATGGTGCCGCCCTGGCTTCCCCTGCAGGCTGCGAGTTCAGGGGGCGTGCTGTGCCCACTGGCATGCCATTCGCTCGGGCAGTGCCATCGCTGTAGAGGCCGTGTCTGGCGACGATGCAGCCGGCACCAGCCCTGCCTCCTTGCGTGCTCCGGAAACCACCTCCGTTGCGCTTGCGTCGTGCAGCATACTATGCGAGGCGCTTGCAAGCGATCCGATATTCTGCCCCGCACTGAAAGGGCTGCTGGCGTTGCTGCCCCAGGTGCGGTGTGGGGGCATGACCAGTTGCGGGTTGCAACCCTCAGGTGCCAGGGCAGCTTTGGGTGTTCATGCTCCTCTCCATGCTGCTGTGGCTCCGTTTATGCTGCTGCAGCATAGTTTCTGGGCATTGGTGTCTGTTTCCTGCCTCGCAGGTCGTGTATGTGCCCAGCGTGCATGCGGTGCTGATGTGCTGCTGCAGCACGCTTGCCATGCCGGTCGCAGCGATCACGAGCGGCTTGATAGAAACGGTGGTGGAGCAGACTCCACCCACGGACCCTGCTGCTCGCAGACAGGTGTGATGCCTGCTTGGGCACTCGGCCATTGTCCGTGTGTGACTCGAATGCAATCGCGAACTCGCGGAGGTTGTTGGCTGCGCTGTGCGCCGCCAGGACCTCCAGGCGCCTTTCATGGGCGGGTACCCGTCCAGGGTTGACCACCCAGGCTGTGCAGATAGACTTGAGTGCAGCCACTGCATCGTGCGTATCGAGCCTCCTGATGTGCCCCATGCTCCCCATGCTGCAGTGGACTGCGTGCTTGGATCTGTGCAGCGGAGTTGTAGCCATCCTGGCCGACGTTGCGAACGGGGCAGTTCAGAGCCTCTATGGCAGCGGCGGCAGCAGCGCCGATCAGCCGGCTGCAGCAGGGAGCATCGACGGCGGCGGCCCTGCTGAGGACAAGCGGCAGGCACAGCAGGCAGAGCGGGAGTGCCAAGCCTTGGCTAGCGAGCTGCCAGAAGCCGCTGCTGCCCTTCCGGCTGCCCTCAGAGCATACAATGTGGCGATGGCGGCCGCCTTGACAGCTGATGAGCGCATTGACGCACTGCAGTGCGAGCTGCGGGCGCTCCTGCCGCATGCCACCCGTGTGGCACAGCTGCTGGCGCGGTGGAACCAGCTTCCAAGGCAAGCGGAGCCGGTGCGGCTGCAGCTGGCGCGGGCAGCGGGCTCCCGCGCATGCGCTTACCTTGGCTGTGCCAACCTGGGCGGCGGCGGCGGTCCCTTTGCTGGAGAGGGCGAGGGCAGCCTGCGGTGCAGCGCCTGCAAGACGGTCAGGTGAGCAGCGTGTGGGCGTGCAAGAGGGTGCTGTCATTCAGCCTGGGTTTGCATCCACCCGTATTGCAGGACTGTGCTACTAGCACCCACCAAGTTCGCTGCCTGGCTGTATCACTGTGTTGCTCCTGCCCTTGCCCCCCACCCACACTCAGGTACTGCGGCACGGCCTGCTCACATGCTGACTGGCGAGGCCCCAGCGGCCACCGCCGCGTGTGCAAGGCGCTGGCTGCTGTGCGGGCGGCAGAGAAAGCGGCAGGCAGCGGCCGCACCTAATCCGATGTGTACCAACTGTGCAACTGTGCGTTATGCTTCCCCAGTGTGTTGCGAATGTGCGAAGTTTTTCGTTCTGGAGACTGTCACATCGAGCTGTTAACTCCAAACACCGTGATGATGAGGTGGAGTGCATGCAGATTGGGTGTTGCGGCAGGCAGACTACTGATCTGGGCAGCCTCCGTTGGGCGCATGCCGCATGCCTGCTGCAGCAGCGACCGCCGCCAGGTCGCCGCGGGTGGCCTCCCCAGCATGCTGCGATCGGCGATTGCAATTGTTTGATTGTCGGCTTGTTGATCCGTGGATCTACACCTCCCAGGCTTTGGGTTAAGAGGTCAGCCGCTATGCTGTCTCTGCTGGCGCCTCGAGCGGCGGCCGGCGCTCCCGGCGTCGCAATCGCAGCGGCATACTGGGCCGGATGGCGCGGCGGCAGTAGCAGGCTGTTCAGTGGCACGCCCGCCGCCGCTGCTGCCGCCGCCGAGCCGCCGCCAGCGGCTGGTGCTGCTGCTGCACCCGGCAGCGGCGGCTCCAATGACGACGAGCGGGCCGCCAGACTTCCAGTTGAGCAGCTGGCCAAGGCGCTGTTGGCGGGCAATGCGAGGGGGCAGCTAACAACCGTCAAAGCTGGCAGCCCGGCACATGACCTGAGCAAGGTGTCCTCTAGTGTGGTGCCGTACTTGTGCCCAAAGGGTGAGCGCGTGGTCTGGTCAGTTGCAAGTGATATGATTGGCTTGCCAAAGGTTGTTGGAGGGGCCGCAGAGCTGTTGGCGCACCTCCACAGCAGCATGGCTTGCTGCTAAGCGCTGCACTGCCCCACACGTGCGCAGGCGGCAGCTGTGGGCTGCGCCTGCATGGCTGCAGAGGTTCGTGCCAAAGTTGAAACGAACACCAACAAAACTAACTGCTTGATCGCTGCAGGAGAGACTCCTGTGGTGCTGCTGGGCGAGCAGGATGCTGAGCACCTGGAGAACTTGGGCCAAGATGCAAAGGTAAGAGTGCTCTGTTCTGTTGTTGGTTGGTGTGGCCAGCTGTCCGACTGGCAACGCTCGTGCAGGCGTGGCTCGCCATCGGCCCCACCTCAGCCCGTCCTGGTTCGTTCAGCGGCTGCGCTGACTAACAAGGCATGTGTGTTACCTTTACCTTCCATGCAGGCATCGCTGGCCACGGGCCACATCTCCCCTCCCTGGTTCATCCAGCGGCTGCGGGGCACCGGCTGGCTGCCCCGCCGTGTGGCGCTGCTGGGGCTGCTGGAGCCGCTGCCTGATGCCGAGGTGCGAGCTTGTGCAGTTGGGTTGGGGGTTTCAGATGTTTGTGGGCTTGGGCGGCATCGTCTGCTTGCCAGACCCAAGCTGGTGCTGGCCTGCAGTTCAGTGGTACCGGATGCAGGTGCCTCTGCGCCAGTTTCAAGCTGCTTTTGGGCAGCCGACCACGTGCTTCCTGCACTACTGTCTTTGCAGGCCCAGTTTGCCCTCGACCAGGCCCGCAAAGCATACGCCTCCGCCCCCGCCCTGGCCGCCCTGCTGCCCCGAGAGGAACGGCTCAGCTCTGCTGGCCTGCGGGGCTTCCGTCTGGGCTCGCCATCGCAGTGTGTGTACGTGGACCACACAGGGCGTCAGCACAACGTGGCGCCACAGGTGGTTTGCTTCAAGAGCGGACTTGCTGCTGGTGGGTGCGGTTGCCACTCCAGCCGCCGCCGCCGCCGCCGCAGCCCTGGTCTCCTGCACATAGTTGGAGATGTAACGCGGTTGGAATGTCGCCTACTTTTGCAGGATTTGGATGCCTGCTACCTGGACCCGCTCGCCCTGCCGCAGCACGACCTTCTTGCCGAGCTGAACCAGCAGGTGTGGCATTCAATGTGAAGTTATCGTGACGTTCACTGGTTGCTAGTGCCCGGATGTGGTAGGAGCTAGGATCTTGTTCAGTTTGTGGGGCTTTGCGGAAGCAAGACCTGCTTGCGGAGCTGAACCAGCAGGTGAGAGTGTTTGCCCTGCTGCCGGCGTACCACCCCCATGCAGCCTTTTGGGCTGCCTTCTGGGAGGGCGTGGTTGGCTGTGCATGCTCGCATTCACCTGCAACAGTTGACCGGCGGGGGCCCCATCGGTTGCCCCACCCCCCTACTTTGGCCCCTCCTGATGACGTGGCCGCCCGCCTCCCCCTCATGTGCCCCTCTCCTCAGATTGAGTGGCTGCCGCAGCTGCAGCTGTTCTGCGCTGCGTACCTGGGAGTGCACACCAACGGCGTGCTGCTTACGGAGGCAGACCGGATGGGTGAGGGCAGCTACTGTAGTGCCATCTGCTGCAAACCTGCACCCCCTGCACCCGCCTGTCTACACCCCTTGTTTGCTCGCCTTGTTGCTCTGCCTGGCCGACGCCTGCCAGGCATCATGACCAGGTGCAGGGCCCACAGGCGACTTGTGCAACGCCAAGCACCTGCCCACTTGCCCGCTGAACGAACGTTTCCTGCGCTTGCAGGCTTCACCCTGTTTGGCCGGCCAGCAATCGAGGCCACTGAGGGAGCCGAAGGCAAAGCGCAGGTGGACCTTGCGGCGGCGCAGCAGCAGCGCTGGCGGCAGTTCCGCATCGGGTCCGCGCGCGAGATCAGGTGTGGGGAGGAGCCGGGCCACAAGGGGGGGCTCGGGTTGTGCTTGGCTGCCCTGTGCTTGAGTGTGTGCCATCATCTCTACACACTCAGGGTGCAGTGGAGGGTGAGTGGCAGCTGCCCTGCCGGGACTGTTTGTGTGTCTGCAACCCACCATCGAGCCGCCACATGCATGCACTGTTTGGCCTTGCACCCGTGTTACGCAGGAGCAAACAAGCATTCCTGGAGCTGCTACCTCCACTAATCCAGCCGACTTTGCGGTAGCCACATTCCATCGCTACCCAGCAAACGCCCTGCAGGAGCAAGCAGGCATTCCTGGAGCTGCTGCCTCCACTAACTCAGTCGACTTTGTGTAGCCACCATCCATCGCCGGCTACCCATCCCACAATGCGGTGCAGGAGCAAGCAGGCGTTCCTGGAGCTGCTGCAGCAGATGAAGGACGAGGTGAAGGCGGCCACCGGGGCGGAGCTCTGACAAAACGAGCAGCCGAGCTGCCTGTTTGGCGGCAGTGCAACCTGATGACTGCAGCCGGGGCCGAGCTGTATGAAGACGGCAGCCGGGGTGAACGCTAGCACCGCCTACAACAGCAGCGCACAGCGTCTGGTGAACCACAGCAGCGCGCTGCACCTATTGAAGTGGCAGACTGCCTTGCTTTTCGGTGCGACTGGTGCACGGCGTCTTTGTTGACCTGCTGGTCAACGTCCGGCTGTAACATGTATGCATGCCTGGAACAGCAGCTCACAGTAGTGCACGATCGGTAAGCAACTCATCAAAACAATCAATCAGCAGCCATCTGGCAAGCAGCAGCTACGTCGCCGGCTGCTGCGGCTGCTCCTGCTTCACATCCTGCTGCTGCTGCTGCTGCTGCTGTGTGCCCGCTGTGCCCTGGCTGCCGCCTGGTGAGACCTTCCCTGCAGCTGCTGCCGCAGCAGCTGCACCTGCTGCGTCTGCGGTGGTCGCTGGCGGCTCTGCTGAGGCCGCCCGCGGCTGCTGCTGCTGTGCCTGCTGCGAGCCAGAGGCTGGCGTCTCGTCTGCACCTTTACCCAAGCCCTGCCGGGCCACCTCAAAAGCGGCATTGGCGGCCTCATGGGTGTCGAAGAATGCCTGCACCAACACACAGGCAAAAGCAGTGGACGGGTCAGGGTGGGGTGGGTAAGTAAGCGTTGCACTCGCGCCGCACGCCAGTGCTGCCTCTGTGTAAAGTCCCGCACTCGGGCTATCTTTTGCACAGCGCAATTCGTCCTGGAGCCGCTCCCCAGCGCCCGGCTGCTCCCCAGCCAGCAGCACTGGGCGACGGAGCAGCGCACACTGCACTTGCCTGGAACAGCTCGCCGCCCACGCTGACGATCGCGCTCCAGGCGCCAAACTGCGCAACCACTTTGTCCCCCTCCTGCGGCAGGCCGGGCAACAGGGGCACGGGTAACATGCCGTCCGCTAGCGTGTCCAGGCAGTGCGTCACAGCAGTCAAGTCGCCCCTGCGCCTGCACTGCCGAGTTATGGCCCCGGCATCCAAACCCACAAGCCGACGATGGGGACGGCGAGTGAGACAAGTAGCAGGTGAGTGAGAACAGAAGCAGCAGAAGCGGCAAGAGCGCGCCTGGGCTGCCGAGTTGGGCACCGCACGAAAGATGCCGTCCTTGCGCATCGGCAGGCTGTTGGCGCTCCAATACGTGAACAGGCTCTGGACCTGCATCGGCAGAAAACAGCGTTTGCATTCAGTCACTCAAGCCAGCCTGGAGAGCACGGCGTGTTGGCCGCTGGCGTTCTCGCAGGTGAGACAGGCACATGAACAACTTTGCCCTAGCAAGGACAGAGGCATCAAACATGCCCCCTGCTCTGCCTGCTACTTCCTTCTCGCTTGCCACCGCGACTGCAGCCACCACACACCTTGACCCAGACACCGCCCAGGCTGCCTGCCGCCCAAAACCACCACCTGCACCGCCTGCTTTCGCTTCACCTCCTAGCCTCGGGCCTTGTACACCCACACCCTGCTAAGCTAACATACACACTGGCAAGCCATCCTAATGCCCACACTCACCGCCTGCTCCGCCGCCTTCTGCTTAACCCGTTTGCTCTTGCCGCTGTCTGGCGCACCGCGGCTGCGCGGCCGCTTGCCGCTCGCCCTGCCTTCACTGGGGGAGCCGCCGTCGCCGGCCAGGCCGCCCGAGCTATTGCGCCGCACCTGCGGCCACAGCGGTTTGCCAGCGGGGTGGGCTGGGCAGCGAGCAACGGTTGACTGCCGCCTGGGGCGAGCTGGCACTGCACACCACGCCGCCGCTGCCCCCCACAAGCAGCCACGCCCCCTGAAACGTCTGCCGTGGAAAACGCGCTTGCACAGATGCGCGGCGCACCGCAGGCTTGCGGGACACGTCGGCTGCGGTGCCCTTGCGCCCACACACGCCGTAGGCTCCGTCTGCCAGCTTGGCAAACACCAGCACGTCACCTGCGGCGAGTGAAGGAACAAGCCAGTCAGCAGGCGAGTGAAGGAACAAGACAGCCCCCTCAGGGCCAGCGCAAGCCTCGGTGAACCAGCCGACCATACCCCAATGCCAAGCCGTGAGCCCGGCCAGAGTGTGTGCGCAGCCTCAAGCGCGGCCCTCGGCGAACCAGCCGACCTCGCCCCCATGCCAAGCCTTGAGCTCAGCCAGAAAGTGTGTGCGCACCTGCGCTGAGGCCGTACTTCTGCTGCACCCCCATCGTGTCCTCCAGCAGGTACATGCGGCTGTGCAAATGGAAACATTGGTTGGTTTAGATTGCTGGAGGCAGAACCACGAAGAACGCGATGATCCTGCACCTGATAAACGGGGCTGCAAAAGCTTAAAGACAGGAATGGTTGCATAAAAGTGTGCCACAGCAGGTGCGATGGCAGCGGCAGGTGACAGGCAGGGCCTGCCAAGGGCTGTGGGGATGGCAGCCCCCACCTCTGCTCTGGTCGTTCACCTAGCAGCCGGAGGCATGGCTGGCAGGACCACTGCTTGCAATCAACCACAGACCAATCGAGTTGCCCACCTGCTCTGGTTGTTCACCCAGAAGCGGAAGCGGAAGGCGTGCTTGCCCCCCTCTGGGTCGGTGGCGTGCAGCACCGTGCCCTGCTGCTCCTCCAGGAACGGCAGGTGCGCCTCCGCCTGGCCCTGCAGCGGCGCGTGTGGCAAGCTGGAGGGTTGGACAGCCGCTCGAGTGAGCTCTGCAGGCAGCGGCAGCCACAGGGGTGCGGCCAGGCCTGCGGAACACCCTGCACTGTGCGAGCCAAGTTGAGTCCCTGCTCAACCTTGACCTGGCCCATCAGCTCACCTTGGGGATGACCAGGCGGCCCGTGCCGTTGGCGTCGCTGGAAGTGAGCACCTGCAGGCACGCATGGGGAGGCAGCGGCGGCGAATCCCTGCGTCGAGCGGCGATCGCGGCGGCGGCGGCGGCGAGGCGCAGCGCTGGCGCCCCGGCAGGCGCACCTTCTCAAACAGAATGCTGCCGCCCATGCCCTTGAGGGCCGCCTTGGCGCTCTCCGCATCGTAAACAGGCGGAGCCATCGCGTTTGAGCTGGGAGGTGGCCCAGGCGGGCTCGGCGGGCTGCCAGCAATGCGGATGGGAACTCCCTATAATCCTGGCAGCTGCGCGGGGGAGCTGGGCAGCCCGGCAGCAGACATGGGGAGCTGCATGGCGAATGAAGCCAACGATCTTTACATGCGTGCGTGATTTCAGCTCATCAGCAACGCATACAACATTGCAAGGTAGCAAGCGCGGCCTTGCAGCCGTCGTTTGCAGGCTTTTGCAGCTCTTCAGACCAGCCTGTACACCTAACAGCGTCGATCGCTGATCAATCAGCCTGCAGCAAGCGACGATCGGCCAACATGGCGGCAGCAACAGCGGGAGCGGCGGCACCTGCGGCAGCGACGCGTCGAGCAAGGGCAGTTCAGCTTGCGGGGCGGGCAGCAGCACCTGCGGCGCCGCACCTCGCATGCAGACGTGATCTTCAGCAGCAGCGGCGCCCCATCACTGGGCCCTGCTTGCGGTGTCGGCTGGCCTGCCGGGTGCGCGCCACGCAGCAGCCCGAGGGCGGCAGCACGCAGCAGACCAGGCAGCAGCGGCCTTCGCAGGTGTGCCATGCCTTCGCTGCATGTGTCATATCGGACACTGCCATTGCAGCTCCACCTCGCCTGGCAGCCCAGCCTCACTCCAGTTCCTCTGCGGAGCCCCTGCTCCCCCCAGTGGCAGCGATTCGTCGGGTTTGTCCAAGCAGGCGATGCCAAGGAAGCGTGGCTGAGCATCAGGTCAGAAGCAGTTGGAGGCTTCAGGGAGTGTGCCTCACTAAACACATGACCTGACACGCCGCATGCTTGGGCACTGGGAAGATGGGTTGCAGCCATTTGCAAAGCCGGTGCCGGTGCCAACTGCACAGCGGCCCAATGTGACCTACGCACCGTCCCCCCCATCCTCCATCCAAACAGTGCCACCGTCCTTAAAGTTACGTTGCCCGCGGCGCTGCTGGCGCTGGCACTGCACGACAGCTTGTGGGGCGGAGCTCCCCCCGGCCCTGTGGCTGCAGCAGAGGCGGCGGCGTATGCGGGCGCAGCGGTGGCGGCAGCCTCCGAGGTGTGGAAACTATTGGAGGGCTTCCAGGGCTGAACAGTTTAGCACTGCCGCTCGGTTGCATGTGTTCAGCACATTTCATGTCAGGCCCGCATTAAATTCTTGGCACCGGCCAGTTTGTGTGCAGGAAGGCTTCAACCGAACTGAAACACATGCAGTCAAGAGCTCGGGGGGTGGCAGCGCATGCACAGAGCAGGGCAGGAGGGGTCCTGGTGAGATTGAACACAGGGACACATGGTATTGCAGCTGGGGAGGCATGCACGGCTGGGTGCTAGATTACGCCCTCTCACATCACTTCGGTGCACAGCTAGCTGCCGCCCGGCCCGCTAGCGGCACAGTTCAACTGGGCAGCCGGTGGTGTGGCAGGCGTGCCGTCCCCAGCCTGCTTGCGCTCGCCGTCCACTGCGCTGGTGCGGCCACCCTCAGCAGCATGCATCTTGGCGGCCCCGCTGGAGAGCCGGGCAATGCCAGTTGGGGGGCTGGAGCGCTGCAGGGCGCCCCTGGCGCGGTGCACTGGCCCGCCATCGCTGCGGCCCATGCATGGGGCTGTCCCAGTCATCCGCTGCTCCTCAGGCGAGGCGGGTGCGCCTGCCTCGGCACTCCAGCTGGGCCGGGCCAGGCAGCTGGTGGCGCCACCTATGTGGGTGGCGGCAAATGCGGCATCTGCCACGCTGGGCTGCAGCTCGGTCTCCACCTCCTGCAAGTGTGTGAGAGGGGAGAACACAGCAGAGCCAAGTTTTCAGCCACTGTAGGCAGCAGCAGGCCTGGCCCCTGGCTGCAGACCAGCTGCCCCATTGAGGCAGCCAGGGATGGCAAGTAGGAAGGCACGCTGCAGAGTGCGTGTGCTTGACAGCCATGCGGCTCAAAACGTTGCTGAAGTCCCTGCTGCCCCTCACCTCGGGCTCGTGCTTGCGGCGAGAGTAGCGCCAACACAGCCAGAGGCAGACGAGGTTGAACGACACTCCGATGTAGTAGGTAAGGGTGGGGATGATGGCCTTGCCCTGGGCCACAAAGTAGATGATCCTGGAATGGCAATCCACCAGCCGGCGACGCCTGCTCAGCGATGCAGCCATCCGCCTGCTGCTGAGGTCGGTGTTGCGAGGCTTGCAACCACACCCGGCATGCCCAGTGCGCATGAGCTGCATGTGCATGGGCAGGCATGGCGACTCGCGCTGGATCCCCATTATTTGCAGCACGGCACCATCATAAGACCTACCACAGGGCACAGTTCACTATGGACATGATTGCGTTGCCGGCGTGGATGCTGGCGCTGTCCTTCTGGCGCACCACCTGCAGGGCAAGCGAATGGTGTGTCGTGCGGGTGTGCCTCAGCATCCCAGGCCACCCTGCCTACATGCCATGCTATGCCACGCCATGCCATGCCATGCCAAGCGATGCCATGCCAACCGATGCCATGCATGCTGCTGCGGCGTGTAATTTGTTCCTACTGTAGTGCAGCCATTCCTCACCTTCATGACTGTGGCTAGTGGACTAGTGTAGTATAAGATGCTGCCCGCATTTGCCGCCATGCCCCACAACTGCAGCAGCGTGTGAAGCAGGGGAGTGGGCAAGGGGTGCATTGAGCTCAACATGGCGTGGCAAAGCATGAGCATGGGCATTGTGCCATGCCAAAGCAGCGGCATGGGCATGGGCATGGGCATGGGCATAGTGACAGCACGGCATGACACGGGCAAAGCATGGGCATGGCGTCAGCATGGTGTGGCATGTGAAGCAGCGGCGTGGGCATGGCGTGGCGTGGCGTCCGCATTGCTTGGGCATCAAGACCAGCACCTGGACAACCCACGCATGGCACGGGCCACAACAAGCCATGCAGGCACCACGCTGCTGCACACACCAGCTCCTTGGTTGACTGCGGCCAGCCGGCCAGGGAAGTCAGCGCCGCCAGCACCAGCAGGAAGGTGACGTAGCACAGCAGCAGGGCCAGCAGCCGGTCGCGAGTCTGTTTGGAGGAGGGCAAGGGTTTGGGGTTGGCAGGCGAGGATTGCAACCCAATTGGCAGCCATAAACGGATGGGTCAGGAGAAAGGGCGGTGCACAACCGCCCGCTGGACTGTGCAGAAGCATGCATGGCCGGCCTGCAACGTGTGTGATGGTCATGATGCCGCAAAGGGAACCTACCCGCTGCCGTGCTTGGCCCACCTGCATTAGACGGGTGAAGTCGCGCAAAATGACAGGTGGTTGGCCTGAATCAGCAGTAGTAGCAGGAAGCAGAGCAACAAGCGGCGGTCGGAGGAAGGCTAGCAGGGAATCCGCCCACGTGATGCACTCACAAGGATGACGGTGTTGAAGATTGCCACCAGCAGCCTGCAGGGCGAGGACTGGATCGCAAGGAATCGCCCGCTTGTGCGAGGCATGGCAACGGAACGGAACGGCATGGCATGGCGTGGCATGGCATGGCACGGCATGGCATGGCGACCATGGTCTGCCATGCCCGGGCATCGCTGCCACCAATCAGACGGGCATGCACAGGAGGCAGTCATGAGGAGAGCATGCTGTGCTCACCCGCCACTTGAGCTGACTGTGATGAAGGGATCACTGGTCACCACCGCACTGCATGATAGGCGTGGGAGGGGCAGGCTGTGATCTCACTGCATGCAACGGCATGGCCGAGCACACAGCCGCAGGCCACGGGTGGCCGCCAAGCAGGGAGCATGTTCAGATGGCGAATGCTGGATCAATGGCCTCCCCCTCTGCTTGGACAAGGCGCGACTGCGCCATCACTCACAAGACGTTCCAGCAGACCTGCATTGGAGGGCTTGTGCATGCAGCTGTGTACCGGTGCGCACAGCAAACGAGTCAGCTGCCGCAGCGCTGCTGCAGCACACAGATCTGTCTATCGATAGCTGCTGGGCGGCCCAAGCCCCTTACCGCGTTGCCAATCAGCACGACCGTGGGAAGCGGGTTGAACTCTGGGAAAGGGCGGGCGGGGGAATGGGGGAGCACAGACCTGGGCCAGTCAACAACACAGCGCACCCCGACGGGTGTGCATCGAAAGACCCGCAAGAAGCAGCCGTTGCGGGCCACCACCGCTGAAACTCCCGCAGCCGGACGTGCATCAGCAGGCGAGCAGGGCACATGCTGCCTAGAGCCTTGCCTCCAATGTCGCTGCGCCGCCGGGTGCGCCAGACAGCCCGCGTGGGAGATGCTGCCATGATGATGAACAGTAGGGCGCCGATAGCGGGCACCACATTCTGTGGAGACGGCGGCGGCTGGGCTGGTGCATTCTGTGCAGGCGCTGGGATGATGAGATGGGCGGCACCTGGCGGCCCAACAGCGGCTGGGCTGGAGCGTTCAAGGTGCCTCCAGCCCAGCTGCCTGGTGCTTCGAGCGGCTGAGCCTCCCAGCTCTCTGCATCAGGTGCCTGGAATGTCAACAAGCTGCTGCCCAAGGACCAGCCCGCCTCACCTCAAAGATGATGAACAGGGCGTCCGCCATGCCGCTTTAGTTGGGCTGCCCGTCTCTCAGCTGTCGCCCCCGGTGCAGTGCCGCAGTCGGCAACCGCGTCGGTCGGCGGTGGCGGCGGCGGCGAGCGCGGTAGCAGCTAGACCGCTTGAGCTGGCCGCCCTGCCCGCTGCTGGCACTAGCACACGCGTCCAAGGGCGGGCAGTGTGCTTTGGATGGCGCACGACCGGCCTCCCGGGTGGGGCAGCTTTGAGGAGCAGTGCTGGCACCAGCTTGTGCTCCGAGCCTCTGATCCCACCTGCTAGATGCAGGGGCAGGCGCACAACTGGGGCCACTGCCACCGTTTCTGTGGGGTGTTTCATGCCGCAGAGCAGCGCCCACCGCTCGCCGCCCGCATTGAGCGCTGCCCTCTTTGCTTGACAGGGTTGAGTTGCAGCGCAATCTGGACGGCACAAGCAAGGTACAGCAGAGCAGCGCGAGCGCAGAGCGGGACACAATGTGACGAATGGCAGGAGGCAGACACGCACACGCTGTGAAGTTGAACTGTGCTGGGTTGCTTTGTCAAGGGGATTCAGTCGGGGGCAGGCTTCAGCCTCGCACATCACCCCTCAGCTGCTGCCCACCACATGTGCAGCGCTGAAGGGCGTGGCTGGGGGCGTGGCCGGCATGCGGTCCCCTCCCTCGCTGCCCTCCCAGCCGGCAGCGTGCCCAGCAGAGTGGCCGCCCTCAAAAATGTGCATCAAGACCGGCCCGCTCGGCAGGCGGTCCGGCGCAACCGGCAGGCTCGGCAGGTAGGCCGTAATGCTCCTGCTGCGCAGCGCTGAGCCCGGCACGGGGGCAGAGTAGCCGCTCGTCTCGACTTCCAGCGCCCTGGGCGTGCGCGCCTCCGCAGCTCCGCTGGGCCGAGCAAAGCTGCTGGTGCCACCGCCAACATCGGTTGCGGCAAAGGATGCGGTGCGGGCGGGCTGGATTGCCGGAGAGGCGGGCTCTCCGGTTGTCACCTGCAGGGTAAGAGTGAGTTGAAGGGCCATTTACAACTCTACGCCCTCAAGCTGATACTGGCCCCCTTGTCTGGGGGCACAAAGCCAGGTGGCTACACAAGCTAGCCCCACAACCTTCTTGCGGGAGAGCGAGGGAGGCCAGGGGGTAAGCATGCCCAGCGCTCTTACTCGTCCTGTGTGATACAGCCTGCTGCGATGGCAAGCATGCACGCTGCGCACACCAGGTTGCAGTCTCGCACCCAGCCTCACCTCCTGCAGCCACTTGTGGCGCGGGTAGCGCCAGCACAGCCAGAGGCAGGCCAGGTTGAGGGAGGCGCCGATGTAGTAGGTGAGTGTGGGGATGATGACTGTAGGGGCAGTAGCAGCAGGAGAATAATTGACGCTGGCGGTTGGGAACCACAGCGCGGCGTGTACCGGCGACATTTTTGGGCCTGTTTTGAGTGCTTGCCGCCCCTTTGGCAGCACGGCCTCTGCCTGCCTGCCCCTCCCGCTCACCCTTTCCTTGCGCCACAAAGTACGTGATCCTGGCAAATGGAGCACGATGCAGCTGGATAGTGAGACCTCACGTGTTGGAAGTTGCACCCTTGCTTTCGCAGCCGCGCATGCAGACAGGTGGGCAGCGAGGCACACGCTGGTAGGCACAGCACCGAAGCTAGCGATGAAAACAGGCATGCTTGAGCTCACCAGAGGGCACAGTTGCAGATGCTGGTGGCTGAGTTGGCAATGTGGATGGAGCTGCTGTCCTGCTGGCGCACCACCTGCGAGGCAGTAACCATACAGCAGGACTAGGCAACACAGCCAGGCTGGGATGTGGCCGCCGGCAAGCGACTGCCTTGCTGGCACACCGTCGCTGCGCGACTCAGCTTGGGCGCAAACGATGCAGGCGTGCGTGCCGCAATGACATTGTGAGGGCAGCAGGGGGTGTATGGTGGACATGAACCGGGATACAGCAATGGCACTGGGATTGCGCCGCTTAGCCTCCACGTACCTTAAAGACTGTTGCCATTGGGGACAAGTAGAATAGGATGCTGCCTAGGTTGCCGGTCGTGCCCCACATCTGCGCAAAGGGAGCCATGTGAGCACAGTTCTGTGTTAGCTTGGCCTGGCTTCACGTGGCATCAACCCGCTCCAAGTAATCTGCAGTTGCCTGGTCCATGCCTGTGACTCCTTTCAACTTGCTGCCGTGCAGGTCCCCGCAGCGGGCCCAGCATGCGCAGCACACAGCGGCGCACCAGCTCAAGCTTGGAGCGCGGCAGGCTGCCCAGGGAAGTGACGGCGGCCAGGGTCAGCAGGACGGTGAGGTACACCATCAGCACAGTCAGCAGCCTGTCTCGGATCTGCAAGGAGAGTGGGGGGCCGAGAGGCACGACAACATTCCAGGTGTAGAGAGTTTAACGGCTGACAGGTGGCACAATCGGCAACCGCTGCGGCTCTAGCACCGGGCTGTGCCACGTGGGAAGGCGAGGAGGCACGGCCGCTTCGTGCAGCAGCGGCGGCAGCCTCACCCGCGGCTTCGCTTGGCCAAACAGCACCAGCGTATTAAACACTGCCACCAGCAGCCTGCCGAGGTGGAAGCGTGGGGGCGAGGAAGTGCAGGCGGGTGGGTGTTGTTCATGCACAACAGGCCAGGCCATGCCCAGCGAAAGCCAGCAGCTGCCGCCGCTGCCGGGTGGCACCCACACGCGCTGCACAGCCATGATTGCATGCTGTCAGGCCCCCTGCTTCCACGAAAGCTTAGACACTTTGCCCCCTGGTACGCTTCACCCCACACTGGCAGCCACTGCAGATTACACAGAGCGCCCCCGGTGCGCCTCACCCAACACTGGCGGCCACGGTGAGGTAAGGGTCACGGCTCAGGGCCGCGTAGATGCTCCAGCAGCACAGGTTCCCCACCAGGATCACCGTTGGCAGCGGGTTGAACTCTGCACAGCAGTGGGGTTGGTGCGCAGCCGTGCAGAGGGCATTGCCGGAGGACACGAGGGCAACCGTCAGGCAATCGCGCACACAGGGCCAGGCCGGCAGCCACCGCGCAGGCAGCTGCGCCACTGGCAGTCCAGATGGCGCCATGCTGTGACCTGATGCCAGACAGGGCCCCCAGGGCACAGCTGCCTTCGGGGCGCCGCTGCAGCAGCAGCTGCTGTGCCCCGGGGGCGGCGCCTTTGGGGCACAGCTGCCGATCCTACCGACGCGCTCACCCCCGATGTCCTTGCGCCGCCGCGTGCGCCACACCGTGCGGGTGGGCGATGCGGCCATGAAGATAGCCAGCACAGCTCCCAGGGCGGGCACCACATTCTGGGTTGGAGGTGGGAGAGGCGGAGGGCAGGCAGCGGTTGGAGCTTGGATTGCGGAGGGGATGGCGGCAGCAGAGGCAGGACAGTCGAGCTGCCTGGCCTGCAACTGACTTGGAGCACATGTGTTCCAAGTGAACCAGGGCAAGCGTGAGCAGCATCCGACGCCAGACGCACAGGCCAGAGTCTCCCCACCTCAAAGATGATGTAGTGCGCCCCTCCCGGCATGCTGGCGGGCAGGTGCCCAGGGGTGAGGCGCCGGGGCGGCGACGGCGGCGGCGCTGCTGCTCCAGCTGAGTCTCCGTTGAACGGCTGCTGTGAACAGGTGCTTCGGCGAGCACGAGGGACAAGTGTGCTGCCGCTTTCTGGCGAAGGGCGCTGCGCCTGCCTACCGGCCAGCTTCAAGCCGCCCAACCCTGCAGCTGCCCCTCCTGGCTCTGCTGCTGTTGGTGCTGATTGGCAAAGAGGCAACCAGGGCCGCGGCGGTGCATACAAGGGAGCACCCCTGCGCCTCACCAAAGCCCATGCAGCAGCCAGCGCTGCCCCGCTCTGCCACCAAAGCGCCCCCGCCACGTTGCCCTGCACCCCTCCCTGCCTTGTGCTTTGGCAGCAGGACTCACACCAAAATCTGAGGGACAGATGGAGCACAGGTGGCGCATGGCGGAATATAGCATGGCGCCGGCATGGGTGGCATGGGGGTTGTGCAGGAAAGGGCACTGGGAGCAAAGAGCGTCAAGAGAGCGGTCGATGGTAGCAGGGGTTCGGGCTGATGCATGCAGGGTAGCCAGGGAGTCAAGAGTGGCAGCAAAATGTACAGGCACCCCGCGGGGCAGTCACAGAAGACGTGAAAAAGCAGTGCAGGCAGGGACACATGTAATGTCGGAGCAGCCAGGCGCGCACGCGGCAACCGCTCCGCTCACGGCGCACCGCCTTCGGCCAGTCAGAGCATGCGGGGCCCGCCCTTGGGCTGGGGCTGGGGCTCCTTTTCCAGCAGGAACACAAAGCCGATGAGACAATAGGTGGCCACCAGCTGCAGGCCCAGCAGCCAGTTGGATGTGCCGTCGCTGGACACAAAGTAGGCCAAGATCACGGACACCGTCAGCATGAGGACCTGCAGTTGGGCATGGGCGCAGCAAGGGGCAGGCAGGGTTCAGTTGGAGGTGCTTTAGCTGCACAAAGTGGAAGAGGCTGGGAGAGACGGCCGGCATCGGCAACTGCAGCAGAGGTCGAGGGGATTGTTGGCAGGCATGGTTGGCTCACAGACTGCTGGCCACTGCAAGGTGCTGCCCCGGGCTGCTGATCTCCTCCGATTCATCTGCAAACAAGTCACACCCTACGCGTGCATGCTTGTGGCCGCAAGGCAGGGTTGCATATCAGGGATCATGGCAAGCATGGCTGCACCAGGTGCAGGTCCTGCAATCCCTCACCATGCGCAACGAATCAACTCACCGCAAAGCTGACAAAGTCGAGCACGAAGACAGGGCGGAGCTGCACCCCGGTTCCAAGCTACACAGCAAGCGTTGGCACGTATCAACTCACCGCAAAGCTGTCAAAGTCGAGCGTAAACGGCTTGCCCATGGCCCAGCCCACCAGCACCACCACGGGCACGAGGAACACGGCGATCTGTGGGGCAACACAAAGGTATACGCTGGTTCAGCGAGTGAACAGCAAATAAGCACACAGCTGCGGCAACAGCAACGCTGCCTCGGTGCCAAGTGCCACCGCGATGCACAGCCCGCTGTGTGTCCAGCGTGCACAGCATGCACAGCGTGCACAGCGCACACACACCTGGATGGAGCTGCCCAGGGCCACGGCAATGGACAAGTCCATCTTGTTCTTCACAGCCACAAACACCGCCTGCAAAAAAGTGAAACATGACATGGCACATTATGGCACAGTGTGCCATGGCCTGCTCACTTCGTTCCATTTTTCGCTGACCACAAGTGCAATGACGGAGCCCTCCAGGTAAACGCTTCCAACCCCACTCTTGCCCCAGCGGCGGAGTCCTTCAGGTAAACGTGTGCATCCCGCTCTGAGCCCACCCCGCTCACTGTGATGTGCTCCGCTGCGTTGCCCGCGATGGGCAGCACAATCAGACCCAGGAAGGCCTGGTTGATGCCGCTGCTCTCGCTCACCGCCTCAATGGCGCCCGTCAGGTACTCTGCGGCAGCGGGTATGTGCTTGAGAGTCTGGAAGCACAGCAGGTGGCCGTATTCGCACCGGCAGGGCACAGCAGACCACAGCAGCGCACAGCGGAGTGCAGCACAGCAAACCCCAAGGGAACGCAACTTCTGGCTGCAGCACAGCACAGCACAGCACAGCACAGCACAGCACAGCACAGCACAGCACAACGCCAGCACACCTGAGCACACGGCCACGATGACTGTGATGGACAGCAGGCAGGCCACTGCGCCGCTCAGGCTGAGGGCGGGCGTCTCATCCGACTCCTCGCCCTGCTCCAAGTGAGCACGGCAGCAGGCACATGAGGCACAGCCTGGCAGCAGGCACGTGAGCCAGCCTGTCTGCGCGTGCCGCTCGTGTCAGGTCGCACGGAACGCCGCGGCCCCAAGCCGGGAGCCGGCGCTGCAGTGCTGGTAGTCCAGAGCGCCGCGCATACTCCCATGTGCTGCTGGCCAGCCCTTACCCATGCACGGTTCCAGGCAACCTAGCTCAGCAAGCGGGCAGGCTCAACATGCAGGAAGCTGGCTTCACCTCGAAGCAGTCGGCGTGCGTCTTGAGCTGGAACAGTAGGTAACCCAGGTCTGCAGGGGGGAAGCCACGTCCGACTGTTAGCCACCTCCAACTGTTAGCCACCTCAGACAACAGCGATTGAGGGAGTGCAAAGAGGGAATGCAGATGCACACACAAAGAAAATCATGTCCACAGCACAACAGCGAGAAGAGCACATCGGGGTGCATTCTGAGCACAGCTGGCGACCATGGAAGGGCAGCGGCACTTGGCTGGAGCGGGTTAGCGGAACAACTCACAGATGCCAACCAGGATGATGGCGATGGCGTGGCTGAGGTGGAACAGCGTGTCCTCTGCGGCAAAGGCTAAGACGGGACCGCAGCTTGGCTCAAACCGAAGTGGCGTGCAGCACACATGCGGGGCACAAGGCACAGGTGCGGCTGAGGTGGAGCAGAGTCCTCTGCAGCGAAGGACAAGCAGGGTGAGAAGAAACAGCTGTGCGGCCATGCAACGGAACACCACGTGGCGGCAGCTGACAAATGGCAAGCCCCAAGGAGGTGCGACCACACTGGCGGCGCTGCTCCCTCGGGTAAGCTTACGAGTGATGATGGCTGGCCCATAGACCACCTTTGCGGTGGATGGAATCATGATTGCGATGCAGGCCAGGAAGAGGAGCGAGGAGGACACCTTGTTGGCCAGGGTGCTGCAGTGCGCAAGGAGAAGGGAGGGGTTTGGGTGGAAGGCGTCAGTACAAATCTTGAAGAAAGGAGCGAGGAGGAGACCTTGTTGGCCAGGGGGCTGCAGTGGAAGGGCTGAGAGCGGAGGTGCAAGGGCGTGATGGCAGCGCAGGTCAGGGGCGGGAGCGGCCAGGGTGCTGCCAAGTCGGGTGTGCGCAAAAACGGCACGCGCCTGAACCGCTGCTCCTTGTACTTGAGGCCTCCAAAGAAGAAGCACATGCCTGCGCAAGGGGCGCAGCCAGGGCAGGGCATGGGGTTGGATGCGGAGCAGCGGGGCAGGGCGGGATCACGCCCGCACGAGCACCAGCCTGTTGGCCCACTGTGTTGCACACCTGTGCCGTGCAGGCGGCAGCCCAAAACCAGCTGCTGCAACTCACCCAGCACCAGCAGCAGGTTGGACAGGATGGATCCAATGAGGGAGGTCGCCACCACTGTATACAGCCCCTTCTGCAGCGCCGCTATGCTCAGGATGCTGCGGACGGGGGCAGCAGCGGAGCGGCACATTGCGGCTGAGCAGAGAGCACGCCGCGTGCCTGGGACATGGCGTGGGGGCACTGCAGGCGCCGCTGCATGGCCGTCACTCAGGGCTCACTCAGGGCGCACGTGCTGGTGCACACGGCACAGCACCACCACCTTGCAAAGCGACTCACAGCTCCACAACGTTGCCAATCAATGCAACACTACCACCTTGCCACACAATGCAACACCACCCCTGCCCAAAGCACTCACAGCTCCACCACGTTACCAAACGTGGCGTTGAGCAGGCCGCCAATTGTGTCCCCAAACCGCACCGCCAGGTCCTCGGTCACCTCTCCCAGGAAAAGCGCCAGGGGGATGAGGGCCAAAAAGTTCTGGCAGGAAGGAGCACGGAGGGATGGGCATGCAGCGTGAGTCCAGGCGTCTCCGCTCAAGGCAGGCACAGGCGTTCGCGTGGCAGAGGCACGGCACAGCTGCCAATGAGGCCGAGCACAAGCTGCCAATGGGGCCGAGCACCAGCTACACTACACCTGCTATATACCAGCTAAACTACACCAGCCACACAGCCGCAGCAAGCACCAACCCACCGTGCTGAACACGAGGGTGGGGCTGGCATCGGTTGCGCCCGCCCAAATGCCGATGGGCATGCAGATGAGCAAGATGTTGAGGAACGATGAGGTCAGCATGTGCCACACCGCCCGCGCATCTGTGCGCGGCGCAAATGCGCCTGTGCAGGGGGTGGTGGAAGGGGTTGGCAGGAGAAGGCAGGGTGAGAGGGCGGGTGGGGCACCTTGCGGGCGCCTCTGCTGGGGCAGCCTTACGCCGGCCCTGCTTGTCGAGCCAAAGTCATGCTGCCCCGCACAAGTTGCCCGCGGGGCCGCTGTCGCTTGCATGGCAAGCCGCACCCATGACAGGCTCTTGCTGCAGCCACCAGCCGCCCACCTGGCGCGGCAGGGCGCAGCATGCCACTGGGCGTCCGCAGCGCCATGCCCGTGCCCAGCCCGCTGCCCGTCAGCATCTGCAGAGCAGCACGCAGGCAGGTAAGCAGGCGGTGATGGCCACCACAGCTTGCAGCTGGGCCTGGCACCTGCATGGCATGCCGCAGCTGCATCAAGCATGCGAGGCACCCCAAACGCCATGCTGCTTGCGCACACCTCTACAAACGTGTCTCCGACGTGTAAAACAGCCTCTTCTGCAAGAGCTCTCAGCCAACCCCAATTAAATAAACAACCAGCGATGCCTGCCCGCACCTCCACAAACGTGTCGGCGATGTTGCGCGCGCCCTGCTCCCCGCTGGCCAGCCGCTCCAGCCGCTGGGCGGAGGGCGACGGCTGCAAGGCGCCCTCGCTGCTGCGCACCACATAGGCGGGGGCGCCCGCCTCCTCACGCTGGGACAGGCCTGCACAGCGGGCGCAGCAGGAGTAGCAGGGGAAAGCGTGAGTCGGCTGTGCACTGCATCCAGGCAGGGCCTCTCGCCTCCTCACGCTGGGCCGGGCCTGCACAGCGGGCGCGGCAGGGCAGCAGGGGCATGGTAAGCAAGGAGTCAGCAGTGCCTCTCGCCTCGCATGCTGGGACGGGCCTGCACAGCAGGCGCGGCAGGCATAGCAGGGGCATGGTAAGCACGCGTCGGCAGGGCCTCTCGCCTCTGCATGCTGGGATGGGCCTGCACAGCAGCGCAGCAGGAGCAGCAGGGGAAAGCGTGAGTCGCCTGTGCACTGCATCCAGGCAGGGCCTCTCGCCTCCTCACGCTGGGCCGGGCCTGCACAGCGGGCACAGCAGGCACATGGGACGGACGTGCGGAACCATGTGCCAGCCAGCGGCAGGCGGATTTGCGTCAGCTGCCGTCGACCAGAGACCATAGCAAGCAAGCAGCGACGTAGGAGGCGCCTGCTCTGCCGCCTGCCCAGCCAATGCTGCTGTGCACATGACAGCAGCAGCAGCAGCAACTCCAACGAGCACCCGCCGGCCGAGCGGCGGCCATGCACAGCACAGCATGCAGCGCCACATCAGCCAGCCGCGCACCCAGGTTGCGGCGGGCCAGGCGCCACAGCTGGCGCGAGTCGCGATGCTGCCCGTACGCCGGGCTGCTCAGGCTGGGCCGCCGGCTGTCGTCGTGCATGGCATCGCCGTTGCCGCCGCCGCCATCTCCATTGAACAGCTCGGCTTCGGCGGCGCGAGCGGCGGCCCGCAGCTGCTCTGCCTCTTGAGCCTCGAGGGTGGGCTGCTCAATGAGCGGCGACTCGAGATCGTGCGTCTGGCGCCGGCTGCTAAAACCGCTCATGCCCGCATCCAGCGAGCCGCGCGGTGAAACGAGTTCCTGCTGCTGCACCAACACGGGTGCATTGGCGGGGGCACGGGGGGCGCCGGTGGCAAGGGCTTCAGCGGCGGCGGAGCAGCGCGTGCACGCGGGCCGGTCTGGAGGGGCATGCACGGTCCCAACCAGCATGGCTAAACTCTGGATCAAGATGGAGATGCAGTGTCAAGGGACCCCAGCACCCAGATGGGAATCTGGACCCGCCCCCCACCTGGGAGAGCGTGCGCGCCTCCCGCAGCACCCGCCGCACGGTGGGCATGCGGGTGCCTCCCTGGAAACTGCTCATGATTCAGGGCTGTGCTGCCCCTGCGGCAGTGTGCGAGGCCTGGAGGGGGCACGGTGGCGTTGCGGCGCGTGAAGGGAGCGGCGGCGGCAGTGGGTGGCGGCAGCCTCACAGCAAGAGCGTCGCTGGCACGGATCCCCGCACGACTCACACCAGCCGCCTACAGGGTCCTCAGGAAACGTTCGGTCGGCTGGCTCAAGCAACCCTAGAGGCGGGCCGTGTGAGCCAGGGCAGCGAGGGGGCGCACCTTCCCACCGGGGGCTTTCTGATCGAGGCGGTGTACTGTGGAGACGCGTATGCCAAAGGGCCAGCAGCTGCCGAGGCCAGCGCGCAACGGGGAGAAACCTGCGACAGCGAGGTCCCTGCCGGTTGGTCGCAAACGCTTAGGCCGCCGTTCCAGCGCGATCAGATCCTGTTGCAGTGCGGGGGGCCTCGTTTCAGGCTGCTGGGCGTGCTGCCGCTCGGGTTCTGCGGTCTGGGTGCGCATCGCCCGCTATCCTGCAGCCATGTCACTTGCTGTGTTGGCAAGAACATCAGCAGTGCGATCAGAGACCATCGTCGCAGCTGCGCACAGTTTTCAGTTTGCCGTGGCCTGCACAGCCGTCCCTGCAGCCCAGGCTCGCACCACAAGACGCCTGGGCAGTACTTCAAGTCATCTAAGAGCGTGTCGGCCCAAAACTGCACAGGTGCGCACCGCCGCTGCCGCTGCCGCCGCCGCCGCTCGCCTGCATCACTGCACCACGCAACATGCACACGGTGGATGGCGCTGCCGCGCCCCGAGCCATGGGCGCGGTGAAGAAAGGATCCACCCACAGCAACCCTCGGCGCGGCGGCGGGCAGCGGCTGCACGCCAGCCCTGCCGCAGCCGCCGCGCCCGGCATCCGATGACTTGCTGGGCTTGAGCATCCTCAGCAGGACAGATACGTGCCGAACAGCCAATGAATGAAGCCAGTTCACAACTGCCTGTTTTGCACTGCACATAGCCAGCCACGCGCAATGCACGGACGGTTGAGAGTTGGCCCTGGGGCTGCCGTGGGCTGCGGGCAGAGCTGCCCGCAGCCCGCTGCCCGATGCGGCACGCCCCAGGCTTGCTGCTGCCCTTGCCGCTGACACAAACACTGACCGTGTGCGCTGCCAATGGCCTCTGCTCTGCAGGTTGACGCAGCGGCTGTTCAATAGGCAACACCTGCGGAGGTTGATAGACCAGCAGCAGCGGAGGGCGGCACCATCCCGGGGGCCATCTTTCCTTGAACTGAAGTGCAATGTGCTGCCATGAACTGGTGTGCGCCCTGACTGCACAGCATTCTCTGCCTGCAACTTGTTGGCGTGCAACATGTGGTAAGCGTATAACGTGCACTTCAATCATGTGCACTTCCACATTCCACCACTTACCGACCATGGATCCATGGTAGTACCGGTACTGGATGATGCAGGGTTTTATTACATGCGCACATTTATCACTCACGGTTTCTGTGGAAAAGACGGTCGAAAGAGGATGTGCAAAAGACAGGATGCGGGATACGAGCGCTCTGCCTCATCGCAAGGGCAGGCGGACCTTGTGCTGGGAGTGATGGTGAGTGCAGCGCAGGAAGCAAATGCAAGGGTTATTCTTAGTGGCGTAAGACTGCTGCAGCTAGGTAGGGTGAAGGATGGCGGTAGGCGGCACTGGTGAAAAGTGGCGTTAGAAGCGGGGGAAGGCACAGGAAAGGGACAAACAGTACTGCACACAACGCTGGCTGGTGCAGACGCCCCATGAGTTCAAGGCTGCGGCACTGCGCGGAACTGAAGGAGTGAGTGGGCAGAGGGGGCAGCGCTGCGGAGCTGAGGTTGCGGGGAAGCATATGTAGGCAGGGTTGGCGCAAGAAAACGCAGGGGCTCTCCAGCAGGGCAGGAAAGCAAATAAAAACAAATGCTGGGGGTGGGTGGTGCGTGCAAACAAGGCACGCCCAATGTGCGCCGCGTACGGACAATGCTATTCAACTTCTTGACAGATTATGGAAACTGGGATGCATTTTGTCGACGGCTAGAGAGCTGAGGCACAGCGCCGGTGTGGTGCCACTGCAGGCGCTCAGCTGTTGGCAAACGGCGAAGGCGCCGCGGGCGGCGGCACTGAGATCGCCATCTGGTAGGCTGCTATCGTACCGGGCGGCAGGGGTGCAGCGGCTGGCGCTGGGGCCGGGGCGGAGGCCGCGCGGCTTGGGCGGTGGCTCGCCTGCTCGTGCCCCTCGCCTAGCCGCGCCATCAGCTGCGGTTCATGTGTGGCACATGAGGATGCATGTCAGCAGGTGGGGTGGGCCGCAGGCTGGCCCAGACGGTATCGCGGGCAGTGGGGCAGGCAGCATGTTGATGCTTGCAACCTGTGCGGTGGCATGCCGTAATGCAAAGCGCCATGGCCAAAACCACACTCCACACGATGCCCACCTGCTGTGCTGTGGGTCGCTCATCCGGGTTCTCGCTCAGGCACTCGAGCATCAGGTCACACACGTCCTGCAGCAGTCAGTGTGTTGAAGGGCGAGGTGGGTTCCCTGAAAGCAAGCCCTGGGCATTCGAGCATCAGGTCACTCACGTCCTGCAAATTGGGGCACGGGCCATATTGCTGCGTCACTTCAAATCTTCCAGCGGGGCTGCTTCCCAGGGGCCTGCTGACTGCCACTCAACCAAGACAACCCGCCACAGCCAACCAGCCAGCCCCATGCGCACCTGCGGGCACTCATCGGGAACCCTAGGCAGCCGCAGCTGGCCGCGCTGCGGCCGCTCGCCGGTGATGATCTGTGTGCGGTGGGGAGGCAGCGGCAGGTTGTTGATTGGATTACCAATAACTGCTTACGAAGCATGCATCATGCCTACCGCCTGACTGCAAGCAATACACACACAGCAGCGGCAGCCCCGGGCAGCAATCAGGGCTGTCCCTTGGCCACCTCACATGCACACACAAACCCTCACCGAACCCACAGCAATCAAGACAGAATAATACTCGCCTCCCACAGAACCACGCCCATCGACCAGATGTCGCAGGCAAAGCCCACTTGGCGGTTGCCCAGCAGCACCTCGGGGGCCACCCTGGGGGAGGAGCAAGGGGCATGGGGGGCATGGCAGGAGGTCTATGTGAGCGCGTCATCCAGCTGTGGGCTGGCTGCTTGCTGGTGTGTCCAGCCAGACTACGTGCGGCTGCGTGCTTAGCTGTGCCGACCTGTTTGGGTGCTGCTGGTCCCGCAGGCCAGGCGCAGCATGAACAGACAATCGTGCACAGCGGGCACAGCAGCCACACACGCACGCACAGCGTCTGTGCCTTGCACACCCCTCTCAGAACAGCGAGCACAGAAACATGCTCAGCCGGCAGCAGTCACACAGCCAGAGGAACGCACCATGCAAAGGTGCCGACCACAGGGACAGATCCTGAGAAGAAGGTGTGAACCTTGTGCCGCGAGAACGCCACGTCAGCAAGCTTGGCTGCACACGGGAACAGCCGGCTTGACGCTGTGAGCTCAGCGCAGCACATGTGGGCCTGCCAGCACAGCGCCACGTAGAGTGCAGGCTGCAGCTCTCTGTTCTGCCGCCCTGCATGTTTCCGGCAGCAGCCCCCATGCATGCTTTCCGCAACAGTCCCTCACCTGTGCCGCCGACGGTGAGCAGAATATTGGCGCTCTTGACGTCCATGTGTGCCATGCCTCGAGAATGCAGGTAGTTGAGAGCGCGCGCCACCTCCAGCGCCACGCGCCGGCCGCGGCGCCGCCACGAAAACAGCCGCTCCGTGCTGCCCGCCGCTGTCACTTGCAGCGCACTGTGCAGGTCCCGCCCTTCGCACAGCTCCATCACCACGACGCCCTTGCTTTTCGTCAGGGCGATGCCGTAGAGCGCCACCACGTTTGGGTGCCGCAGGTGCTGCAGGTGCATCGCCTCCTGCACACAAGCAGCAATCACAACAAGGGGGTGGGCAGGTTGAGACGTGCACTGCGATTGGTGCCACAGCGGCGGCTGCGGCAGCAGCAGCAGCAGCAGCAGCAAAGAGGGGTGATTACAACCTGCGGAGCCAGCACAAGCACAAGCACAAACACACATCGTAGAAGCCGTTGGCAGCAGCATACCAGCAGTGCGCCGCCAGCCGGCGAGGGTGTACAGGGAGGAGGCAAGCAGCAGGCCGGGTTGCAAAGCCCCAGCAGACAGGGCTGCAAGGCCCTACCCGCAGCGAACTCACCGTGAGGAAGGCTTGGCGTGCGGGGTTGTTGGCGCCTGGCCCAATGTCCATTTCCTTGGCAGCCTTCAACAGCACACGGGAGCGAGGCGGCAGCAGGCAGTCAGTAGCCGGCGCCTGCAGTGCAGCAGCTGCCGTGCGCAGGAGAACAACTGAACGCAGTCCCACAGCCGCCGTGTATCCCCGAGTCCAGCTCACCACCACTTCTCCGCGGTACACTGCTTTGTACACGTGCGCCGAGGCGCCGCGCCCAATCTCAATGGGCTGGCCGTTGGGGTGCCGCATGTACTGGATTTCAGAGGCGTCCACTGCCCACTCGCGCAGCGCGTCGGGCAGCGAGTCAGCGGAAACGATCGTGCCGACCGTTGCGTCAGACCCGCCGCTCTCCGCTGCTGCCAGAGCGTCTTGCACTTCGATGTGCTGCGGGCAGGCGAGGCGTGCAGAGGTGTTGGCAAGGGTGGACAGCAGCATGCAGCGCCTCCAACCCTGGTCAGAGGGATCTGCTGCAGCTGCCTGCACAAGCACGTGGTGCATGGCCAGGCGCAACCTGGCGACAGCCAGCCAGCCAGCCAATCCCCCGTTTGTTTCAAGTCCTGCCTGACCTGCACGAGCTCGGCAAGTGGGGGGGGTGGCACAGCCGTCTGGCGTGGACGGCTTCAGACCGTTGCTGCTGCTGTGCATCGCCCGGAACGGCGGCGGCACCTGGAAGGGCGATTTGGGTGACGAAACGCCAGAGCGCACCGACATATGTGGCAGGGAGCCGCTCTCCGTTGGGGTGCCCAGCGCCAAGCGCTTGCCATTGCTGCCTGTTCCGGCAGGCGGCAGCTCGCTGCTGGAGCTATCCGAAGTGACCTTCCCTTCCTCAGTTGCTGCCTTGGGCTGCGGTCCCTGGCGCTGCTGCCGCCGCCGCCGCGGCAGGCCCCACCACAGCAGGCCTGCCAGCGCTGCTGCTGCTGCCACGGCGCCCACCGCAATGCCGGCAATGGCCCCACCCGACAGCCCGCTGCTGCTGCTGCCGCTGTTGCCGCCGCCGGTGGCATTCAGCTTGAAATATGTCGAGCCATTTGGCACCAGGATGCGCAGCTGCGGATCCACAGGGCCCCGCACAAAGAAGCGGTAGATCGCGCTGGTGTTGCTGGGAGTGAGGTTTGGGTCTATAGGGATGCCTGCGGTGCACGAGCAGGGGAGGGAAGTTGCGGGGTCATGCGAAGGCCGTGCTGCAGCCAGGCCGAAGGTTGGGACCAAAAACCGGCATCCCGCTTATGCTGCCAGTTGCTGACGCAGCGGCCTGCGAATGCCAGCACCCGAGGCGCACTCGGGCTCAGCGTTGGCGCACCTTGCTTGAGAACAAACCCTTGGCAGCGCTCGCCCTCGCTGGTGCAGTAGTCTGTGCCATCCTGAAACGTGGCCTGGAACACGCAGTCGCCGGCCCCTGGGGAGGAAGGGCAAGGCATCCGGGGAAGCACCGTGGGCTCGGCAGGTGTCGGTTTGCGCCGTCTGCTCTTGCTCTACTTGCAGCCGTCGGATCGCTGCCACCGCCGCCGAGAGCCACCAGCACAGTTGCAGCGCATGCACACATGCAGATCTGCTGCCAGCCGCAGCTCCCCAGGTTACAGCATGCACATTCCACCACTCACAATCCGAGCGGGAGCAGTTGTAGCGTGAGTAAAGGAAGAGCCCGACACCGAGTGCCAGCTCATAGCCCTCCAGGGCGGGGGGCGGCTCAAAGGTAATGGGGCCGCCGCACCAAAAGGGCACGTCGGGGCCCTTTGCCTTGAGGAAGGGCGACGACCCCACCTGCGGGCTAGCCATGGTCTGGGAGCGCAGCTCGCCTGCAGCATGGGAGCAGGTTGCGCACCGGCGGCGGACACAGTTTGACACACCGGGGCGGGCCAATGCAGCGCGCTGTGCGGCAGCATGCAGGCGCAGCAGCTGGCGGCTCACAGCGCTGCATCCGCTGCGCACTCACACTGGCCGGGGCTAAGCGTGATGTTGACCTGGCTCATCTCATCCGTTGTGGCATAGCTGCAAGGCGGGCAGCAGGGTTGGGGGCGCTGGTTTGTTTGTTTCGCCACGCTGCCAAGCGCAGCACTCCAGTGCAGCTCAGCCACATGTGTCGTTGTGCCAAACCCCGCGGTTACAGCAGCACACACTGGCTCCCCGACCCGCGCGCCATACAACACACGGTGCGCATCGCATCGCAACCGCAACCGCAGCCTGCCTGCAGTCCTCGGTGCGGTTGCCCGGGCACCAGTTGAACAGGTTTGGATGCCCCTGGGAGTCGTCCCCCAGCCACTCCTGGACGGCGCGGCAGCACGCCTCGGCCGTCTGAATGCCATCGATGACGGCCACCACTGTGCCATCGTACAGCGCGTTGGGTGCCACGATGCCACCAAACCAGCCGGACGGGGTGCTGGCGTTGCTGTCGTGTGCGCCCAGGCCGGCGTTCAGGTTGACCGCCAGCTCCTCTGGGGTGGGGTGGATCACCTCGCCCTCGCCCTCATCTGCGCAGCAGCGGCAAGGTGTGTGGATGAGAACTGGCTGTGCGGGGGAGCAGCGTGCATGCAGTCAACAGCTTGCAGGCAGGTTGCTCAAGGCGCAAGAAAGCTGTGCTGGGCGGCTGTGCTGGGCGGCAGAGCTGGCGCAGGGGCAGGCATGCGGCACAACCTGTGACCACCGGCGCATAGCCCCCGGCAGCGGCACAGTGCACCCACATAGGAAGTATGGGTATCGCGAAGTCATCGACACCGACATGCCCGCAAAGGTAAACACGCCAGGCGACACAAATGAGTTGTCCCTCCGTGGCGGCTCCTTCTTCAGGATTGCAATCGGCGCGCTGCAGCCGTCCAGGCCTGCGGGTGCATCGCAGCGGGGTTGGGTGTTGAGCGTCAGCAACACCAATTGAGGGACAGGCTACTGCGCAAGGGCAAGCGTGGCATGGCCAGAGTTGGGGCACGAGCGGCGGGGCACGTAGGCAATGAAACCAATCTCATGTGCCCCGCCCAGCCACATAGCATATAGTCAGACGCTGCGAGCCGCACCTCGCTCATACACCACCACCGCCTTGCAGACTGCGGTGCTGGCCACCCAGCAGAGCACGAGGGCCTGGTCCAAGCTGTCAAACGCGCAGATGTCGCTGCGTATCGACCCGTACTGGGGGCACAGCATGTCGCCGCCGAGCATGCCCTGCCCCGGCTGCTCCATCATGGTGACGTGGGTGGGGAAGCCGCTGTGGCGCAGCGGAAACCCTGCGGAGGGAGATGGGTGCTGGCAGTGATCAAGGCTGCGCCAGCAGGAATCCACGCGGCACAGCTGGCCTGCTCTGCGTTGCCGCACCAGAAGCATGGCCGGCAGGTTTCTAGGCGTCCCAGCACCCACACAACGACGCACCTGACGTCACTTGCACGCGGGCGCCCTGGCTCGCAACTGTGGGCAGGCTGCAGTTGGCGGTCAGCATGCGGCACTCCAGGTGCGCGAGCGGTTCACCGGCCCCGGCATCGGTGCAGCCTCCCTGCAAGCGTGGGTGGTGCGGGCGATGGGGTGCAGCGGAAAAACATGGCGGCCAGCAGGTAGCATGCAGGCACACCAGGCTTGAGCAGCCCACCTGCTCGCCACAAAACTGGAACCACGCGCAGCCGTCGGTGCTGCGGCACAGCGCGCTGCAGGCCTCGGGGCTCTGCCGCAAGGCGGTGCCACCGGCGAGCGGCTGGCCGGCGAGAACGGCGGCCCGCGGCGCTACTATGGCGGTTCCCCCGCCTCCCGGCTCGCTCGATTCGTAGAAACTACCGCTCCTGAGTACCCCTACGTCCGCCTGGCCCGCTGCAAGGCTGCACAGCGAGAGCGCCAGCAGCGCGCCAGCGGCCAGCAGCGCAGCGCCCCCGTCTCGCTGAGTCATGACTCCGGGGCCGCCTAAAGCTCAAATCGCGAGGCGGCGGGGTGAGCGCAAGTCATGGCTCCCCGCTCGCAAGTGCTCCGTTGCAAGAAGTGCCTCTTTTTTTTTGCTTCGTTTCGTAGCTGCGTGGGGTTGGGGAAGTGTTACAAACGCACCGCGGCGGCAGATACTCCGCCCTGGCCCCAGCATGCGGCGCCAAACTGGCGGGACCGGCGGAGATGTTGCGCAGATATTGCATCTGATGCGAAAACAGTCGGCTGCTGCCCTTGCCTCCTCCCTGGTGGGTATACTGCATCATGCACAGTGCATTGCACAGGAGCGTTCCACACCCCGAGTTTCGGTGCCCTGTGGGGCGCACCATGCGTGCCGCTCTCGAGCACGCCAGCCCCTCAGGTTCAGCAACATGGCTGCGCAGCCGAGGGCCATCCATTGCACAGGTTGGGCCCAAGCAGCTTGCCAGCGACTTGATGCAGCCGAGGGCCACCCACTGCACAGGATGGGCCCGGGCAGCTTGCCCGCAACAGGGCCGGCCAGGTACCGGCAGGCCAGGCGGCTTGGGGGTCGCATGGCTGCCATGCAAGCGAGCCGGTTGTCCTGCACAGTGGCAGTTGGCGTTGGCATGGGCGGCGAAATTCCCAGCATGCCCGCAGCCCGACTAACAGTAGTAAGCCCCCCAGTGCTGAAAACATCGCCTCCTGGATACATTTGGGCGCTGGTGAGCAAACGGATACATGCAGGTGCCAGTTAAACTCCACGTGCGATGGCGCACAAATGATGGCGCACAACCGCTCAACCACCACCCTGCTGCTCCTCCTGCTGCTGCCCCGCCGCCGCACCCTGCTGCTCCTCCTGCTGCTGCCCCGCCGCCGCACCCTGCTGCTCCTCCTGCTGCTGCCCCGCCGCCGCACCCTGCTGCGCCGCCTGCCGCTGCTGCCGCAGCACCTCTGCCTGCCGCTTCAGGAACGCGGCTTTGAGCCGCTCTCGCTTTTTGGCTTCCGCCGCCGCTCGTTGCTGCCGCGCCGCTACCGCATGCTCCCGCTCGGCTGCCGTCTCATCTATGACCTCTTTCAGGCGCTGCAGGGACGCAAGGGCAAAGGCTTCCGCCGCCTCGGTTTTAAGAACAGCCAGGCGGCATGTCTCCTTGTTCACTGCGCACCCGCTCCGCGCACAACTCGGCTCCATCCGCGCCTGCATGTCACCGCCCAGCCAGGCAAGAGCCAGCGTGCAGCAGCTCTCTCTCCCACCGCCTGGCCCGCACATGGCTAGACTAGCAGCTACGTCCATGCGTGGCCGCTCTCTGCACCCACCTCTCGCCGCTCCGCTCGCCGCCGCTCCGCTGCATCTTCCGCCGCTATCTCCGCATGGGCGTCCTCCTCCCAGGCCCGCCGCCCTCGCTCCCGAGCCATGTCGCCGCTGACCAGGCCGCCTGGCGGTAAGGGTGGCGAACAGGTAGCCAGGCGACTTGCATGGTACGCCAAGTGCGGCGGAACAGGGGGCGCGTGCAAAGGTAGAATGAGCTCAGAATCCAGCCGGGCAGAGCGCCCCTTCTGCGCCAAGGTTCCACAACGGTTTGGGTTTCTGCAAGTGCATGTGGCTCCAGCATGGCGGCAGGGCCAGCCCCTCCCACCTGTCCCGCTTGCTACCGCCAGCCCGGTAGTGTCGACCTCTTCTTGCTGCCGCGGCTTCATCAAAAAGTCGACCTCGTACTTGTCGCCTGCACAAAGAATGGAGGAACACAGGAATTGCCTGCCACGGAGTAGCAAAGGCTGACGTGGTCAACCTCGTACGTGTCGCCTGCATCGAATGTGGGAAGACAGAAATGGACTGTCACGGATTAGCAAGGCTGACCATGATGCGCGACACGGTGGCCGCATCTGGCGATCAACCTCGTACTTGTCGCCCGCAAAAAGGGCCGGCATGGCCAGCGTGTGGTCCTGGGGTATGCACGCAAGCCACGCTACAGCACGAATTGCGCCCTCCTGGGAAAAAACGTGCAGCACACAACACAAGCTTGCCACAGATTGACTCCTCACCCTCATCGTCCTCCTCCCCTCGCGCCAGCCGGTCATACAGCGCTGCCTTGCGCTCCAGCGCCGCTCGCGAGTCTGCGAGCCGGTCGGAGGCTGTCTGCAGGTGAAGGGTGGGGGGTGGGGGCAGCCAGGTCGGCCCAATGTTACAAGCCGGGCTCCACGTAGGGTGCAGTCGGGACTCGGCAGATCGCTGGCACGACTCGCAACCACCTGAGCCATGCGCAGCACAGCAGCGGGAAGGTAGCCAACTGTGATTCAACTCTCCAAGCAGCCCCCCTGTGAGTCACCTTGATCTGGGCCCTGTCCTTCTGGTCGCGGGCCGCCACCCCCGCATTCTTGCGCTCCAGCAGCGCCGCCACGGGGCCCTTGCGCCTGCTTGGGAAGGGATGCCGCCAAAGCTGATGAGGCAAGCAAAGGGCCAAAGCTTATGAGCAATCGAATTTCCCGATGGATGAGCATACGCGCCAGAAAACAGGACACATCAGAACACATCAGCACTCGTCGCACCTGGCTCTCAACTCCTCCGCATCCAGTTTGCCCTCTTTCACCAGCTGCGCCTCCTGCTGATGCTTCGCAACCTGGGCCTGCGACAGTTTGCCCACATTGTCGGCCCATTGTCAGCAGCCCAACAGTCAGCTATGCGCAAGGCGGCACCGCAGGCCCCTGCACAAGTTGCACGCCGCCTCGTGCCCGCTGGGCCTGCTGCATGCACCGGGAGAAGCGCGGCCACAGCAGCGGCTGCCGAGCAAACCCTGGCCCTCCCCCGGCCCTCCCCCGCTGCCCAACCTGCAGCGCAACAAGGCTGCCCGCTCCCACGCCTGCACAGCAGCAAATCATGGGCGGAGGTGGCCATTATGGCGGCCGAATGCAGTGCCAACACAGCGCAGAATGCACGGCACCACCAGCAGGGCGGCGGCGGCTGCCGGCGGCAACAACAACAAGGCGCACCCTCGATCTCGCGGCGGCGCTTGGGCTGCACGCCGCTGGAGGCCAGCCAGCCCAGCGACTCCACTGCCCGGCCAAGTGGCTTCTTGCCCTCGCTGCTGCCTTTGTCCGCCATCGTGCAACGGCCGCCAGCGGCGGCAGGCGGTGGCGGCAGGCGGCGGCGGTGAGGAGTGGCCGCTGGAGCCGCTGTGCGGCTTGGTAGCACGTCGCTACAGCTTCGGCAGCGTTCTGTCCTGGCTGCAGTCGCTCAGAGGCACGGGAGAGCGCTGCCGAGTGCGGCTTGGCGTCCACAGCGCCGGCCGCCAATTTGCACGACTTTAAATATGTAGTGCAGTCTAACACGAAACGCTTGGTGCAAATGAGACCTCCTGGAAAGCTCCTTTCAGCCGCCGCCACCGGCACTGGGCTTTGCTGTGACGGAAGTGCTTAGCAGGCCGCGCGATCGGTGGCTCCACCAAAACATTTTTGGAGTTCGTTTCTGGCAATGCTGGCGCTGTCAGTGGCCTGCAGGCTCCTGTCCGCACCTGCTCTTACTGCACAGCCTGCCTGGCACCTTTTCAGGTCGCGCATTGCAATAAAAAGACTGCGAAGACCTTCAGCTCAAGCGATGGCGATCAATGGCCGCTCCTCGGAGGCGGACCCTGCTGCCGCCGCCGCCGCCAGCCCTGCCGCCCACCTAGTTTGGTTCCGGCCCGGAGACTTGCGGCTGGCCGACCACGAGCCGCTGCACACCGCTGCCATCTGTCTGCAGAGCCAGCTAGCCAGCAGGGGTCAGACAGCGGGCCAGCCGGCGCCTCTGCTGCTGCCGTTCTTCTGCCTCGACGAGCGGCAGCTGGCCGCTGCGCCGCACTCGCTGCTGGGCCTGCCACAGCTGGGTCCTCACCGCCTCCGGTGGGTTGCGCTGCTTCTGGCCAGCTCCTTGTTCTGCGCTCGGCGTTCGTGCACATTCTTCCTGTGCTGACTTGCGCAGCTGTGCATCGCTCGCAGCCTGTCGATGAACGTGTCAAGCTTCAGTCGCATCTCACATCAGTGTCCCACCCTCCGGGCAGGCTGCTGCTGGAGGCGTGCGCCAGCCTGAGGGCGGCACTGCAAGCGCTAGACAGCGACCTGCTGTGGCTAATTTGCCGGCCTGAGGCGCTGGTGGGGCACCTGGTGGCTCTAGCAGCAGCTGCCGGCAGCCAGACGGTTGCATTGCACCACTACATCCAACCGGGGCGCCGGTCGGCTGAACTGGAGGATGCAGCGGCAGCAGCGTTTGCGGCAGCAGCAGGGGCGCACGGTGCGAGCAGATGCGGGCTGCTTGCCGGGCTGCTGTGTTTGCTGTGTGCTGCTGCTGTGTGCTGAGGTGTGCGGCCCGCTGAACTGTGTGGCACCGTGTGCATTCGCCATGTGATCCTGCTGTGCCTACCAGCAGCTGCATCTGTGCCACCTCCTCCTGTTGCTCAGGCCTGCCATGCAGCATCCACCGCTACTGGGGGCACACTCTGTACCATCCAGCCGACCTGCCATACGCTCTCTGGGGAAGCAGCAATAGCAGCAGCGGCAGCGGTGTGCAAGCTCGCAGCAAGCCCAGCACAGCAGCACATGCAGCGGTAGAGGAACCGGCAGCAGCAGCAGCAGCGCCAGCACACAGCCTGCCTCAAGCAGGTGGCCCTGACTGCGGCTGGGTCAGCCGGCAGCCGGCATGGCTGGAGCCGCTGCCGCTGGAAGTCATGAGCGATTTTCGGCGAGTGCTGCAGGCACACACCCCTGTGCGGCCCCCCTTGCCGGCACCACGTGCCAGCAGCAGCAGCAGCAGCGGCGGCGGCGGCGGCGGCGGCGGCGCACCTGCCTTGCCGCCCTTGCCGCCAGCCGTGGCGGCTCAGGCTTGCAAGGAAGGCCTGCTTGAACCGCTGCCAACCGCCCCAGCTGCTGTGTATGCTGCAGCGGGGCCAGCGGCACAAACAGCGCTGCAGCGGCTGGAAGCGTTGGTGGGGCAGAGCTTCTCAGACCTGCAGCCGGCTGGCTCGGGCTGCTGGGACGAGCGCTGCGCGGTGCCACTCAGCATGGGAGAGCAGCAGGGGCTGCAGCGGCTGCAGTACTACCTAGGCCTCGAGCCCAGCGATGGGCACAGCACGCGGGCGGCGGGGCAGCCGCCGCCGATTGCTGGCTATGCTGAGAGCCGCATGGGGGTGAGTGACTTGACTAGTGGTTTGGGGGGCTGGCACTGGCTGCATGGATGGAGCGTGGCAGGGTTTGCGTGAGCTCTCATTCCAGGCACGTCTGCGGCTGACCAGGCATTCCAGACACGCCGTCTCACAGCATTCCTTGCTCGCCTTCTCACCCCCAGCTGTGCTCGCCGCAACCTGCTGTCGCAGCCCTGGGGCGTGGACAGCAGCGCCAAGCTGAGCCCCTTCCTTGCCCTGGGCTGCCTCTCGCCTCGAATGATCTACTGGGAGGTGCTGCGGCTGGCAGCTACGGAGCAGGCGGCTGGGGGAGAAGCCTGTGCAGGAGCAGCAGCAGCAGCAGCTGCAGAGCAGGCAGCTGGAGCAACAAAGGGAGCAGCAGCAGGGGCAGCAGCTGTGGGGCCTGGTGCGGCAGCAGGGGCAGCAGGCAGTGCGGCAGCAGGCAGTGCGGCAGGCGGTGCTAGCACAAGGGCGGTGGCCCCGCCTGCATGGCGGGAGCCTCAGAAAGGCGACACCTGGCGGTGGCTGATCATGCATCTGGGCATTCGGGACTGGTTCATACTGTCGGCCATGCAGAATGAAGCAGGTGGGCTGGGCTGCTGTGCTTCACTTCGGTGCTCCGGCGTTCTTGTCGGCATGGTATGCAGCGCAGTTGCCTGCATGCTTTCACAGTAAAGAGTAGCTGCGTCTGTCAACCGTTGTACTGTTAAACCACACCACGGCGGGCCGGCCGCAGCAAGCGACACACACGCCTCTGCTGTCCAATTGCCGCAGCGCTGGATCGAGCTCAGGGCATGTCCACCCGGCCGGCGGAGTGGCGGCAGGATGCCGCGCTGTTTCAGCGCTGGGCGCGCGGCCAGGCAAGCTGGTTGGCAGTTCATGGGGAAAGTCGCTAGGGCAGCTCACTTGGACAGCCGCTTACCTGTGGCATGAATGCACGGCGCACGCCCTGCAACACCCCTGCTCTTGGCAGCCTCCTGGCATTGCCTGAGCCACTCAACCTCCGCCTCACCTGCAGGCAGGGCTGCCAGTCGTGGGCGCTTGCATGCAAGACCTGCTTTGGACGCGCATTTGAGTGCGGTCGCTGCCACTTCCCTTCCCCCACCTGCTGCTTGCTGCAGACGGGGCTGCCATTCGTGGATGCTTCCATGCGAGAGCTGGCTGCAACCGGGTGGATGAGCAACCGAGGGCGGCAGAATGTGGCCAACCTGCTGACCAAGGTGGGGATATGCTGGGCTGTGGCTGGGCTGTGGCTGGGCTGTGGCTGTGCTCGTGCTGTGTGGTGCTGTGCTGTGCTGTGCTGTGCTGCCATCCTGTTGCTCATTGTGCAGGCTTGCACCTGGACTGGCGGCAAGCTGTCCCCTTTCCCACACTTCCTCATGCGCAGGGGCTGCACCTGGACTGGCGGCATGCACCTGGACTGGCGGCAAGCTGTCCCCTTTCCCACACTTCCTCATGCGCAGGGGCTGCACCTGGACTGGCGGCAAGCTGTCCCCTTTCCCACACTTCCTCATGCGCAGGGGCTGCACCTGGACTGGCGGCTCGGAGCGGAGCTGTTTGCCAGCCTGCTTGTGGATCACGACTGGACGCTCAACACCACCAACTGGGCATACAATGCAGGCACGCAAATGACCCTCAAGTGAACGCTGGACGCCGCCTTGCATGACATGTAGATTTCGCCTTGCACATTGTGCGTCCAGCTGCAGAAAGGCTGTCCAGTCATCACTGCTTCCGCAGGTGTGGGCGCCGACCCACGTGACCGAGTGTTCCGAACAGTGACCCAAGGCCAGCGGTGGGTGCAGCAGAGAGGGTGCTGTTGCCTGAGCCATGCTGTGCCTGTTGCCTGAGCCATGCTGCCAAGCACCCGCCGGCCGTTGTGGATCACCCTGCTTTGGCTCAGCTTTAACTGCTCAGCGCCGCCTTTGTTGGGGCTGGCTTTCCCCCCAACCCGCTCGCCGCCTTACCCCACACTGCGCGAGTTGCAGATATGATTCGGAGGCGCGCCTCATCAAGGCCTGGCTGCCGGAGCTGGCCGGTCTGCCCGCTGACCTGGCACACCAGCCCTGGGCAGCCAGCCCTGACCAGCTGGCTGCAGCCAGGTCGCGTCTGGGAGAGCCGCCGGCGGCAGGAGAGGCAGCGGGAGAGGCAGCACGGCCTGTCGATTCAGCGGGTACAGGCAGCGCGGCAGCAGACGTGGCAGCAGCAGTTGCTCAGGAGGCGGCGGCAGCACAGAAATCGCCGGCAGCAGCGAGCGATGAAGGCCTGCTCTTCTACCCGCTGCCGATCGTTGACCCTGCCACCCAGATCGGCAAGGGGCCCAAGCCGCGGCGCTAGTAGCTCTGTTTCGCACGGCTGCTTGCTTCGGCGCCTGCTTACCGCTCTTGTGCCTCACCTTGCTGCATGTGGCCGTGGCCAATGGCGCTGGGTTTGGGTTCATGTTACAAGCTGTAGGTGCGGCACATGGCAGCAAGAGGGGTTCTCAGAATACAGGGTGATGTTGGGGGGTGTCGATCGGTGCATTCGGCGCTGCCGCATCAAAAAGGGGGTGCATAGGAGCGAGAAAGCAACAGGCAAGCAGCAAGTAAGAAGGGCAAAGGCAGCAGAGGAAGCAGAAGGGAGGCACGTTCAGCAGGAAGGCCAGCTGCGGTCACAGCTCAGATGGCTGACGCTGTGCGCGGTGACAAGTGGGCTGCATGGCATGGGCCAAGTCTGCTGCCGCCGTGGCTGCAGCAGAGGCCCCACAGCTGGTGGCTAGCCGCTAGACATCCACGGACCGCATGCAATCATGGCAGAATGGTGCCGTGTGCGTTGCTCCGCGGCTCTCTCGTGGCCCGCAGCTACGCCTGTCAGCCAGCATGGATTGCAAACTGCTGCCCAATTACGGCAGGATGACGCCGTGCGCGTTGCGCCTTGGCTCGCCCGTAGGCCGCGCCCGTCCGCTGGATGGCACCCCCGCCAGGCTGTCAAATCGCGAGGAGAGGCTGCCGCCTGCAGGCGGGCCCTCCACCTGCAGACATGGATGGGCGGGCGGTGGGCAGAGAGAAGTGAGCATGGCATTGCAACAGTTTGGACGATCTCAAGCATCACACATGTGCCAGCTAAGCAGCAGCATGGCCGCCTCCGGCCGCCTCCATGCACCGACTCCGCGCCACGCGTGCCTGCTGCCTGCACCAACCTGCATGGCTGCGCGGCCGCCGCCGTTGTAGCTGGGGCCGCCGTAGCCGCCGCGGGGGCCGCTGCTGCCGCCGCCCAGGAATGGCTTGCTCAGCACGCCGCTGGTGGGGATGTGCGCCGTGGGGCGGCCGCTGCAGGGCAGAGGAGAGCTTGGGTGAGTGGTGGGTTTAGGGTTGAACAGCGCCGAGCTGCCCAGCAAGCGCCCTTGGGTATACTAGGCATGCAGCCAGGCACTCTTCCCCTCCAAGACAGCCCAGCCGCTGAGGCCTTGTGTGCTGCACGCAGCCAACCTCAGCTTGTTGAAAATCGGCGACGCCTGGACACTGCTGGGATTGAAGCGATTTCCAACCCACACCACACCATTTCGCAGCACCCACCTCAGCTTGTTGCCGATGGTGACCTTGACGTTGCGGTTGGCCCCCTGCCGCGCGCCGCCGCCGCCGCTGTACTTGAGTGCGCCGCCGCCCTTTTGCACGCCGCCGCCGCGCGTGGCCTGCGAGCAGCAGCAAGGGCAATGGAGAGGTCAGCGGCATCATCACGCCAGACAAAGGGCAGCTTGGGTGCTGCGCTGCCCTTGTGCACGCCACTGCCGCGTGGAGCTGCGGAAGTAGCGCAGCGCAGGGGGGGCAGCAGATCCGAGGGCGGCTGCACCAGTTGAGGAGGCTGCAGAGCACAGGGCATTGCAGCACAGGTGCACCAGCGCACCTTAAGGTTGTCGCTGGGCCGCGGCACGTGCTTGGGGCGCGGCACCACCAGCACCCGCCCGCCGCTCTTGGTCTGCACCTTTTGCACCTGCGGGCGCAGCAGAGCACGGGATAGCAAGGCGGGGGGCATACTATCATCAAATAGCACGCGAACGGCCGTCCAGGCAGGCAGCACCCGCTCGCCGCTCTGGTCTGCGCCTTGAATCAAACCTGGTAAGCTCAGCGGGCAGGCCACCAGTGGGTGCACCGCAACTTGGCAGGTAGCCAGCACTCCTCATCAACACTGCCTACTCAGCATCCTGCCTTCCCCGCAGCAAGATGCCCTTGCAGCGCGCCTTACCCGCGCCGGGCCGCCCTTCTTCTTGCCACCGCCGGCCGCAGCCGCCTTGGGCTTGGGCTTGGGCTTGCTGGCCTGCTTGGCCTTCTGCTGCGCAATCAGCTCGTCCAGGCTGAGCCCGATCTTCTTCTCAATGTCCGCCTCCGACATGGTGGTGACAAGTGTCAACTGCTGCCTGAACACGAGTTGAAGAGGGGAGAAGAAAGAGTGCTGAGCACAACCTGCCTCTCGGACAGGGTGGTGCTGCGGCTGCGCACGTCAGTGCCTGGCTCGCGTCATACGGCAGCGGTGGGCATGTTTGGTGGCAGGCGAGGTGGAGCTGCGACCAGCATTCGGACAGAAGGGGCCAGGCAAACGTGCGGGAGCCCCGGAAGCAGGCGGCGCCGCTCGAGCGGCGGCGGCGGCGGTCAAGAAGCGGTGCGCCATGCCTCCCGCGCCGGCTCATAACGTTGCGGCAGCGCTGCCTGCGCCTCCTCTGGCAGCTGAACGCGTCAGAAGGCAGGCGGACGCCCGACACTCACCGCCGCTTGGTTTCTCGAGCTTCGCTGCCGCTGTTCCGCGCTGTGAAGTGTTCAGACAGCAAGATCTGCGCCCTTGGTTGTGCGCGGAGGGCTGGCAGAGCCTTGAGAGCGAGGATGGAACTCCGGCTCTGAAAGCTCGCTACGCAGCTCCTATCGGGGCGTGAGACACAAGCAGAGGCGTGCAATTGGGCTGCGAAGCCCCGCGGCGACCTCGAGTCAGCCAGGGGCGCGTGCGGCGGCAGCGCTGGCGGCGGTCATGCCGGGCGACGCGTCGGGACGCTCGCGCCATGGTGCACGCCTCCAAGCTCAGGACATTGTTGAAAGAAAGAAGCCAGACATGTGGATGAATGAGTGGGCACTGCCAATGGAGGAACAGTGGGAATCATCTTCGTATGGTACGCGCCAACAACGCCCGGCCCATGCCCCGGCGGACACAGCTCAGCGTCCCAGTCCGTTCAACGGAGCACGTGGGAAGGGACTGGTCCAGCGCACCGGACAGCCTACTTAAAAGCCTCACCAGTTGCAAGTGGCCCCACTAGCTCTTTGTCTGAGGACTGACTGCCTTGCTGCTGGTGTTTCGTTATGCAGAGCAGCCAGCAGCATCGCTGGATTCGTTTGTTGCATGGTTCATCCAAGACAGCAAGCAGGACCTATCTCTGTTCCGAAGCACCGCTGCCGCTGCCATTACTGCTGCCATTGCTACTGCTGCTGCTGCCGGGCGCCGGTGGCAGGTTGAGCTTGACTCCCTTCTCCGCCGCCTGCCGCTCAAGCTCTGCTCGCAGCTGCACCAGGGGGCAGTGCAAAGTGGGGCGGATGGTGCGCAGAGTGCTTCGGCAAGCCCCACGGGTGGGGGCTGCACACGCGTGCGCAGTACCATCGTGCAAGTTGCCGCCCCCAGTGGTGCACGGCTTCCCATGCGCGCATGAAAGCAGCAAAAACAATTCACGCCCAGCCAGCCACCGACGCAGCCACACAGCGCCTGCAGTGCAAGTACGGCACAAGAGGCCCACCTGCGCGAGGAACTGCTCCCGCTGCTCCCGCGTCTCCTCAAGCCGCTGCGCCTCAATCTCCGTCACCCTGCGCCAGCAGAGTTGGATGAGAGTGATGGTCAGGCGGCCAGCCAGAGGTGGGGCGTCGGAGGGGCGGAGGCCTGGCGGCAAGCCAGCCATGCTGTCCCCCGACGTAGTGGGCAGCACTGGACGGCTGCCGCTCCAGCTTGCAGCAGCCGGCTGCAGCAGCAGCCAGCTGAGGAGAAACGCACGCCAGCAGGGTTGCACACAGCACGTGCTACGCCGCTGGCTCGTGCCCCACAGCCAGCCCCTCACTTTTCGTAGAAGCCGGTCTTGATCATGAACAGCTCCATGCCAGCACCCAGCTGCAGCAGGAGGTTATGGAAGCAGATGCATCTGAGCACTCGGCCGTGCCGCCTGCCGCTGAGCGGCACTGGGCGCATGGCGAGCTGCAGCGCTGGGCGGTGGTGGTGGACCCTATGCACTGTGCACTGTGCACCGTGGAGTGAGGCAACAGGTAGCAGCAGCAGCTGCCGCCATCAGCAGCTGGATCCGTTCACCGTGAAGCACACGGTGGCAATCTTGGCATAATAAGTCCAAGGGTTTGTGAGTGCCACCTGCGGCGCCCGCCCCGTGCGCCACGCTGCACCGATCATTGCGCCGGGAGGACCTGCAAGGTGCAGGGCAACATGGCACGACCGAGCTTGTTGCGTTCCAATGCAGCGGATTCTGTGGTGACGTTGCTGCACGAAGACACGGTGCGGCGGCCTTGCAGGTGTGCAGCCGGCCGCAAGCAGGCGGCAGTAGGGGCGGCGGCGGCGGCGGCGGCGGCACGACCCCAAGCTGTGCTCCGCGGCGCACCTCACCAAGGCTTGACGAATGTCGGCAGGTTGCTGGCTGTGTTGGCAGGGCCAGCAGATGCGCAGAGGCAAAGAGCAGGGCTCCTGGCAGCGGGGCAGGCACAGGCCGGGAGTGGGAGCACGGCTGAGACGCAGCGATCACACACCTGCAGCGCTGCAAGGGGCGGGGGCCTGTAATTGGCACCGCCGCTTCCATGCTGCGCTCTCACATGGGCCACTGCCTGGCCTCTTCACAGGCCGCTCCTCGCCAATCGCATCGCCACTGCTGTTTGCCATCGCCGTCAGCCCCACCGCCGCCTGCCACCCACTTTGCCGGTCGGCCTTTGTTTCTAGACCGCACTAGCCCTTCCCGGGGCGCAGCAGCCGCCATGGCGTCCAAACGCATTCAAAAGGAGCTGGCAGGTGCGCGGCGGGGGCGCCAGGCTCGCCCTGCGCGCGGTCGCGATCGCTGGAAGTCAAGACCGGCGGCCTGGGCGACTTGGAAGGCGGTGCCTGCGCTCAGCAGGGCTCAGAATGCAGGCAGCAGCGGCGCCAGCGGCCGTAGACCTCAATCCAGCGCTCCACTTTGCCCTGCCCCTCGCCCCGCGGGCCTGCCAGCCTGGGGGCCAGCCGCATGGGCCCGATGCCGGCGGCCGCCGATCGCCTGGGCAGCCAGACGCGCCGCCAGCTGCCCGCCGCCGCCTCTGCCGCCGCTGGCTGCCCGCCTGCTGCCTGCCCTGCCCCACACGCGGCCCGCCCCACTTCCTGCCTGCAGACCTCCAGAAAGACCCGCCCACCAGCTGCTCGGCGGGGCCGGCTGGCGATGACCTGTTCCACTGGTGAGCCCGGGGGGAGCGGGGCCGCGTGCTGACCGCTGCTGTGTGGTGCCGAGCGTGCCGCCATTGCAGCGCACGCGCGCGTCGCTGCCGCACACACTGCCTTGCTGCAGTGTGACATTGCCTTGCTGTCGTCACCCAACAAGACCGGCAGATGGGGTTGGCGGGCTGTGGCTGCAGCCACATGTGTCATCCGTCCGTTGCCGCCGCCCGTTGCTCATGCGCTTATTTGCGGGCGCGTTCCCTCCCCGATACTCTGCCGTCCCGAGCAGGCAGGCCGCCGTCATGGGCCCCAGCGACTCCCCTCCATGAAGTTATGTCTTGTTTGTGCATTGGGCCTCACCACACCTTCATCCCTGCCCGTTGCAACTTCCCTGCCAAGCAGGCAGGCCACCATCATGGGCCCCAGCGACTCGCCCTACTCGGGCGGCGTCTTCTTTGTGACCATCCACTTCCCGCCTGACTACCCCTTCAAGCCGCCCAAGGTGCAGTTCCAGACCAAGGTGAGCAGCTGGGTGGCAGGTGCAGTGCCGCGTTTTCTGGGGGCAGCTGGTTTGCCTCTGCGAGCAGACGATTTGGGTGCAAGAGTGCAATGCGGGTGCGGCGGCATGGTTGGCGCGCTGCGGCGGACAAGCGGGTCCGCCTGCAACATCCCAGCAACGTTGCCAGTTGGGCACCGGACAGTGCCGCGCGCCTGGCCAGCGTTGCGCCCCACCTGCCGCTGGCTGCTGGTCCCTCAGAGAAGTGCTGTGTGTTTCCTTCGAGCATGGGCGCCCCGAACCCCGATGTCTCCGCCACCCCAACTCCACTGCAGGTGTACCACCCCAACATCAACAGCCAGGGCAGCATTTGCCTGGACATCCTGAAGGAGCAGTGGAGCCCCGCCCTCACCATTTCAAAGGCAAGCCGGGCGGACACAGTCGGCTCTGCGGGGAGGACCATAGAGGACCACGACCGTGTTGCGTTAGCTGTGCACTTGGGCGGATGCTGGGCCGGTTCTGTTGGCCTCGCCCGCGTTGCTCACAGCACCCGTCTGCTGTGGCTGGATTGCACGGTGCCGCAGGTGCGGCTGCTGGCCAGCCCACAGATGCACGCCGCATGCACCTGAACCTGGCCCATCCCTCGGTTGCCTTGTGCAGGTGCTGCTGTCCATCTGCTCGCTGCTGACAGACCCCAACCCCGATGACCCGCTGGTGCCCGAGATTGCGCACATCTACAAGACGGGTGCGACTAGTGTCACTGCAGGCAGTTTAGGGTTGGCGTGCGGGCTGGCGTGCGCGTCTGTTGGGCGCGGGCCGTGTATGCTGCATGCTGCATTGTGTCGGCCAGCCAGCTGCGTGCAATCTTTGCAAGCAAGGATGCGCGGGCAGCCGCCGCATGCATGCAGCGCCAGCACCAGCAGCAGCAGCTGCTGCGGCCGTGCTGCCGCGCATCTCTGCACAGAAATTGATTGCTCATCCATTCTTACACGTCATTCTATGCTCCTGCAGACCGCTCGCGGTACGAGGAGACAGCGCGCGAGTGGACCCGCAAGTATGCGATGGGCTGAGCGCCTGCCGCGCCAGGCGGCTGTCCAATCGCTAGTGGCCAGGCGGCTTGCTTTTTAGGAGCCATGCACGCGCGCCCGGCCAGAGCACAGCAGGCCACGCGGCCCCCTCGCAGCAGCAGCAGCAGCAGCAGCAGCGTGCGGCGGCGGTGGTGCAGGCGGGCGCGCCGCGCCGCGCTGCACACCCCTCGCACTTGCACCCCAACCCTTAGGGCGGGGGAAGGGGCGCGGAGGGCGCCGGCCCCCTTGCGGCCTTCTTTCCTGCAAGGCAGCACTGAGCAGTACTGTGTGGGCCGGCCAGCCCAGGCGCCTCCCTCGCTGATTTCATCCTGTAGACAGTGTCTAGGTGGCAAGCAAAGTGAGCGGGTTGCAAAGAGGTGGGGTGCAGGAATAACGCAGCTGACGAGTGGCGAATCGCGACAGATGAGAGCGTTGGGAGGGATGCGGGGAAAGGCGAGCAGCAAAGGGGCAGGAAAAAACAAGCGGTTTGGAATGGGACGGCGGCAGGGCAGCGGATCATGGATTGCAGCGGGCACTGGGGTGGTGCATGCGGGTCGGGCAGGGCGTGAGGAACCTGCATTTGCTGGCAAGCGCCCCATTCCTGCTGCGCCGCCTGCTCTCGGCCCCGCCCAGCGTTTCACAGGCTAGCGAAGCCGAGCTTTCGCCCAAGCCCGTGCGTTACACGGCCTGGCTGCTGGCGACAGGTTTCGATCAGTGCTGCTCAATTGGAACGTCGACTATTACGCAGATCGCTAGCTGAGCTTGCCTAGGTCCATCTTCTTCTTGATCGCCTGCTGGCCGTGGTAGACCGTCGCATCAATGATGCCGCTCACTGCGGAGAGGGGGAGGAGGAGGGTACATGGGGCAAGTGCTGGGTTTGTGGGGGGGCGTTTGGGATGGTGCCCGCGGTACACCGCGTCGCGTCAGTGATGCTCCAGGTGATGGTGATAATGTGATGATGCGGGAAGGCGCAACCCAGGCATGCAGCCCCGCGGTGGCCTGCTGTTGCCACCAGGCGCAGCAGGCGCAGCAGGCGCAGCGCACCTGTGAACACGCCGCCGATGATTGCGCACAGGGAGGTGACAAAGGAGAGGAAGGAGATGCGGCTCTCCTGGAACCGGACCTGCGCCAAGGGCGGGGCGTGGGAGGAAGGGTGATTTTCGACAAACAAGCAGAGGAGGGAAGGAGATGCGGATCTCCTGGAACCGGACCTGCGGAAAGGGTGGGGGTTGGTAAAGGGTGAGGCGTTGGCAAGTAAGCAGAGGAGGGAAGGAAATATCGGCTACTTGAAAGCAAACGTGCAAACAGGCACTGAATGAAGCAAGCAATTGTGGGGTAGAGCCGGACACCTGCCCCAGACGGGCACCCAACCAAGCCGACCGAACCGTTGCATGCGCCGACGGCCTGCACCCCCCAGGCAGCCGCCCCAGCCCTCAACACCACTGCATTCCTAATGCGGCAACTCCCAAGCCCCACCAATGCCGCAACTCCCAACCCCCACCAATGCCGCAACTCCCAACCCCCACCAATGCCGCAACTCCCAACCCCCAAACCCCATTAATGGCGTAGCCTCCCACCCCCACCTTGATGGGTGACAGGTCGTAGAACAGGAACACGCCTGGCAGCTGGCCGCCGCCGGCGCTGGGGGACGCCGTTTCCCGAAAGTGCTCCGTCACGCTGCGGCGGGGCGGTTGGGGGCGCAGTTGTGGTGTCAGCATAGGCCGCAGCAGATGGCTGTGCCCCAAATTCCCCAACAATCACCACATGACTCCCAAACAGAACGCTCCCTCATGCGGTGGCAGGACGGGCCGAGGAAAAACAGCGCGCGGGATGGCGTGCGCCCCCGCCCTCGCATCCGCACCTGAACTGGTTGGTGTAGATGGTTTCGTTGCGCAGGTTGGAGTAGGAGGTGGGCACCACCTTGAGGAAGTACTGGTACAGCGCTGCAAGGACCATTTGCCAGGCACGAGTGCGGAGCCAGCGGTTAGTAAGTGGCGACAGGAAACATGGCACCTGGCACCTGCGTTGCCGCCGGCCCGAGCCGCTGCGCCGCCCTCCCACCCCCAACCCGTGCAAGGCGCATGTCAGCCCGCCAAGCGCCATGCCTCCCAAGCAGCCGAGGCGTGCGCACCTGCGTTTTCAGCCGCCTTGAGCTGCTGGTGCACCTCCACGCCGTCCAGCGGGTTGCGCATGCCCTGCAGGTACACACAGAAAGGGACTTCAATGCGGATCTGATTGCAAGGGTGTGATAGCACCGCGGGCAGGCTGGCAGCCCAGCGGGTTGCGCATGCCCTGCAGGAAACAGTTGCGAAGAAGGGAGTCAGAGTACAGGAATCGAGGGAATGACTCAGCACAGCAACCAGGCGGGCAGTTCAGTTAGAAGCGTGCCCTGCAGATAAATACACGCACCAGTAGGTCACTGGCAACCTGAGAGCGCAGGCTTTGGGTGGGACAAGCAGCGGCAGGTGGCAAGCTCCTCTGCCCGCATTCTCTGGCCACAGTGTGCACTACTGACTGCTCCCCAAGCGCACTCACCGGGTACTCCTTGCCAAAGGCCATTTGGTTGTGAAGTAAGCAAGGACCTCAAAAGTTTACGAATGACAGGAATCGAAGCAACAGCCACTCACCGGGTACTCCTTGCCAAAGGCGAGCTTGTGGATGGTGTGGGAGAAGTCAAAGCTCTTGCCGGCAAACGGAGAGCTGCACGGCAGCACAGGGGGCAGAGCAGCGCAACATGGGAACGGGTGCGTGGGTTCGCGGCCGCGTAGCAGTGCGGCAGGAGCGCATAGCATGCCATGTGCAGCGGCATTCTGTATCGCAGGACTTGCCACAGGGCCGCAGGCGCCCTGGTCTAGCTGCAGCTGTCTGGCAAGCAGTGCAGGTACAACCAGGGTGTAATTGAGTTAACTTGCACTCACAGGTCGTGGATATGCATGGACCCCTGCTGGTAGCTGCGCCCGGGGGCAAAGTGGAAGTTGCCCGCCACCTGATTTTGTGGGGGAGCAGTGAAGCATGCAGACAACGGTTAGGAGTGCACCGGCCAGGATCAGCCGTGTCCCGGCATAGCCGTCCCGCAGTCTTCTTTGCGCAGTTCTGGCCGTTTGTTACCATACATACCTTCACCCGCTCTGCTGGTTCAGCACCCATTCACAATAACTCGCCTTGTTGATTGCAGCAACAGCAGCCGGCATAAATAAATGTCTGCAATGCAACACGCATGACGAAAACACTGTGGTCCGCGGCACATGTCCACCCGCACCTTGTTGATATGCAGCTCGCCCCACATGTGACACCCCTCGCCCGACTGCCCATCAATCTCCTCCTTGTACCTGCCACCAGGATTGACATGTACATCAGTGACATGAGCGAGTGACATGAAAAGGCGATGGAGGGAGTTCCCACGCCTCGCTGTGCAACACCCCTTTTCAATCTGACACTCGCAAGCAGTTGCTCAGCACGCCTTGCAAGCAGGCATCGCAACAGGGAGGCAGGCCATGAGGAACCGAAACTCACCCCTCGTGGTGGCACTGCTCGATCCTCTCCACATCCAGCAGCGCCCAGCCCTTTGAGCGATACGCCTCCCGCACCTGCGGTTGAGCAAATGGCCAGCAGGCGCAGCATGTGACAAGGCACGCAGGGAGCAAGCCAAACTCTGCCCCGTTGCCGGCAAGCAGAACCGCTCTGCCCTGGCAACGCGCCTGCCCTGCCAACTCCCCTGCTTGCTCGGCACACGTGTGGCAGAACCGCCCCCCCCGCAACATCAACCCTGCCCCCCGCAACATCAACCCTGCCCCCCACAACCGCAACCCTGCCCCCATAATATCCTGTGCCCCAACCGCACTGCCCAGCCCTCCCCGCACCTCAGCGCAGGTGTTGCAGCACTGCCCCTCCCGCGACTGCGCGCCGTAGCAGCTGCCGCAATAGTTGGGGTCCTGCGAAAGGAAGAAGAGGGAGAGGGGTGATTCGCAGCTGCGGGAGAAGTGATCTGTGTGCTGTCACGCACAGCCTACCAAGGAGTGCAACCGCTGCCGCAGTGGCTGGGATTTTACAAAGAGGGAGCACATCGTGTGTCCGCACCAGCCGCTTGTGCACGCCGTGCAGCCACCGCAGCTGTGCAGCGCAGCCCCCAGCGTTGCACAGCAGCCTTTCGGCTGTGCAGCGCAGCTCCCCAGCCATGCTCGATCGATATGCACCACTCAACCCCTAGAGAGCATAGTGCTTGCCCTACGACCCTAACAGCCTCAGTGCTCGCCTTCTGCTTGTCCTCTGCGAGCCCCCGCCCGTTCTGCTGGGTGACCACCGGCTGGTCAGAGGGCCCCACCTTGCCCTTGGTCCCTGCACAAACAAGCAGAGGAAACGCAGCAGTATTGGCAGTGGGCAGTCCTCTCATCGGCGCGGGCACCTGCTGATCAGAGGGCCGCACCACGCCCTTGGTCCCTGCAGAACGCAACCACAGGCGTGAGTTGGCAAGGCAGGGACGCGCAGCCTGACCCCTGCTGTGCGAAGCACAGCAACCAACACTCGAACCAAACAACCAAGACGCAAGCGGAGATGCACAGGGCAATGCAACTGGAGGTGAGAGGGCGGTGCAACAACAGGCGCACCCTCATCCAGCGGGGTGCCATCTGCCGCCAGCCGCCGCTTGTACACGGAATGGTCCACCTGCAGGCCATGGCGAGCGGGAGCTCGAGAATTGAACAGCGCTAAACAAACATGCTGCCACCATGTGGCTGCTCCCAGCCCCGCTGGTGCAAGTGCGCCTCCCAGCCCAACCTCCGGCTGCACTGGCCCGCAACGTATGTCCACACACACCCGACGCCGAGCCAGCCACACACTCAGCAGCGGCGGCAGTCCAAAACACAAACAAAACAAAACAAAACCTCCGCTTTGGGAGGCCTCACCTCTAGCTGCACCTCCCCGCTGATGTCCATGGCATCCACGCTCAGCCAGGCGCAGGGCATGCGCGGGAACGTGACGTCAAACTGCAGCAGGGCTAAGGCCATGGTTGTGGTAAATCAGCTATGCAGCACAGCAGCCAGCAGCGGTGGCGACGACGACCAATGGTGGCATCGAAAGCAGCAGCACCAGCAGCAGCAGCAGCAGCAGCAGCTGCTGCAGGCCAGCAGCCAGCAGCAGCAGCAGCGGTGGCAGCACCCCGGCCGACACAATTGTGGGGACAATTGTCGCAAGATGCTGAAATAAAACACAGCAGGAGATGTTGACAACCCACGTGTATCGCCAGCATCTCCCCCCGGCTCGTGTCCACGCTCAGCTCGTTCACGGTGGTGACGCGCGTGAACAGGCCTGCAGGGGAGCAGCAGGGGTGGCCAATGAATGGCATGATAGTGGCCACCGCATTCACATCTTGGCAGACCACCACGTGCTCAGCTCGCCACAGCTGCACTTCATGGCACCCGCTGGCCGGGCGGCAGGCAGGCGCGCACTGCTGCACAGCTGCAAAGGCTGCCCACAGCGCCCGTTCAACGGCACACGATCGGCAGCACAGACGGCGCCGAGCAGCGCAGGCGGAAGCAACAGAACCCACAAAACCCACGCCGGCTCTGAAATGAGCAGCATGAAAACTTGCAATCGGCAGGGCTGCCCCTGACAATGCTGCAGCAGCCAAGAGCGGCAGCAGTCGAGACTCACGCAGCTCTGAGAAGAACAGGAGCGCCATGAACAGCGAGCTGATCAGCGTGATTGCGCCTCCCGCCGACGTGCGGTTGAAAAACTCCGCCGCCTCCTCGCGCTGCACCAGATGGAAACAACAGCAGTGAGAGCGAGGCTTGGACTGGTCTTGGGTGGCGAGCATTGGCGGCAGGCGGCGGCGGCAGGCGGCGGCGCAGCAGGGCCGACCGAACAGCGCGGGCACGCCCCTCATTCACATGCGGGCATCTCTCCGCAGCAATTGTCGGCCGGGCAGCCCTCAAAAAGCCGGCGCGGCGACTCGGCTCCCTTGCGGGCCCCCAGCGAGCGCACCTGCTTGGGGAAGGCATCGCACTTCCTCAGCAGCGCGGCGAGCGCGTGCTGCTCGCCCTTGTGCATCGCGTCGGGCTGCCTGCGCAGGAGCTCCTTTGCCGAGCGCGCTCTATCGCTGCATGGCTCCCCGCTGAGAACTAGATAAATCGATCTGCGACCCGATTACAGGGGATCAGCGCCGGAAGTGCGGAGGACGGACGGCGCCCCGCCACCCAGCATGGTCGCCGCTGGTCTCTCCCCCAGCGCAATGTGGCATTAGGCGCGCTCGATAGCAAGTCAGCCCGATTTCTTTATACCAGGGCTGCAACCAGGCTGTGCAGTGAGGCGGTGCTAACTGGTGTGTGCACAGCATAACGCAGTTTGAGCTGCACGCTGCGCCTGCCCCGCTCGCGCTGCCGCTGCTCCCGCCCACGGGATCTGCATGCGGCCCGAGCCCTGCCATGTGGATGTCCATCATGCAACGGTTGTTGGCGAGTAAAGCAGCCCCTTGGGTGCCGCTCTTCCTCCCTCCTCGTTCTCATAGCTGGCGCCTGAGCGCGCCCCCGCTCACGCAACCGAACGCCACGTGTCAGCCACGGCGCAGCGACGCATCCGCGTCCATCCGTGCATCACTTCATCCATTACCGCCGGCGCCAATCCCAGGGCACTCACCTCGACTTCTGCTGTGTTCCAGCAGGTTCGCGGGCGAGGCTCATGCGCAGGCACCACGCAGCTCCCTGCGCAAGGGCGCGTACCGGCACTCGCTGCTCGCTGCCCCTGCTGGCCCCGCGTGCTGCGCCAACTGACCTCCAGGTCAATCTACTACGTGAGTATGTGTAGTGCTGTAAATGTACGAGTGCCAGGAGGGAGGTAGCTGGTGCCGGGGGAGCGCCTACCCTTGGCCCAAGCGGGCGGCTGGCCCGCAACCGCCGCCGGGGCGGGAGCTGGGTGCTGGTTTGGCGGAGGCGACAGAGGGCCCCGCGCTGCCCCCAATTGCTTCAGATCACTTCGAAATGCTGGATCGCGGCCGGGGGGGATGGGTGACAACACGTTGGGCCGCGGGAGCTAAATGCACTGTGGCATGTCTAGGTGGCCACTGCTGCCAATTCGCGCATTCTGTGTTACCGCAGCCAATTCCCCTCATCGATAGTAACTTACCACCGCGTGTTCCACCCATCGGCGGCCCCGCAGCGCTCAACTCCACCAAAGCCACCCACCCAACTCGAGCGGCAGTCATGAAGGCAAGCCGCACGCCCCGCACCGTGCATGAATCAGCTTGTGCGCAAGGGGGCAACGCCTGGCAGGGTGTCGGGAAGGGCTGAAGAGGCCGGGCAAGCCCACCCGCCGGCGGCAGCTGCCAACCCCACGGACGCCGCTCTCATACCATCCTCGCTGCGATCCACTCTGCTGAAAGCCGCCCCAGCCCACCCTCTCCACGCTCAAGGGCCACCGCTGGCCCCCTGCTGACCGCGGCGAATCCTCCCACGGCGCCGCCGCCCTCGCCGTCCCCCGGATTTTGCGCCGATATGCCGCCGTCCGCTCCCTGGCTGGTGCAGGCTCTCCACCTCGCGGTGTTCCTCGCCTGCTTGGCGGCCGTCTCGGCGGCCAACTCGCGTGCCCTGAACTGGTACCAGGGCGACAAGTGCCACAAAGGCAACTATGTGAGGAATCAATTCGTGGGTTGGCTGAGCCGCTCCTGGCGCCCTGGGTGGGATGCCCGCGCCTTCCGGATGCACCAAATCGCGATGTGGGCACAAGGAGGCCCCTCGCCTCCCGTACCGCCCGCCACTCCCCAGCCCGCCCAGACCAGCCCCAAACCCACTCCCTCGTCCCCCTTGTGCTTGTCCTTCCACAGGTATGCGTGGACAAGCGCCACTTCTGCCTGGTGAGGTTGCAGCCGGCACCGCATCCGTACCGCACGCACGCCGCGCGCCGCACCTGGCGCCCTTGCTTGCCTGCCAGCGGCAGCCATCCAGCTTTTGCCGTTCTGTTGCTAGGGCGTCTTGTGCTCACGCGCCAGCACTGTACATCACCCCCTGGCAGGGCAACACTGTGATGCGGTGCGCGAGGGGCACCCACTGCAAGACCCAGGTGGGCACTTGCACTGCTGGCTGTGCATGCCCGCAACTCTCATCACATGCATTTGAGCGGTCCTGCAGCCGCACATCGGCAACTGCGTGGCCTGGTGCCCAGCAACACTGCACTGCTTGGGTCCTGCTTGGGCTCCTCCCACCGCCTCGCATTCGCTACGCGCTCCACTCCAGCGGCGCCCTGATTGCTTCTCAGCCTTTCATGACTGGACCCTCCCGTGCAACCCTCCCCTGCAGCCTACCTGGAGGCGTGACGATGTCTCCCCCTGCGTGAGTGTCTGTACCGCTTGGTGCCTTTGGCCGCCTGCCCTGGTTAGAGTGATGCGTTCGCTTGGCGCGGCATGCCAGCGAGGCGCCACTGCTTGTGGGTGGTTTGGGTGACAAAGCACCCAAACAAAAAAAATGGGCGCATCGTCCAAACACATTTCACACAAAAACGCGGTGCAGATTACCGGCTCCTCCAGCTCCCCCACGGCCACTTCTATGCATCGGCCTGATCCAGTCTATATTAGAACCCACATGTGCGATGAAACCCCCGTGGTGCAGATCTCAGGATCCTCGAGCTACTCCACCACCTCCTCCAAGCCCAAGCCTAAGCCCAAGGTGGGGAGGGCGGCTGGTGCACACTTATCTTGCACACGAACCTGGTGGCATCTGGTGGATGCAGTGCCAGTTCCACATCTTATCAGACCTTGGTCGCAAATGCCAGGCCCACTCTTGGCACGGCTTTGTGGTGTGCACTCCACGAATAAGTAGCACTGCATGCATGAACATGGCACTCAGCTCCAGTGCACCAACAGTCAGCTCATGCTCCCGATGGTGTTGTGTGGCATGCCGCAGGTCGACTGCGGCCACGAGTGCGACAAGAAGAAGAGCGACTACCGCACTGGTGGGTGCACACTTTTTTGCGACTGCCACATGGTGTGCTTGTGCTGCGTTGCTGTGTTCTTAGCTGTGCTAGCGGATGGCAGCCCAGCCGACTGACCGGCAATGAGTGCCGCGGGGGCAGGAGGTGGAGGTGCAATGCAGCAGTCGTGCAGGCCAGCTGAGCCAGAACGCCGGCACGCTCTCTGCCCCCCACACTATGCAGCCAGCTGCGAGGGCAAGTCCGGCTGCCACAAGCCCGTGAGCAAGCGGTGCCACAAGGCAAACTACCACTGCGTGGACGGGTGCGTTACCTCCCGTGCTTCTGTAGCTACAAGTGGCCCGGTTGCGCACCATGGATGGCAGTGGGTAGCGCTCCGGGGCGTGACACGCCACCCGCCCAGCGCCCGTCAACTCTTGCCGCTCGCCACTCACCCTACCCAAACCCTGTCCCCGTGTGCCTTGCAGGAAGCACTTCTGCCTGGTGAGGCCTCCGGCCATCTTTGTCTGGGCGGGCCATCTTTGGAAGGGCTGGCCGTGTCACAGACCGGTGGTCGGGTTGTGGTGCATGGGTTACAGCGTTGTGCACCACTGCTTGCCTGTGTTGCGACATGGCGCACATTGTAACAACACGTGCTGCTGCTCCCCGGCCATCCGTCTGCAGGGCAAGCACACCATGCGCTGCGCCAAGGGTGAGCGTTGAGAAGTGATGGGGAGTTGCGTGTCTGCATGCGTCCAGGTGGTGGGTTGCAGCTGGCTTACAACACAGCCGGCTGAGTGCTGCTCGATGGCACTGGGGGGCCCACACGTAGCCATTCAAGGCCCGAGCCCACTTCTTGCGTAGCTCTCTGCCTATTCTCTAAACCGCATTGCGCTCCTCCTGGCGCGCTCCCCTGCCGCAGGCACCGTCTGCAAGACATGGCCGTACGAGAAGTGGGGCATCAGCCCCTGCGTGTGGCCTTGAGCCCTAGCAGCGCCGGCCGGCGGAGCTGCGCTCCAACACCCCCGCCCCCCGGCGGCAAGCGAGCGCAGCACAGCCAGCCAAACCATGGCGCCTCGAGGGCGCCGCAGCATACGGCCATGCTGGATGCAGCTAGGTGGCTTCAACAGCCCGGCCACCCAGCCACCCCAACTTGGCCGCCCAGGTCTCCTAAGAGCATCCCATCACCGACTGAACAACTGCTGCGCAGCGCCTGGCGGGCTGAGAGATCAGCCCTCCTGCCGCCGGCGCAGCAGCCACCAAAAACCCACTAGCCGCCTGAGCCGGCTGCCGCCGGGCGCAGGCGGCGCTGTGACATGCACTCCGCCTGGCCGTGCCCCTTCAATCGCCCTGCGGTGAGGGAGCGATACCGCTCCCTGCGATGGGGCTCTTTTGAATTCCTCCTTGCTCATTTGTCGCGATTCCCACGTGCCTTGTTACACTGCACCCCGTCCGTCCTGCCTTTCTGAACGATACCGCCCCGCCCCGCGGCATAGCAGCCTTGCTCCTGGATTAATGTTCGAGCCCAGACAGTGAACCGAGCAACTGCGAACCCTGGCGCCCCTACCTACTGACACCTCCAACAAAAAAACAGTCGAAAACACAACAACACACCGATGTGTAGAAGCCGGCACGCCCTTGCAAGCGCCTCCTTACTAGCGAGGCCCCCTTTTTCCTCGATGCTTCTCAGCGCACTCCAAACCACGGCGGTTGAGCCCCTGTGGCGCATGTGCCGGCGGCCCCGCCCTTGAAACCAAACCAAACAACCCAGTTACCCAGCTAGCTGCCTTCCTGAGCTAGTTTGCGAGTTTTATGAACGAGCGTTTCTTCCTGCCTTGTGTTTCGTGCTTGATTCTGCTGATCGCACGCGCGCTCGCATCCAGTTTGGGGACATGTGCTTGTAACTCTCTTTCATGTGGCCAAAGCCGGGTGGCATGCGTGGGGCGCCGGCGCCGCCTGCCGGCCCTCAGCGAGGCCCTGCCGGCCTACTGCCTCTGGCAGCCCAGACATGGCAACTGCCTCCGCCAGCCAACCCAGCATGGCAGCCAGTTACACAGCAGCTTGGATGGGGAGGTAGTGGGTGGGCGTAGAGCACAGCAGGGCAGGGGAGACACTGCGCGGCAGCCGGAGGGTGCAGTGCTGCCGCAGCAGTGGGAGGGTGGGAGGGTCTGGACAAACGTTGTTGGAGCCACCCCTCACGTGGCGTTTGTACAGGGAGCATGGCAGGCAGCTGGGGAGGGAAGGAGCCAGTGGTGGGTCGAGGTTAGGTGGGATGGGGTGCCTGGCGCATGTGAACAATGTGTATGTTGGCCCGCAGCTGAGGCAGAACAAAAGGCACAGCAGCTTTGCCTCAGCAGCCGGAATCAGGGAAGAGGATGCAACGGCTAGCAGAAAGCAAAGGAAAAAGGGGGGCGCTCGCAACGCTGCGGCACCCGGGGCAGGTTGAGCTGGCTAGCTGGAGCCGCTCGTACGTTTGGGAGAAGAATGGAGCTTGACAGCCCTGCCGGAAAAAATGGCCGGAGCCGCCAGGGCGGGAACGGCCTTTAGAGGCGTTATTGCTAAAGGACGGCCCGGCCAGCAGGGCTGCGTTTGTTTGTGCATGAATGTGGAACAAATGGGAGGACAAAGTTCCAAAAGAACGGGGGGATGGAAGGCTAGGAGTAGGGATAACGACGGTAGTTTGGAAAGATAGGCAAAGAAAAGGGCATCCAGGAGGGTGTATGCATTCATTGGCACCGTGAGGAGCCATGCAGCTCAGCAGCTGCTGCCGGCATGCGCGCTGCGGCGTGAACTGAAGTTTTGTTTCTCAAGCCCAGATGTCACTCGCGCTTGAGCGGCACACCAGCAAGCAGCGCTGGCGGCTGGCACATGTGCTGCATGTGCTGCGCAGCCAGCTGCAACACCAGAGGCGGCAGCAGCGCGTGCGGGGCAAGCTGCGCTGCCTGGGTCGCCACCTGCTGCACCGTCAGCGCCTGCTCCGCCTGCTCTGCCTGCTCTGTCCGCTGCACCGCCTGCTGCGCCTGCTGCGGCGGCACCGCCTGCTGCTGCGGCGCCGCGGCGGGCGCTGCCGCGGCGGCGCTAAGCCACACGTTGACGCAGGTGCCGATTTCGGCTGTGCGCCCGCTGTCGCTGCGCTTCTTGAGCGAGCTGTACTGGCAGCGCTGGGTCACGCCGTCGGCGCGCTGCCACGCCTGCTCCAGGCAGAGGTGGGTGGGTGGCAAAATGTTGGGGGCGGTTCTGGGCAGGACACGAGCCACAGACATCCTGAGCGTGCGCACAGCACAGCACAGCACAGCACAGCACAGCACGCAGCGAGGCTGGGACTGACCGCCAGGTAGGCAGCAGCGCTGCGCTGCTGCGCAACGCGCCAGAAAGCACCACCCACGAGACTCAGGGCAGCCAGCAAAAGCAGAGCTTAACCTCACAGCCAGCTAAGGGTCAACTCACTGTGAGGTAGGCGATGGCCACGCTGCCGGGGATGGCGGGCGCGCAGCGCTCCAGAATCTGCTCCACCTCCTCGTACATCTGCATTGGTAGGAAGAGCACGTGTGCGGTTGGAGCCGAGGGCTTGCAAGCAGGAGTGCAGCCGAGTGGGAGCATTCCGGGATCTGCCCCACCTCCTCACAAGCATCACTAGCCCCTTGCCCGCCTCGCTGCACGCACCTGCTCTGTGGACGGGGCAGGCGGCGGGGCCTGCAGCAGAGCCACCTGCGGCAGCGGCAGCAGCCACGGCGCCGGCTGCGCTGCCGCCATGGCCGCCACCGCCGCCGCAGCAGCAGCAGCAGGGGAGCCGGCCGTGGCAGCCGCGGCGGGGGAGTCCGGGCCGGGCTCGGCCGCCGTGCGCACGGCAGCGGGTGGCGGGGCAGTGGGTGACGGGTCGATGCCGTGGGCGGCGAGCAGTTCGCGCAGGCGTGTCAGCTCAGACTCCAGCCACGCCAGCTTCTCCTTCTGGCGCAGCCTGCAGGTGCGGATTGGAGGGGCATGCAGACAGGGACAAAGCGTGAGCAGGTGTTGCAGGTGTGCCAGCTTGTGTAATCTGGCCATGGCAGCTTGCCCTGCTGCCGCGGCCTGCAGAACAAGTGCAGGTAGCGGTATGGATGTGCCGGCCATCACTCTGGTTCCTCGGGCGGCTGCGGACACCTGCCAACTTACCGCAGCAACCACCAAAGCTCGCCTGAAGCGCAGCCGCGCCTTGCACCCCAGCTTCCTCTGCAGCCCACCCCAACACTGCTGTGCACCCTTCTGTCCAGCGCGCTGCCATCCCATCCCTTCCCACCTGAAGCGCTGCTGCGCCTTGCGGTTCTTCTCCTTGTTAGCAGTCATTCGCTCCTCGTGATTGCGCCGCCCAGCCCCCTGCTGTCGCGCCTTGGACTGCGCTGCCTGCGAGGGCGCCCCCGCCTGCCCCTCTGCGCTACCCTCCTCCGCCGCTGAGTCCTGGGTGCCCTCGCCGCTGCCGCTTGCACCGCAGACGTCGGCCTGCTGCTGCTGGTGCAGCATAGCTGCCAGCAGCAGCTCCGGACCGCTGGCATGGGCGGGTGGCAGCTGGGCAGGCGGCAACACTGCTGCCGGCAGCACGACTGGTGCCTGCTGGGCCTGCTGGGCCTGCTGGGCCAGCTGCCGCTGGTCCTGTGCAGCTGCGGCGGCGGCCGGAGTGGGCAGGAACGCGTGGCCGCCTGCCATGCTGCCGCTGCCCGCTGACTGCAGCAGTGGCGACCTGCTGCCTGCCTGCTGCAGGGTGGCTGACCCGCTGCCGCTCAAGTCGAGCGGCAGCAGCGGGAGCGAGGGCAGGGGGGCGAGCGATGGCAGGCTGGCTGCTGCACCAGGAAAGGGGGTGGGCGAGGGAGTTGTGCAAAGTTGCCAGGGCAGACGATGCGCGGTTCTCCCAAGGGATATGAGCAAGCCAAGATCTTAGCAGACCACCACCAGCAAAATGCATAATCAAGCCGCAGCCTGGGCGCCAGCGGGGATCGCGGGAGGCGGGCGGGCTTCAAACCAACCAGGCGGCGCCCGGCAGCTGGCCCCGCACTGCACGGCGGCGCTGCCATGCAAGCCGCCCTGTCTCATCCAACACAGGCCTCAGTGTGACACGCCGGCAAGCGCACACATGCTGGCCCTCTCACCTTTGGCGGCATCCAGCAAACTGAGCACCCCGGCGGCCGGCGCGTCCTCGAGGCGGGTCCGCTTTGCCGCAGGCTCTCTGGGGTCCTGCTGGCTCGGCGGCTGCTGCCGCTGCACCTCCAGGAGCAACTGGTGGAGGCGGTCGGCGTTCAACCCCAGCGACTGCGCCATATGGCTTGGCGCTCGCGGGCTGGTGGGCCGGGCGGCCGACCCCCAACCACAGATGGATGTGGGCGTGTGACGCAAGTCTCCTGACGGGAGCTGAGCGCCGTTTGTGGGCTGTGGGCGCGGGGAGGGGCCCCTTGCAGAGATTATCAATGTCGGTTCAGCGGGCCTCACATGGCCTTACGCGGCTTTGCGTGTCAGGGCCATCCACGCCTGAAAATGGCAGCTTGCAAGTTTTATTCCCAGACCGGCACGACGGGAGTGTGTTGCCGACCCGAGCGTCCCGCTGGCGGCGTGCTCGAGGGGGCAATGGGTGCCAACATGCTCCGGAGGGCATCCATGGGGGGCGCATGCCGCTGCAGCAACGAGCCACAGGCCTCGGCGCCGCACCGCTGCCATGCTCGCCCGCGGCAGCGCCGCTCGCCTGCGTTACCCTGCTGGACCTTGATGATCATTATCGCCGCCGATAACGCCGCACCTCTCCTCTTGGAGGCATGCAGCCACCAGCATATTGGCAGCTGGCTGGTCGGGGCGCCTGCACCCGTTCCCAGCCTCCCCTGGTTGGCCGCCGCCGCCCGGCATGCCAATGGAAAGTGCTCAAGTCCAGTAAAGCTTCTGATCACAGTGTCGTGCACATCCGTGCGATAAGCAGACAGCGACCTTCTAGCAGTGCAGTCCCTCCGGCCTGCGTTACTGTTCCTGCCGCTGGCCAGCTCCCGCCCGCTGCTGCCCACCACTGCTGCCGCTGCTTGGCATGGGCAGGGTGCGTTGCTCGCATCCGCGCCACGCTGCCGCATCCCACCGCCCGCCGCCAACCGGCCGCCAGCGCCTGGCAGCCGTTGCCTGGTCAGCCCCACCACAGGCTGTGGCACAGGCTCGCAGCGTGCCGCTTGCATGCCTGTGCACGGCTGCCGGTGCTCCCACCAGCTCCCTGCACGGGAAGGGACGGCCCGCGGCGCCCACGGTTACTGTTCGCTCAGCACAGCGCTACCCCAGCACGGGCCAAGCAGCATGTGAATGCACCACAGGTGGCGGAATGCACGCATCGTGCGATGCAAATGCACACATCCTCCGCCCCTCGCACCTCGGCAAGCTTTGTGCCCAGTGGGTGGCCAAGCCGCTTCGCCGGTGGGCCTCCATGTCAGCCGGCTGGCAGCTGCCGCGAGGCGCCAGCCATACCCGGCACTGCTCCCGGTCTTGTGCCGCGCTGCGAGTGGTGGTCAGCCGTGGCTGCCTCGGGCGCAGCGGCAGCGCCGGCGGCAGCGCCAGCGGCTGGGCCCCGCCTCCTGCATGGCCGCATTCGTCGCGGCGCCTGCTGGATGCCTTTGTTCATCTAAAATGTGGATGTGGGGTGGCCTGCACAGCCCGCTATCCGCTCCCCTCGGCGCCCGCAAGCCGCTTCTTGCGCAGGAGCAGGAGGCTGGCCAGCAGGTTCCATCGGCGAATACTATGTTCCTGGGTGGTAAATCCGAGCTGCAGCGGCGCGAACATGGCTCCACGCGGTGTTCACCGAGGGCTTGCCTTGAGGGCGCAGCGGCAGGCGGGACGGGATGCTGGAAAGTGTAACCACGTGCGCAACAAAGTCGGGAGAGCGGGTGTCGCTGGCAAGGCTGCGGTGGCAGGCGACGCGCTGCGCCCGACCTGGCGCTCCCCGCCCGCCGCGTTTGCCGCTTCAAGGCTGGCTTCTCCACTTTGAGCAGGTAAGATGATGCGCTGGAATGTCTCCTAACAAACAGTTGTTGGCAGACTATTTGGCATGCTCAACTGTTTGTGCTGGCAAGTGCTGGACGGTCATCAAAGCGGCGGCGCCGCTGGCACCGGCGGCGGCGGTCATGGTGCTCGGTACAGGCCAAGCTCCATTCGTGAGTGACTGACTCAACTGCCGCTCTTCAGGACCCTGATCCACTCATGTTCTCCCGATGAGTGTCGTCTGGTGCCCGGTGCATCCCCCCAGCAATGGCAACAGCCAGCGCCATACTTCAGCACCAAGACTACCTTCAACTCAGGCCGAACGGCGCCATAGACGGCTGCGAGCACTGAAAGAGGCTCTGAGCAGCCTTCCAACGCCAAATCCAGCCAGGCAGCGGGGAGAGCTGCCCAGTCCAAGCCACAGCGGCGCCCAGCGAGCTCGCTGTTTGGACAGATCACGTTGCCAAATACAGGCGGGCGAGGTGCGGAGAAGGGCGCGTTGCTTGCCGACAAGGTCCGTACCCTGCCGCCGCTCGCCCGCTGGCGCCTGGTGCCCCTTGCCTCCGCGGCTGCCTCATGAGGAGCCCTGGAAGGATGCGTGTTCTTCGTTTCATTCCCATCCCGTCCCTGCCACGTTGCATGTGCAGGCCGACTCGCAGCACGATGAGTGCCAGAGGCATCGCACACAGCCACAGCGGCTGCGGCGGCACAGCCAACCCGCTGCCAAGTAGCTCCCGCGGTGCCCCGCTGGCAGCCATCTCACTGCTGGCTGTTTGTGTGCTGGCCGGAGTCGTCGTCATGCTGGTCTACATCTTCTGTGTGCGGCGGCGGGGCCGCCGCCAGGGCGCACCCAGCGGGCAGCATGCAGTGTGCCCTTCCTTGCAGGGTGTGCTTCCGCCTGCTGTGGTGCCAGGTCACCGTCTTTCAATGGCAGCCCAGCACGTCGGCCCCAAGCATGGCAGCTCCAAACCCCTCAAAGCCCAAAACAATGCACTGTGCTTCGACCCCTACTGTTGCCCATGCAGACGCGCCTGCTCCGTTGCCCGCGCAGCTGCCGCCGAGGCCTTCAAAGCCCCCCGCTGCCGCCGAGTGCGCAACGGTCAAGTCTGTATCCATCATTGTCGTCATGCCAAACGGCCGCCTGCAGTGCGGCACGGTTGACGAGAGCTCAGCACGCAGCTGCGGCAGTGAACGCGGGTGCAGCAGTGCAGCAGCGGAGACCCCTGCGCCTGCAGCATGTGGCAGCACAGGACAGGAGGCATGACAGCGGCACTGTGCAGCAACAGCTGAATGAGCAGACAGGGCGCCCCTGCTCTCAGCTCGGCATGCGGCTCAAATCGACGGCACACTGGTTCATTTGTACAATGTTTCTTTTGTTTGAAAGCCAGCTCAAATTCACCTGACGACCTGGCTGATTCCGGCTGTTCGCACACCCTCGACTGCTGCACCCACGCTCAGCGGCTGCTTGCCTGCCCCGCCTCTGCTCCCCATGCAAGCTCTCCTGCGGTCCTCGCTTGCGGTTTCTTGATGGCGCCCCCCCAACGCATGCCTGGACAATCTTTGTACAGCTCTGTATAATATAAAGTCATCCCACTGTAAAACGGCAGGCTAACAGTTGGAGGCAGGGGCGGCAGCGGTCTGCGCAGTGGGCAGCAGCAGTAGGTCGGGGCAGCGGGCACAGCGCTCGGCTGTTTGCCCCACCGCCCGTCATAAGCTGCATGCCGCGTCACTCGCGGGCCGCTGCTGTCCTACTCGATAAGTTGGGGCAGGGAGCTGCGCCCAGTGCAGCTGTGGACACGCGCCCGCCGGCTGCGGCCGTGGTCACCATGAGCAGGCCTGCTCTACTGCTCCAGCTGCAGGCACTCCTCGATTTGAGGCACCAGCTCGCTTGGCAGCGTGCGCACGCCAAACCTACATAACCAGGGCGACGCCAGCGGGTTACACAGTGGAGAAAAACAGGCCTGGTGCTATTAGCCAATGCCGGCTATGCAAAAGGTCTGGCAGCACACCTGTCCAGAGTTGCCCCCAAGGGAGAGCAGCGTTCCGGCCTGCAGGGCAGAGCAGTGCAGCACCCACCTGCCGTACACAGTGCCGTCCTTGCGCACCAGGAACTTGGCTGCGCCGGGCAGAGCGGCAGTGTGGATTTGCAGGTGAGGATAGGAGGGCAGGCTAGGATGCATGAGCGGCACGTCCAGGACAGGTGGGCAGGCTAGGATACAGGCGGCAGCTCGGCCTGCTTGCCAGACGTTGCACCGTGCGCCAGCAATACTGCGGCCACAGCATGTACACCCTGTGCGCAGGCTCCAGCCCCGTGGAGTGCAGGCGCCACTCGGCGCCACTCTGTTGTTTGTGGCTCTCACCGAAGTTCCACCCGATGGGTCCGGTGTCGCCAGAGGCCACCTGTGAGGGCAGGCAGGGAGGTCTCTGAGCCACAGAGGGCAATTATGAGAGGGCAGAGGGCAGGCAGGGAGGTCTGTGAGCCAAAGAGGGCGACATGACAGGGCAGAGGGCAGCCGTTGAGCCACAGGGGGGTACAGCAGGAGGCCTTCTTGTGGCCAATCTCAGCATGAGTCAGATGGGTGCAACGGCCAGTCCAACCAAGCGCTCTTCTGTTGACGAACACATAGAGCAGCACTGGGGAGGCGCCCCCCAGCACGCCTGCAACTTCAACCAGGCGGCCAGTCACACACAGGGAACCAACCGAAATCGGATGAAACGCACCTTAAGGAATTGGAACACAGGAGAGGCGCCCGAGCCGTTGACCTTCACTTTGTCCATCAGCATCGTGCCCTCGCCTGTGGTGGTTGTGGGCGTGGATTGGATTGGATTGGATTGGATTGGATTGGATTGGATTGGATTGGATGGGTGGTGGGTGCGCAGGTACCAGTGCACGCTGGCGGGGGCGCCCAAGCTGGTCAGCCTTACAAAAGGTGCAGCTGAGGCACAGCAGTTCAGGCCAGCAGCACTTGCAACTTGCAAGGCACCTGTGAAGCCGCGGCCGGCGGCAAACTTCCTGATTTCCTCGTTGGTGCCCGGCTCCTGGAACCCAAACTGCGCGGTGCACAGTTCGGAACAGGCGGGCTGCTGTTCAGCATTGGAGTGTTGCGGGAAGCAACCGGTTGGTGCCTGGCTCCTGCCACCCAATCCAACCCGCGGGGCGACTGACCCGGAGGGGGCAGCCCTCGAGAGGCCGGGGTGGCTGCACAAGCCAACGTCGCACATCAACCACACACCTGCCGGCAACTCGTGTGCCCCCTCCTTGTGCAAGAGACAGCCACATGCCGACCAGCCCCTTGCGAGTTTGGTGTTGCACCCGACACCCGCCAAACTACACCTCACCCCGACCGACTGCCCACACCCCGGAGCTCACCTGGTTGCAGGGAAAGGCCATGATGACCAGACCCTTGTCAGCATACTTCTCCTTGAGCACCGCAAAATCCTGCAGGGCAGGGAGCAGGTGCATGCCGGGGAGGCATCGCCTCCGGGGTTGCAGCAGCACACGCCTGCACAGGGCAAGCCAGGCAGTGGTGGGCGAGCACGAGCAGGCATCCCAGGCCTCTGCACCGCGCAAACAAAAGCGGAGCATGGCGCAGCGCCCAGCAGCCTTCAGAGGCGCAGAGTTCTCAGGCGGAGGCTGTGCGGTGCGCAGCTGCCAAGGATGCGCCCATGCTGTGCTGGGCCCAGGCCGCAGCGGGGATCTGCTCACTCGATAGTTTGCGGCTGTCAGGCCTCATTTGGAGGCGACATTGGACACCAGCACGACCTGCAGCAGTTGCCGGGCTGCAGGGGTGTACTTGGGCAGGCCAAACCAGCCAGCAGAGCACTGCGCAGTTGGTGCATCCGCTTTACGCGGCAGCCCACGCCCTTCGAAGCCCCGCTGCGTGGCACCTACGGATCTGCTCCGTCCATGCATACGTCGCAACAGCACCCGCCTTGCCGGCCAGAGACGCAACATCGACCGGCTGCGTGCTTGTGCAGCTCCGGCAGCACCCGGCTGGCCGCGAAATCAAACCCACACTCCCAGCTTTAAGCACCCACCTTGCCCGCAAGGGAAGCAAAGTCGACCGGCTGCTTGTCAATGTCCAGCGCCGACAGCTGGTGGAAGTTGGTTGCCTCCGTGGAGGGGCGGCTGAAGGACACGAGGTTTCCCATCTTGTGCGGGCGGCTCAGCTCCCTGTCAGTTGCGAGCGGCAGCGCACAGGACGGAGGTGAGGAGGAAACAGGGGCCCCGCAGCGGCGGCAAGCGGCGGCGTGGGCCCCTGGCGGGGATCGCGTGCTGAGCGGCGCCTCCACTGCCCGGCGGCCAGAATCCACGGCATCGAAAGCAGCGGGCGCGGGCCGCGCGCCTGTGGTTCTTGCAAGGGCTTCACGAGACTGGCTCCACCAAGCTCCTCGCTTGCAAGCTCAGCTGCCACCTCTGCGAGTGTTGCAGTGCGGCTGCAAAGGCGTGCGCCAGGCTGTTGGCCGCCGGCCGCTCCATGCGCGCCAGCCAGGCCCGCCCGGTAGCGGCAGCAGCAGCAGCTTTGGAAGCACAAGGGCAGGGGGTCTGCCCACCTCGCTGCCTGCCTCACATGTGTAACATATAACATTTGTTTCAGGTTAGTGATTGGCTGCTCACAACTGCAAGGGTAACATGCATGTGCATGGCAGGCAGGGCGGGCGTGGCGTTTCGGTGTGTGATGCATGTAGGGAAGGTGAGCATGAGGATGCAACAGGGTGAGTGAAACGTGAGGTGATGGTGGCGGTATGAAGCAGCTCCGAAAACGCGTTAAACGCAGAGGCAGGACTCAGAGCCATAGTGCCATTGGCTGTGCCACAGTACACACAGGCAAAGGTGAGAGTGCAGCCTGCCCACGAACTAAGCTGCCCGGCGGCCACCCAGGACAGTAGCAGGCTTTCGGGTTGAAAAGATGTCCAGAAAACTCAAAATTGAATGCATCTGAGGGTAAGAAGTGAGTGCCCGGCGGCGTGCACAGCAACGTAGGGCGGCGTTGGCCCAACGGAGTAAACAAGGCGTTGGCCCAAGGGAGTAAACATTGATTGACAACCATGAAAACCATTGTTTCGAGCGGCGCAAAGGGCCCGGGTGGGCCTGTTTCACAGGTATTTCTTGACCAGCTGGCCCCAAGCGGTGAGCTGCAGCGGCATGCCCTCCCCACAGCCGTAGTTGGAAAAGTCCTGGATCAGGTTGGGCGGGCAGCGCATGTGCAGCGTCCAAGCCATCCAGGGCACGCCAAGCGAGTTGGCGGTCTGTTGGGTGAAGGAGGGTGCAGAGCACGCGGCATTGCAACAGGGCCAGGTTGGGCGGGCAGCGCGTTTGCAGGGGTCCCAAGCCTGCCCATCCGCCCACCTGCATCAACGCCTCGGCGTCCGCCGACGTCATGTAGCCGCTCACTGGCCCAAACTCGCCAATCAGGACCGGGATCTTCTTGGACGGGTCGACCCACAGGGAGGGGAAGTCGGCGGCCGGGTTGTCTGCCAGGCCCAGGAGATAGAGAGATGTGGGTGAGCACGGTTGGGGAGGCGGCTGTTCACGGGCTTGACGTGGGATGTTGAACAGCGCATGCTCCAGAAAGAAGTGGGCAGGGAAAGAATGCACGGCATGGCATGGCATGGCATGGCATGCAGGGGTCGGGACTTGGCCACAGGCAGAGGGCAAGGTGTGCTCAAGCTGGGAGGTGTTGGGCGCAAGCACAGTAAGGATGCACAGAGACTGTCCATGCATGTAATTTCTGCGCTCTCGCCGCTCCCACACATCAACAGGCGAGAGGAGCAGACGGGCCTCACATGCGTGTGTCTCGTAGGCAATGTTGATGCCGCCACCAGCGGTGATGGGGTGCGTCACGTAGTACTCAATGGAGCGAGCCCAGGCGCGCGTGCCCTGCACCGCAGGAGGCAGCACATGCTTGGTCGCGCTGGTCCAACTTTGTGTTCTGGGCCGCATGGCTCGCGTGCCGGCCAAGCTATGCGTGCCGGCAGAGACGCGCATGCAACCACGGGGCTGGGTCCCTAATAGGCTGGCTGGGCCGCGGCACAGCACTTGCACACTTGTGCACAGCACCCACACCCAGTGTTTAGAGCCACGCGCCTGCACCGTGATGATGTGTGGGTACTGCCCTGCAGCTGCCTCGGCCGCTCGGATGGCTGCCACGCTCGCGTTCATCGCCTGCCACACCTGCGGCAGCACGTGGCCGTCGACAAGCACTGCTCAAGGCCCTGTGACGGACACAGCTTGCGCAACGGGAAGCATGAAGCAACACACACATGAGCCAGACGCACAGAGAGCGCCGGCAACACAAAATCCGCCGCCTTCATCACCAACAGCACCGCGCCAGCCTCACACCTGCGCATCTTGAGCGCCATCAAAGTTGTACTGAGGCTCGTTGGTGACGCCCCACCACACGTGTGGGTGCTTGCCCAGCCTGGCCACAATGGTGCGCCACAGGGCGTTGGTTGTGGCGGTGGGCCATTCCAGGTCGGTCATGCCCCTGCGAGGGACGCGGTTTGGGTTTGCGGCAGGGGCTTGGATTGCGCAGCGGCCAAGCGCACCCGCTAGGCGCGGAGCTACACATGCCAGCAAATGTGAGGGGCTGGCAAGGAGCTGAGCCTCAGCTGCTGATCAGCTTCCGCAACCACGCAGAGTGGAGGGGTATTGCAGAGGGAAGACGTATTGCGGAGAGGGGGTGGGCTCCCAAGCTGGTGCCAGTTCACACCCCCTTGATGCCCGCCCCACTAGCTGCGTGCTTGCTGCCACTCACCAGCCGCGCTTGCTGTTCCATGCAGCCAGCAGGACCTACAGGGAGGGGGCTAATGCAATGCAGCTGGGGGCAGAGACACTGCCAAACGCACGTCGGCAGTCGGAACTGTCGGGTGCATGATGGGCCACCTAAAGCAGCATTTAGGCGGTACGCTGCAGGACATAAACGGTTGCAGGTTGCCGCACCCGCACCTGCACACCCGCATGTTTGTTGACCTCCCGCCCCAAGACCATGAGGATATCAAGTCAGCCAAGTGCCAACACACCTCCGCTGGCTCACCACCCAGTGCCACGCCGCCATCTGATGCAATGCTTCTCAAGCAACCAGGCACCACGCACCTGCACGCCCGGGTGCTTGGTGGCCACCCAGCTCAAGATCGCATCCAGGTCGGTTAAATATTTTGCATCCACGAGGCAGTCAGGCCAGCACCACTGCAGCGCCTCATCCCCGGCGGCGTACGTCTCCATGTCCAGGCGGAACATGCGGGCGCCCCTGCGATGAACCATGCCAGCAAAGCGCATTTTGCAGGAATGCCAGCACGCAAAGTTGCGCTGCTGGACCCTGCAAAACTGCAAGGACGCGGCGGGTGCACTGTCGGCCCCCCGCCTGGCGTCGTGCCCATGGCCGCACAGGCTGCGCGGGGCGCCATCGCATCTCAATGCACATGGTGCTCTGCCGCTTCTCGCGTATGCAATGGCCCGGCCGAAGGCTTCACTCACATGCTGGCGATGGCAAAGTCCATGCGCCGGATGACCTCACTCACGTTCTGCTGGCCCACGCACGCCACGCAGGACCGCGTGTCCTGGATCTGCGGCAGTGCAGGCGCACAAAGGTGAACACAGTTGTACAGCAGACAAAGACGGGGCCCAGCTGCTGTGGTGCGGCAGCGGGCTGCTGGGGGCAGGCAAACCGCACACCAACGCACACCAACGCAGGGGCGTGTATCCTGGATCAGCGGCAGTGCCAAGCATGGGCAGGTGGTTTCCGTGAGAACCGGAGGGACCAGCAGGCGCAGGCAGCCACATCACGTCTGTGCAGCCCGGCGCGTGGGTGCAAGCTTGCAGTGGGCTGTCGAGACCCAAGCGGCACCCGGTTGGACATCTGCCTGCTGCCACTCACATTGCAGCCGCGCCCGCTGAACCGCGTGCCGTTCTTCCACCTGATTTGCCGCGCCTTGGGTATACAGCGAGTAGGGATGGGTTGGCAGCGGCCCGGGTGCGGGAGGGGGTGAGGGTGACGGCGATGGCGATGGCGATGGCGAAGGCGTCGGCTTTTTCGCCACAACCGCCAGCGGCAGCGCCGCAAGCACCACTGATTGGATGTAGATGGCCGGCTGCTGTACCGCCCCGCCCTGCCAGTACACGCTCAGCGTGCGTGACAGGGCGGTGCCGGCACCCAGGTCCGCCAGAGGCACAAACACGGCCTGCCAGGTGGGGCCCACTTTTCCGCCAACCAAGTAGTTTGCAAGCGGGACGCCCTGCGGGGGGTGGCGGGGTGTGCAGATTCTGAAGCCAGCAGCATGTGCAGCGCGCGTATGCGCCCCAGTCAAGTGCTGATGGGGCAGCACAGCAGTGTCGAGCACCTTCCGTTGCCCATTCTTCAAGCACGCCCGCGCAACGCTCCCTCCGCACCTTGGGCACACCCGGCGCCACTTGCACGCCCACAGTCACGCCGCTGTTCACTGCGAAGCTCGTGCCCGCAGCCATCTTGAAAGCCAGTCCAGCATACTTAGATGCGCTAATGGCGCCGGATGAGAAGTAAAACTGCAGGCCGGCGCCCGGCTTGGGGTTGAAAGTGAGGGCACGGCCGCCCGCAGCGCTGCTGACGAGGTCGGCCAAGCGGCCGCCTTTGTATGAAGAGTCCCCCATTCCCGATGCCAGGCCGTTTGAAAATATTGTGCGGTCTGCCAGCAGTGTGCCGACTGCAGAGGCGGGGTCAGGGAAAGAAGGGTGCAAGGGGCAGGGTTGGGCCAGAGGATCAGGGATGCTGCGGCTGGCAAGGCGGCAGGCAGGTGAAGCCGCGCGAGCAGCTGCCGGCGGTTGTGCGTCCTTGCTGACCCGCAACCTCACCTGCAGCCGACGCCCGCTGCACGGCCGCTAGGCTGCCCAGCAGCAGCAGGAACAGCGGCATGCAAGTGTGCCGCATCGCGATGGGCAGAAGGGGGTTCCAGCACGGCTGCAAAGATCAGTGGAGCAAAGGGCCACATTGGCAGCTGTGGCGGCAACGGCGGCGGGCTGTGCGGCTGCGAGGGGACGACTCGGGACAGCGAATTGCGCTGAATGACAGCCTGTCAGTGCGTCAGGCTGAATGTACGGGCCCAGGGCTGCCCGAGACGACAGCTTCAGAAAGGGGCAGCCGCTTGCGGTCCCTCTCTCGGGGCTTCGAGCGCTTGAACTAGTGCAGAAGAGTTTCACTCACCTCTCAGCTGACCAACAACTCGTCTCTGAAGGGAACGCACAGCAGCGAGCCCTCGCGAGCCAGCCGGCAGCGCAATCGGATGTTTGATATTTGTTCAACATGTATCACAGCAGAGGGTAGCAAACCGAGCGACCTCTGAGATCCAGCCAGCCTGGCGGCACGACGAGCGCAACGGCATGTGCGCCAGGGCGAGTTCGGCCACCGAGCTGCTGATCAACCTCTTCGTCATGCCTGGCGTCCACAGGCGGCTGTATAATACTTAAAGCAGCATGCATAAATTCACAGTCAGACGCCAGCAGCGTGAATGTCAACGCCGTGGCAGGGCAGTATGGAAATGGTACAGAGGGCGGGGTGGACAGAACGAGCCGACGACAGCGGCATGGGATGGGTGGCCGAGGGGTGGCTGAGGTTGAGCAAATGTAATGGCAGTTGCAGAGCGGCGCTGACAAGGGGATACGTTATACAGGCAGGGACGGTCAACTCGGTTGTAAGAACGTCACAGTTGTCCTAGTCTAGTCGGGCAAGAGTGGGCTCACACGCTCTCCAGCAAGCCATTGCTTGCCATGCCGGCAGGCACGGGCTGGATGGTTGTGTGCTCAACGCCCAGCGACTGCCGGCAGACGCGCTCCACGTCTCTCACCACCGCCGCCGGGTCGGCCCCCTTGGCAACGGCAATGTGTGCGGTGAGCACCGGAATGCCTGCGCATGGGGGGCGTCCGGTAGGTGGGGGAGCGGGGGACTGAGTGCATGCGCGGCTTCAACCTGTTTCTGCCGCAGGGTGCACCGTCTAGCGCGTGGCAGCGCAGGCATTTGTAACAGCACAGCGCCAGCTGGCAAGTTGGTGAGCGAGCGCACCTGGGGTGAGGGACCAGACGTGCAAGTCCTCCACGGCGTGCACGCCCCGGACCTGCAGCGGCACACCAGCGGCAAGGGACCTTTCACGCGTCGCTGAGGCCAGGCAAGCAGCCCTGGTGAGCTTGGCAAGGCACTTGCGCAGCTCAGCAGCAGCCTGGCAGTATTTGCACCCCAACCCCCAACGCTCTACAAACCCTAATGCCGCACCTGCGCCAGCGCACTGCGAGCCGCCTCCAGGTCCATCCCTGCCGGCGCGCGCTGCATGAGCACCGCAAAAATGTCCTTGGTGATAGATTTTGTCGTCCACATCACCTGCGGAATGGGGCACACCAACGGGAGGCAGGGTGGTACGGATGAGGAGTGTGCCCCGGTTCCAGACGGCAGCGGGGTGGACTGGAGGCTGCCCATGTGTGCCCCAGCACAAGAGCAACGTGCTCCCTTTGCAGCGGCGCCTGGTTGTCTGTACCAAGGGCAGCCCCCTCATCAAACCGGCCGCAACAGGCGCGCACCAGGATGGCAAAGAGGAAGGTGCAGATGGGGTCGGCGATGTGCCACCGCGGGTCGTCCTGCAGAGGCACACACATGGCACACACACACGGCATTGGGTGGGGATGCAAGCCAGATAAGCGCACACAAGCGCATTGCTGCCCCGCTGCCGCCTCTGCACTTGACTGCCACCAGACGAGCTGCAGGGGTCTGCTGCAGGGTGGTCGGCCACACTCAGCCAGCACACAGAGTGGGGCCCCACCCACACATCTCAATCCCTCCCGTTCCCCACCTGGTGCCACCAGATGAGCGCGCCGGCCAGCGCCACGCCGATGGACTGCACAAAGTCGCCGATGACGTGGATGATGGCGCCTGGGGAGAGGGGTGTGGACAGCCGCTCAAGCCCGGTGGTTTTGGCCACAGCCACTGGCCACAGCCACTGGCCACAGCCACAGCCCTGGCTGCTGGAACGCCAGCAAGCCGCTGCTGCTTCCAGGCAGCTGCTGCTCAACAAACCTGCATGGGAGCCAAGAACCTCACCTCGCATGTTCATGTTGCCGTGGCCGTGCCCACAAGAGCTGCCGCCCTTGGGCGCTGCCAGCGCGGCATCGCCCTCACCATCCAGCTGCTGCTGCTTAGCCTGCCGCTGCTGCCGCGCCTGCTGCCGCTGCTGCGCCTGCTTTGCATGCTGGTCTGGGTCGCCAGCGTCGCTGCGTGGCGCGCCTGCTGCGCCTAGGATCGGCAAAAAGGCAGACAGCACATAGTCACCATCCGCCTCGTCCTCTGCGTCATGCAGCCTGCCGTGGCTGCTGAGTGGCAGCTGCTCCCCTGCCTCCACATCAGCCGCCGGCGCCGCAGCGTACCGGTGCCGGCTGTGCAGCTGGCCGCCGCAGCAGCCCTGCGCGTGGGCATGCACGTGCACTGCAGCGCCGCCGCCGCAGCTGCCTGCCAGCTCGCATGCTGCGCCGCTGCCGCCACTCCCGCAGCTGCCGTGGTGCGCATGGGAGTGGGCAGGGCCGTGGCTGTGGCCTGAGCAAGCGTGGCCATGGTGATGGTGCCCGAGAATCAGCATCATCAGCACATTGCAGGCCACGCCAATCACCGCCACGATGAACATGACTGCAAGAGGGGGCAGCGTGACAGCGGGTGAAACGGCTCTTGAGTGCGCAGCATGCTTGCAAGGCGCGTTCGTGATGCAGCGGAACACAGTTCACTCTCCTCTGCCGTCCCGGGCAAAAGTGCACCGCTGAGTGCAACAAAGCACGCACTGCGCTTCTGCCATCATGTTGCACCGCACTCACCCTTGCCGTTCACGGGCTCCGGCTCGATCAGCCGGTGGATGGCCTCTGCTAGCAAGTTTAATGTGATCACCCATACCATCATAATTGAAGCAAGCGCGCCCAGCACCTGCGGCAGGGAGCGTGTGTAGCCGAGGAAACGGGAGGTGAGGAAAGCAGTGGAGCACAACAGTCTTCTCTCCGCGTGCCTGGCTCGGGCCGTTTTCCTGCCCTCAGCGTCGGTTCCTCCTCCCATCCCATGCTGACGCCATCTCAGCCATGCACAGTGCGACTTTACCCGGCGGAAGCTGCCAGCATCGGCTTCATGTCCCACCTCGAGTGCTTCTAAACTTCAACCACAGCTCGCCAAACTCGATTCGCAGCTCACCTCCACGCGGTGGTAGCCAAAGCTGAAGGGCGCCGAGGCCCGCCGCTTGGCCCAGATGGCTGCAAGCACTGCCACCGCAAAGCCTGACACATCGGACAGCAGGTGCGCCGCATCAGTGATGCTGCATGGCAGTGAGGGAGGAGACATTACAGAGCGGTGATGAGCCTTGCAGCAAACCGCACAAGCAACAAAGTTGAAAGAGAATAAGCGTCTCCCAGCAGGTACTGCTAACGAGGCATGGCAACTTGCATTGGTCGAATGCTGCGTGTGATGGGCAGTGGGGGGAACGTGCATGCCTGCCGCCGAGGCATGGTAGCCCAGCAAGCACCGCATGCGGCCTCCCCGGGCAGCATGCCCACATGTGCCCAGCAGCAGCTGACCGCACGCTGGCCAGCAAACCAGCTGCAATGCTGACCGCACGCCAGCCAGCAGACCAGCTGCAATGGGTAGCTTGGCTCACATGGCGAGCGAGTGGGCGTAGATGCCGCCCGCCACCTCCACCAGCATGAACAGGAAGGCTAGGCACAACGCGGCAATCAGCTTGCGCTGCATCTGCAGCACACAGAGCGGCACAAGGCAAGGTACGTTGCTGACAGGAGGGCCAGGCACGGGCGCGGCAATCAGCTAGCTTGCGCTGCATCTGCAGCACACAGGGCGGCACCGGGCAGCGGGTGCTGAGCAGCTGGTCAGCGGCCCCAACTTCTTTGCATCTGGTGCAGCAGCATAGCATGCCAGACGAGCACGACCGCTTTACAGCACACAGCAGCGCATGAACACACGACAGCGCAGTGCAGCCTACATGACAGCCTGCTCCAGCTCACCCGCTTGCTTTCCGTGCTCTCCTCAGCGGTGGCTCCACATGCCAGGCGGCACAGCCCCGCACCGCTGCCCAGCAGCCCGTTGGGCGGCGAGGGCGCCGCTGATGCCGGGCCACGGCTGCCGTTTGGCGTGGGGTCCAGCTGGGTGCCGCCATCACGCAGCAGCGGGGAGGCAGGCTCGCTGGGCGAGTCGCCATTGCTGCCGGCGCCGGCCTGGCCAGCCCGCGCAATGATGCTCAGCGCCGCGTGCGGCGCCGGCACCATGGCAGCTGCTACTGCAAATCGATTGCAGTGAATTCTGCGCTAGTGGTCAGGCTACCAGCTGGGTGGCATGCCTGCAGGGCGAGCAAGAGAGGGGCGGGCACGGTGGGTGGCTGGGCGGCGGGAGTGGCAGCAGCGGTGGCATTGCTGCAAGGCTGCCAGGCAGTGAAGCCCGCCAGGTGAAGGTGCCTATGCACAGCACAGGGAGCGCAGTAGCGGGCCGCAAGGGCTCGCTGAACAGGCGAGACAGTTTCGGTTTGGTACCCACCCACAGCAGCTGCGCTTGCTTGCAACCCGCAGAAAGAGTTTGAGAGTGACTTGGAGTGTCGTCTACGTTGCCCGGTGGTCAGCACGACAGGCACAAGGCAGCCCAGCCCAGCCGCTGCACCTGCCTGGGAACAGCGCTGCCGTTGGCGCGCTTGAGTTAGTTTAACACTACAGATTGCAGCGCACTGCGATCGGCCGGCTGTCACCCTTCTTGACTTCTGCATCTGCTTGGCGCGCGCGGCGCATGAAGCGGAGCCCGAGCTACAGCCCCTCTAGGCGTTGACAAAGAGCATTGCAAGGTGAGACACCGAGTGGGCAGGCCGGCAGCGGTGCAGACAGCCGCCAGTTGCCTGCCACCGGACCGCCGCCGCCCACCGCCGCCAGCCGCGAGCAGCAGCCACTTAGTCTCGCATGGATGGAATGACCCAAGTGCATACACCCGACAACCTTTGCTGCTGAATGAGATCAGTTGCGGTGCCGGATGTGCACGTGTCTTGTTGCCGGGGGCGCAGACCTGATCGAGCCGCGAGCCGTTTTGAAGCCGCGGCAGGCGTTCAGAAGCCATAGCAGGGTCAGTTGTTGCGGCACCCTCGTTGCTCGTCCTGAGTGTACAGCACAACTATACATCCATCTGGAACGAGTGATGCAGCGTGAACGCCTGCTTGGCCCCCCTCAGCATGCCAGATTTGATGGGTCAAAGCGGCTGCGCCACGCGGGCGGTGGTGCCCAGATAGTGAAGTCATCAAGGGATCGGGCGTCTTTAGTGTACCCTGCACTTCAACAAAGCGCGATCGATCACTGGCAACGCCTCCCAGCGCCCAGGACAGTTAGACTCCCAGCCCAGCGTTGCCGGGCGCAAGCCCAGGTGGCGTCCAGAGGTTCCTACGAGATGGCGCCGCAGCAGCGTCGCGCGGCGGGCGGACAGGACGACGCGGGTCCTGCCGCCGCCGGGCAGCCAGCGGACGCCGCCCCGCCCAAAGCTCGGCTGCGGGGCGCGATCCACCACTACGCTGTGTTTGTGGCTCTCGGAGTCGGCATCATGTTGGTGCTGGATGCACAGACGCCCAAGGCGGCCTGGGGATGCGTGGTGTACACAATCAGGTGCGGTACGGGCGGGCGGCTGGCGGCTTTACTTGACCGTCTGGTGCTGCCCAGGCGACTCGCGGCTGTGCGGTCTGTGCTGTATGCAGTGCAGCACTGGCTCTGCTCCACTGCTGCATCGTTGCCGCAGCACCACCGCTCTGCTCCATTGCTGCACCATTGCCGCAGCACCACCGCCATGTTTGGCGCGTCAGCGCTGTACCACCGCCCCACGTGGCAGCCCAAGGCCCGGGCCTTCTTCCGTCGCCTGGACCACGCAGCCATTTTCCTGCTCATAGCCGGTAAGTACGGTTGGGTTCTGAAGCAGCAGTACTGGCTGACAGTGTAGCCGCACGTGCTCAGCAGCAGGTGCAGGCACAATGCGTGCAAAACCTTGCCCTGGGGCTTGTGGCGAGCATGCTGCCCAGCCTTCTGGCCCTGCCGCAGGCACCAACACGCCGCTCGCGCTCATAGCACTGCCTGTGGAGCAGGTGTGTTTCACTGTTTGCTTGCTTGTGGCTCGCAAGTGCTGGCTGTTGGCCGCAGCTGCAAACAGTCTTGAGCCCGGCTGGCGGCAGCACGGCAACGCACAACCCTTGCCACTTGCCCAGTCGCCCGCCATCCAGCCCCTCATTTCATTTCCATCCCCGGTACCCACGCAGTCCACGCGGCTGCTGTCCATCGTGTGGGGCGGCGCACTGGCCGGCATTGCGCAGTGCATGTTCTTCTTGCACGCTCCCAAGTCCCTTGCTGCCAGCCTGTGAGTGGGTGGGGATGAACACAGTGGGTGGGATCGAACGTGGGGCTTGCACGGCTGCCGTTGTTGAAGCAGATGCGTGGCGGGTGTGCAGGCTTGCTACAAGCAGCTACCAGCTGGCTCCCTCCCAAACCGGCTGCGTTACGCCCTCACTCTAAGCTGCAGTTGGCGGCCGGTCGGTCCGCCCGCAGATATGTGGCGCTGGGCTGCAAGCACCAGCTAGCCCCTTTCGATAAACCTGCCTCGCCTCAAGTTGTGTTGTTCATATCCGTCCGCAGATACGTGGCGCTGGGCTGGGCGGCGCTCCCCTTCTTGCAGCGCTATCGTGCTGTGCTGCCCAACGCTGACGTGGCGCTCATTGTGGCCGGAGGCATCGTGTACAGCCTGGGGGTGAGTCGTGGTTGCTGCGGCCTGTTTGGCACAGCCTGTTGGTGCAGCCTGTTGGCCCAGTGCTTTGTCGCAGCCTGTTTGTGCAGCCTGTTGGCACATGCTTCGGCACGGGCGCTTGCGCAGTTGAGAGGCAAGTGCTGGCTCCTGCTGCCGCCCACTCTGGTATCCTGCAGGCGATCGTGTACGCGTCCAAGCGCCCCGACCCGGTGCCCCATGTGTATGGCTACCACGAGGCAAGCCGCTGACACCGCTTTGATGATGCTTGCTTACAGTTTGGTGGTGGTACTTTGGGTCACCCTTGGGGCAACGCTCCAGCTCAGCTGGAGGGCAGTGCCTTTCATGGCTGTATCGCAGCCTGTGGGTATGCCGTGGACCACTGCACAAGGCAGCTGGCAACTGAATGCGGCATTCCGCACCCTCGCTGCTGCTGACTTGGCTTGCTCTTTCTGCCGCCTCACCATCTGGACGCAGATTTTTCACACGCTGGTGACCTTTGCAGGTGGGCAGAGGGCTTCTGGCAGTGGTTATTCTGCTTGCAGGACGCGCCATCATTCCGAAACGCAGGCGGGGCCGGATCCGGCTGATGCCAGGGCATAGGCAGTGCTGCGCATGCGTGGCTCACATGATGTTCACTCCGCCCCCCATGGGTCCCTTCCCTTCCCTTGCCCACCCACCAACTGCTGCACACTCCCCCTCCCCACTGCCGCCCGCAGCCCTGCTCCACTTTGCCGCCGTGTACCGCGTGGTGAACAGCCCGCTGGGTGCCTCCTGAAAAAAAAACAGTGTGTTGGCTGTTCAAGGGCCGCCAAATGTACATTCATCCATGCATGTTGCCTCACTTGCCTCCCCAAGAACACAGATGCACTGATAGATTCTATGGCCTTCCTGATTGCTCTGCTGTGTTAGGCGCATTGCGCGAGCCCAGTTGTATTTAAACGGCTTGAAGAGCGGCGGGAAGGCGACCAGACACATATCCTTTGCCTGTCGCCCCGCTGGCTCTGCACCGCTGGCCCATGTAACGCCTGCATCTCAGCTTCCCTCCGGCCGTTATGCGTTGTTTCGACGTTCTGCTGTCCCAAGCAAAGATATCTGAGGGTGGGGCACCTGTGGGACCGCTTGTATCCCTGGAGCGGCAGTGCCTGCAGCACAGGCAGCACAGCATGGCCCAGCCGTTTGCAGCCACTGCCGCCCCTCCAGCGGGCTGGGCCGCGCTCCAGGACGCCGGCCAAGCCTCTATCAACCCGCCTGGCGCGCCAGCAGAGCTGGCAGCAGCGGCGGCGGGCCCTGGGGCGCCGCCACAAGCGACCTGCCCTGCGGCCGGCTGGCACTCACCGCCACCCCAGCAGCCTGCCCCACTTTATCCGGCCATCTATGCGCCTCCAGCAGAGCAGCAGCAGCAGCAGTGGGGATGCGGGAATGGTAAGGTGCTGCAGCAGCCGGTGCTGCCGCTGCTGCTGCCCGTTGGTGGCCACGGCGGCACGCAACAATGCTCACCGTTGCCCTGTTGTGCGGGTTCAACTGCAGCGCTGCCGCCCCAACAAGCAGTGGCGGACGCCAAATGGGTGTACCAGGCACCGGCGCCACAGCAGCAGCAGTTTGTGTCATTGCAAGCACAGGCACCGCCGCCCCCACAGCAGCAGGCGCAGCAGCAGCAGCAGGGGCAGCAGCAGCAGGCAGAGCAGCAGCCCGGCAAGGTGGCCCAGTTTGCTCGCTGGTGCGGCATGCTGTGGTGCACTGGCTGCATCTGGAGCAGCGGCGCAGCAGTGGGCAGCCAGGTCACCAATGCGGTGATTAACGGCATTCGGCAATGAGCCGCAGTGTGAATGCCAACTGTGTGACGCCCATCCCCATCAGTTGTTCCAGTGCCACTGCCCACCGTCCCTGCAGTGCTCGTCATTCTGTTCATTCTGTAAATTACACCAGGGTTGCCAATGTTGAGTGTTTTTTGTATGTATCAATGGGCGGTATGTGAGGACGCGACAGCGCAGTGGCGGGGGACAGATCGCGGCGAGGAATGCAGGGAATGAATCGGCGCCCCGCAAATCGGCGGGGCGCACATGCATATCAACGAGGGGAAGCGGCAGCGGAAGCAGAGTGGTACGATGGTGGTGCCCAGTGCACAGAAGGGGAGGGAGGGAGTCGGCAGGCAAGGCGGAAACATGAGACGGCAGGCATAGCCACGGCTGGTGGCGGTTGAGTTACGTTGTGCTGCCACGTGTCAAAGTACAGCTGCACGGATTGCACTGAGCCTACCAATCGTGCCTATCCTACGGCACTCGCGGTGTGCTTACGCCACGGCAGCCGCGGGAATTCGGACGCCCGAAACGAAGGGCAGCGTGACTGCGTCCAGCTTGACAAATGGCGTGTTGGGGCCCTCACTTTCGGTGCTGCCCAGCATGCAGAAGCCCGCTGCCACGCTCAGCTGGCTGCTGCACATGAACTGGGGAACCAGGCAGCTGCGACAGGGCGGGAGGAGAGGGGAGGGAACGGGACAGGCGAGGGTGAGGGCGGGGTGGGGTGAACAAGGGCTTGGGGTCACGGTGTGCATGCACTAAAGGGAGCATGCTCCAGGCCTGTGGGCCGGCGGAACATGGAGGCGGTGGGCGGCACGCAGCCAACACAGCAGCTCACTCATCGGCCGCGTGCAGTGGGCATCGCAGTTGCATGCTATGCATCGCAGCCCCAGGTGGGCGGCTCTGCTGGCACAACACAACCCGCCCCGCTGCTCACCCGTCGGCTGCGTCCTGGGGGCAGAAGTTGTAGGCGTCGCAGCCCTCGGTTGAGGCGCAGCGGGCGGCGCAGTCAGAGGCGGAGGCCGCGGCCTCGGCCGTGCCCATGTTATCCAGGAAGTAGAAAACGCCTGCATGTGGGAGGGGCGCAAGGAGCGGCACGTGCTTTCAAGCCATTGCACGTGAGTTTTCTTTCTGCTGCCGGGACCAGCAGAGTGGCTGAGGGCGGGGGACCGTGGGACCAGCGGGACAAGGTGGAAAATCATGGCAGTGGGAACAAAATAACAAAAGCTACGTGTCAGGGTACTGAACACCGAAAACAACCCAAGACAACCCACCCTTCTCCACGGTGTAGTTGTTCCACCAGCCGGCGCCGCTGGGGGGCTGGAAGGGGGGCGCAGAGGGGGTGGAGATGAGGTAGCCGCTGATGAAGCCGACGTTGGGGCCTGCAGCAACGGGTGGGTCGCAACAACACAAATGTGACCAGATTGCGTCCTGCGGGTCCTGAAGAAGTGGGTGGGCTGCAAAACCCCATGCAAGAGGCCGCTTTGAAGCCGGCGTCAAGGCCTAGCAAAGCAGTCTATCTGCAAGTGAGCGCCGGCTTTGGCAGGTCGAAGTGCAGCCCCCACCACACGACGTTACAACGGAACAGTGGCGCCCACACAAGCACAGCACAGCACAGCGCAGCGCAGCGCAGCGCAGCGCGCACCCGACGTGCCGACCATGGCGGTGCCGTTGACGTCCTCCCCGCCAAACTCCTCGTCAAAGGCGGCGGTGCTGCCCAGGGGTAAAGGGGAGGCAGGCGGTGGGGAGGATACAGGTTAGCAAGTGTTGCAAGGCAGGGTTTCCAGCACCCTGCCTCGCCCCTCACCACCCCACCCAGCCGCGTGGGCGCGTGGGCGTAGCGGGCACGGCACCTCCTGCCCACGACGCCTCCTGCCCATGGTGACCCCTGCTCACATCACGTTCTCCCAGCTGGACAGGATGCAGGTCTGGAAGGCCACGGTGGCGGTGGTGCTGCACGCCGCGTCGGTGACCTGGCAGCCTGCGGGCGGCAAGGGAGGGCAGGCCACTTTGTGTGCCTCGGCATGACTGCGGCAGCGTCGGCGTGCCGTGCCCCTGTAAGCACGCACACCTTGCCAAACCGTGCCGCCAGCTGCACGCCGCGCACCTCACCTGCGCACCCCAACCTGCGCTCCCCACCTGCGCTCCCCACCCTGCGCACCCACCCACCCACCCTTCTGGTCGTTGCACCAGGCCCACGTGCTGCAGCCGTACTGCTCATCGCATTGGTAGGAGCACTCGGTGTCGCTCTCGGTGGTGTTGGAGTTGTCAATCAGCACCTCTCCAATCTGTAAAGGGAGGGTCAAACGCGCAAGGTGTGGTCAGCAGCACAGCCTGCTGCTCCCACTGGTGCTGGAGTGGTCGGTCGCCGCGCCCAGCTGGCCAGCGCTCACAGCAGCTGTGCATGCCGGGTGCGGACCCCTCACCAGCCCGCATCCGCACAGCGGCAGCAGAGCGGAATCGAGGCTGCATGAACAAATGCAAACGCAAGTAAAACCCGCTTCCCCAGCACCCACCAGGAAGGTGCGGATGGCGCGGTTGTAGTGCGAGCCCTGCTGCGACACCGTCCACATGTTGTCCAGCTGGACTGCAGGTAGGAGGCGGTGGGAGCGCTGGGGAGGTACTAAGTGCAGGCGCTAAATGCAGGGCGAGGCAGTGGGAGCAGCCGGGCGGTGAGGTGTTGAGGGCGAGCTGTTGGGCGGCGGGGCAGAGGACGTGCGCTCGTGCCTGGGCCTGACGGCGCATGTGCAACAAGGGATGCGGGCCGAGTGCCCGCTGTTCTCCAGGACTGCCATGACGCTGGCAGGTGCGTGCTCTTCTGACGGAGCGGCGGCACCCTCATGGCAGGTGAGCAAGCTCCGGCAAGGCGTGCGCTCCCTTCCCCCGCCCTCCCCTGTGCTTGGACTCGCACTTACTTTGCGTGGCGGGGCCGGTGACGCCCACGTTGATCACGCCGCCCGCTGTGCCATTGCTGGTGGCCCTGTGGACAGTGAAGCCAAACGAGCTTGCATGGGCATCGCAGGAGGGGGGCACACAGGGTACCCACGGCTGGGCGGCTTCCGCATGCGGCGGCGGCGGCAGCTGCGGCGCCCAGAGGGGCGGGCAGGCTCCTGGCAGCCTGGATGCCGGGATGCCGTGCGTGGCGATTCTACGCCTCACGATCGGCAAATCGCGGGGCAGCAGCGGCGTTTTTGAGGCCACCGAGCAGGTGCGGCGCTGGCGCCGCGGGCACGCCGCACGCGCTGCCCCCGGTTCTTGCATCTACAGCATCCCCATCGCTCACGGTTGCGCATGGCAGAGCGCCGCGCCGGCTAGAAGGAGCGCCAGCACCGCCACCCGCATACTGCCGCTTGCACGCGCTGCTGGAGGCTGGCGGGCAGAAACAGATGCAGCAGGGAGTGCAGAAACCCAAGGGGATCGCCAATTGGGGCCCGCGTTCGCTCGCGGCGCGGAGTCAGGCACTGCGGCGGCACAGCGCCGCGCAGCGTGGCACCGCCCGCCCCGCTCATTCCACCCTCCTGGCCCCCTTGAAGCGCCCGGTACCCGCCTTCCCGCGCCCATCTGTGCCTTGGGAATCGCTTGAGAGCGCCGCGAGCCGCGCGCTGGGGCCCCTGGTGGCGCCAGCCTCCCTGCCGGGCTCTCCCTCGGGCAGCACCTGGAAGCTGCCTGCCTCGCTCTCACATTAGTGCGGCGCAGAGGCCATCATCGTCGAAGCTAACCAATGGTGGGCGTTCATTAGACTGTGAAAAAGTGTGGCTGCGGCGCGGGACGGATCACGAGCAATGGGCAGTGCGCTAGGGGCTGAAAAATGAATGGGGCGGTACGCGCATACGTGCTGGCAGGGACATGCGCATGGTTGATGGCTGGTGTGGATGAATGTGCGGTTGCTGCTGGGATTATTCAGGGGGGCCGTCACACTCAGGCCGTTGCGTTCAGGGGCAGGCGCTTGCCGGCGGTGAAGGCAATCTCGTTGGCTGCGCAGGGGCAGGGGGCCAGGAGCGAGGCATGAGTGCGGTTTGGCGCGAGCGCCGGAAGCAGCGGCAGCAGTGCCCAGCAATGCAAGTTGACGCAACTAACAGTGGATGCACAACCAGAAACCCAAAAGCTTCGTGCACCAACCCATCCTCGTATGGTCAGACCTGTCCTGGCACCGGATGGCCCACCCTCCCCACCAACCGTAGCCCATTTCGTTCCTGAAAGCGGGCGTTGTTCAGCGGGCCCGTTTCCTCACCCGCAAACTTGTAGAAGGATACGGTGCCCTCGCCGCTGCCGGTGCCCAGCACGCAGTAGCCCGCATTCACGGTGAACAGCGTGTTGCAGATGTAGCCGGGCACGAAGCAGCTGCGGTGGATGGGTGAGCGGAATTGTGGGCGGGTGGGTGGGGGAGTAGTGTGCGGTTGCCAGTGGGCTATACCTCGTAGCTTGCACTCACTGCCCAGCTAGCCAACACAGCCCAACGAGAGCGCATGCCAAGCTGGGCACAGGCAGCTCCCCACCCCCAGCCACTTGCTTACCCATCGGTGGCGTCCTCAGGGCAGTAGCTCCACAGCTCGCACTTGTCGGTCTGGTCGCAGCGCTTGGCGCACTCCTGAACCGAGCCGGCGGCGGCGGGCACGTCGCTGCTCTCCATGCCATAGAACGTGGCCTGCAGATGCAAGGGGACATTTCAACAGGGTTGTTCGAAGGCCGAAATCCTGCCGCAGGTGGGGCACGTCGCTGCTCTCCATACCGTAGAAGGTGGCCTACAGATTCAAAGGACATTTCAGACACTTCAGCGCGGAGTGTTTGCAGGTCGGAATCCGGCCACAGGTGGGGCACGTCGATCCAAGGAGAAGCGGTCCCACCAGCCGCTGTTGTGGTTGCGGTTTGTTAGCTTGGCAGAATCACGATGAATGCGAGAACAGCACAAGGTAAGGTGCACATCCACACAGCGCAGCGCACCTCCTCCACGGAGAAGCGGTCCCACCAGCCGCTCTTGCCGGCCGGCCGCTTCCAGTTGGTGGGGTTGGAGGGAGTGGGGGTGTAGATGCCGGAGATGAAGGGCACGCTGGGGCCTGAAGGGAGTCAACGGCAGCTGGGCGGCTTGTGTTAGGGTGGGCAGCGAAAGCATAGACACCAGGGTCGAACCGAACTGTGAATGAGAGCTGAAAATAGGGGGTACCTGGGCAAAAGCCAGGCGAGTGGGCAGCAAGTGGGCGCACAACGCACCCGAGACGCCGACTTGGCCGCTGCCGGTGATGTCCACGTCACCCTGGGTGGCCAGCGTGTCGTCTGCAGCAGGGGAAGAGCTGGCAGATCAGTAAGATGTGAGCAACAACTGTAGTGCTGAAGTCGGCGCTGCCCTGGGTAGCAAGCGTGCCGTCTGCGGTGGATCGGCCGGCATACAGGCGGGTGGAAGGGCGCGAGCGGGGCTGTCGGCAGGGCAGGGCATGGCTGACAAGGGGCTTGAAGGCAGCCTTGGCGCTGGAGCCCTGTTTGACTTGTAGCACGTTCCGACATCAGCAGCGTCCCTTCAAGTTTTGAAGCCGTTCAAGCTTTGGAGGACTCACAGGTGGACAGGACGCAGGTGCGGAAGGCCACGTCAGCGGTGGTCTCGCAGCCTGCATTGGTGATCTTGCAGCCGGACTCGGAGGCGCACCACGTCCACGTGCTGCACGGTAGGGAGCAGGCAGCGCTCGCGGGTGAGTGCAAAAGCAAGCGCAGTCAGTGCAGCAGCGGCAATCACGCCAGGCGTGCTGTGCACGTGCGGGCTGCAGCTTGGGCTGGGCAGTAGGTGAGCAGGCGAGCAACCAGCCAGTATCAGCCTGATTTTTCGTAACCAGGTGTCGCTGGAGAGGAGGCAGAAATAACCAACACGGGGAAGACACACAAACAAAGCGTGTCCAGCTCACGTGCACTCCTCGTTGTCGTCGCACGAGGATGCGCAAATGTTATCAGTTTCCGTTGCATTCTGCAGTAGCACCTTGTCGCCAACCTGCGTAAGCAGCAATGTATCAGCAGGCATGCGGCCGTCAGACTGGTGGCAACAGCAGGGGAGTAGTCGTGCCAACACAACACTTGGATCCCAATTCACGCACCAGGAACGTGTTCACAAAGCGGGAGAAGTACTCGCCAAAACCCGTCTCATTCCAAAACTGATCGAGGTCAGCTGCACAGCAGGCGTAGCAAGCACACGAGGCAGGCAGGTTACAGCAGCCTGACGGGGATGCTGGCAGCAGGAGCCGCCGGTTTTGCGCCACCGCTGCTCCTGCAGCGGCTCCCTCCGGCTACATGCTGCCACCGGCTGCTGGAGCTGCAGCACTGCAACAGTTTGGCTGCTCCATCACATGCATACCAGCACCGCTGGGGCTGTATCACAGGCGTGCATGCCACCGCTGCAATGAGACCGTGCCGGCATGATTGCGCCGGCATGACCGCCGCCACGGGCGGCCCCTCCGCCACCGCACCTGCTGTGTAGACGCCCCATTTGCCCCCCGAGGTGTTGTTGCCGCCCACTACGATGCTGTGGCAGGGGATTGGGGTGGGGATGGGGGCCATGGATCTGGTGGCGCAGCGGATCTAATCGGGGGCAGGGGCGGGAGTTGCAGCGGCAGCTGGCGAGGCGGGAGGCACCCGCTGGACGGGCGCCGCAGCGTGCGCACGCACGCTAGTGAACCCAGATCTGCCCCACGCACTTGTCCTGCGCCGCGCAGAGCGACAGGCCCATCATCAGCGCGGCAACAAACGCGGCGCTGCGGGACATCTTGCTGCACGTCCCCGGGCGGTTCACACCAGCTGTACAACGCTGCAACCGCGGAGAACCAGATCGCAGCGGGTGCGGTGAGGTTGTAGGCACCGCATGCGCGCCGCCACTCCTCAGCATGACATGAGCGCCGCCTGCTCCGTCCCCCCGGAGCTGCAGGTTTCTGTGCCAAACCCTGCTCAGGAACCACAGGCACCTGCGCATGCAAGTTGCACACAGTGAGTGCATGCAGCTGTGGTGCAGGATTGAGGAGATGGCGCCGACCACTTGTCAGGCACGAGCCTGCTGCCGGCGCGGTCGGGAGCTGCACGAGGCAGCTGCGAGGGAAACACCAAGGGCAGGTGCCCAAGCAGTGATGGACCATGGCAGCTACGATCCCACTGCACTTCAATGTAGTTGAGAGTGGGTGCTGCACCCGCCATGCTGATGCGCCGCCACGCCCATTGCCAGCTCGGCGGTGCCGCCGCCGCTGCCGCCGGCCACCACAAGTGTGCACAGAAAGCGGCGATCGCCATTCCTCGTGCCTGGTCTGAATCAGCATCTCGCAGCCGCGACGCCTGAGGCTCCCCAGCGACCCGCCGCCCAACAAGCCCTCCAGTCGCGCCAGCCTCCAGCCTCGCGGGCCTCAGAATCCAGCAGCCATGAGCTCACTGTGCATGACACGCGCCGCATTCCTGCCAGCGGCGCAGGCAGCGGCGGCGCAGCGGCAGGCGCGGCGGCAACGGCTGTCGGTCGCGGTGGCAGCAAGCTCGGGCGGCTTTGGCAGCAAGAAGGCGGGCAGCGGCAGCGGCAACAAGAAGGTGGGGCAGTGCAGCTGGAGCTGCGCTGGGGTTGCTGAACAGAGGACAACAGAGTGCTTTCTGCCTCTGGCCGTGCCGCTCCAGCATGGTGCCCATGATCTGTCCTGCCGTCGCACTTGCCAACCCACACTGCCTTCCAACTGCTTGCTCTGTCGCAGCAGCCCAAGCTTGCGCGGTACTTGGAGACCGACGGGCCCGCCACCGCGGCAGCTAGCCCTGCAGATGACGGCTGGGTGCGTGCCAGGGCTGGGTGGTTCAGGAGGACAGGCCGCCGCTGGCGAGGCGGCTGGCCCTCCCAATACCGGAGGCCGAGCCCCGGCTCCCGTTGTTCTTGGTTAGCGCAGGTGGAGATGCCGGGTGTGGACCCCGTCGACACCTTCATATCGAAGCCCATCAAGCCCATCATTCTGCCCACCGGCCGCGCCGTGTGCCTGTTCAAGGTAGGAGCAGAGGCGGATGGTTCTGCCTGCTGATTGATTGAGAGGCACGCACCACTGTGCTTGCTGGCAACAAACTGGGGCAGCATGTGCACCCAGCACAGCCCGCTACCAGCGGGCAGCAAGCGTGCCCAGCGGACGGCTCTCCTGCCGGTGCTCTGGTCCCCGTGGGATCGCCCAGCCCACCACTGTGTGCATCATTTCCCTCCCATCATCCGCCTCCTCCTCTGCCAGGTGGAGGACACAATCTATGCCTCAGATGCAAACAGCACCGCTTACAAGTACCCTCTCGCCGATGCTGCCATCCTGCGGGTGAAGGGCAAGCCAGCGGGTGAGGCGGCGAGCAGCTTGCAAGCATGCCACCAAAGCACGCCGCCGGCTCAGAGTGGCTCGGAGGCAGCAGGTCGACACCAGGCGGCTGGACAGCCAATCCTGCGCCTGCCTTGACACTGCCTGTTTCCCATGTTTCCCATGCCTGATCCCCGTATCGCAGTCGAGGTGCCTCTGGATGGCACTGTGTACGACCTTGCCACGGGCAAGGTGCTCAGCTGGTGAGCGCTCCATGCCTGTGTTTGGTGCAGTGTTGAAGCTGAGCACCAGAACACTACTGTGGGGGCGCACTGCCTCCGTGCACTTTCTGCTGCTGCCGCTGCTGGCTGCTGGCTGCTGTTGCGCCGCTCTGCTGCGGCGGCGACGCCAACCTGCACCCCCAAACATTCGATGCAGGTGCCCCAAGAACACGATCGCTCGCAAGGTGTTGGGCGGGCTGAAGGACCGGGCGGACCCGATTGACCTGCCGGTTTACCCAGTCAAGGTGCAGGGCGGCAAGGTGTTTGTCAAGTTCATTTGATGATTCATTTGATGATTCGATGATTGTTTATCTGAGCCAGAGTTGTAAGCCGAGTGAAGGGCCAGGCGGAGCCTGCTGGCGACACATTGCTGAGCGCTGAGGGCTACCAATTGCAGTACTTAGAATCAAGCTCGCATTTCGTCCTGCGACTGGCAGCTTACATGGGATTATTCAGCATGCCACACGCAATCTATTCGGCATCATCAAAGTATCATCATCAGGCAGGTCCAGAGGTGCAGGAGCTGAAAGAATGAAGAGCCGGCCTCGGAAGCTAGCATCACTACGAGTCAGGGGGCTGGGCCCGGAAAGGGTGCAGTGATCAAGCATTGCAGCCATTGGGCGGGCTGGAAAATCACACCGCAAGCAATTTAATCTGGGCTGGAAAATCATGCTGCAAACAGTCAATCGTGCGCAAGTCATTTAATCGCCTCGTCACCAGAACCGGTCACAAAGAATGTGCTCAAATCAAAACCAGCTGTTATGTTCCAATTAGCGCGCCACGCTTTCTTGATGCCGTCAGGCGCTCAGCAGCGCGGGGCTGCAAGGTTGTACAGGGTGACTCCCCACGACGTCACAGTGATGAGCTCCAGAGATATGCCAGCGGCCAGCAGCGCCGCACGCCGCGTGCCACCTCGTCCCTCGCTGCCGCCGCCCTCTGCGGCAGCCTTAAGCAGCAGGGCGCCGGGGACGCCGAAAATGAGCACCGCCGCGGCTGTCCCGCCCACTAGCTGGAACATCATGCCTGGAAGGGGAGCACGGCATCGGAAAGATGGCAGTCTAAGGCCTGAAACGATTGCAGGGGGGGACCAACCATCGCATCGACGTGCACAAACCGCACTGCACACCGCATGCCGCAGCCAGCAGGAAGCACATGCCGCAGCAGCACGCATGAAGCAAGCCGCAGCAGCAGCCCTGCCTCCACCCTCACCCAGATCGGTCACAGACAGCGCAATGGCGGTGGCGACGCCGCAGAACAGCAGCGTCTCCACAGTGTAAGCGCCGGCTGGAAGCTCGGCCTGGCGATCGTTGCTACTGCTCGGGCCAGCCGCCCTGCTGCCGCTGCTGCTCGCCCTGCTGCTCTGCCTGCTGCCGCTGGCCTTGCTGCCGCTGGCCTTGCTGCTGCTGGCCTTGTTGCCGCTGCCGCTGCCGCTGCCGCTGCCGCTGCTCGCCCTGCTGCCGCCCGTGCTGGCAGAGCCTGGCAAACCAGGTTGCGGGGCCAGCAGGTGGTGGGACACAAACTCCAGAATGGTTGACCGGGCGGGCACGTGGTTGACTGGGAAGGCGGCGATTACGATTAGGCCCACCATTGCGCGGGCAGCCTGCAGGGATGCAGGTGTGTGGGCTGGTTCACGAGAAGGGTTCACAGGCGAGGTGCTGAAGGTGGTGAGGAGTGTAAACTTGCACAAGCAATCCGACCCGCCGGATGGTGTGTGCGGGACAGACCCACCCCAAGCACTGAGCCTCTGAGACAACCGACGACCCAACTGGAGTGGGACAGAAGCGGGGCGGCTGGTGATCGTGCTGCTGCCCCAAGCCCACCCAGCTTGTAAAGGGCAACACGCAGCGTAAGCAGTGCACTCACCTGCATGAGCGGGTCCGAGGCGGGGAAGCCGTTCATCACATTGCTGTCCGGCCCGCCGGGAAGCGCCAGGTAGCCAGCCACACCCATGACGCTGCGCGTGGTAATGGGGCAGGCACGCAGGGATGGGGGCAGGCAAGCAGAGAGCGGACACTGGGCGGTGCCAGCATTGAGCAGACACACAACTGGGGAGCGAAGGGGGCCAGCCATCCCCATGACGCTGCAGGCAGCCACGTCAAAAGAACATGCGGGGGTTGGCTTGAGCGAGTGGCGTCCAGGTTTGCACCGCATACACACCAGCCAGCAGCGCTCCATCCTGCACGGCAGCTATCACCCGGGCTTGGCACGCTCTGCACAGCTCACCCATAGAATGCCGCCATGGCTCCCAGGGAGGCCACTGCCACGCCCATCATGCCCCGCAGCTTGGGCGACATGCCGTCCGCTTCACCAGCACTCCCGCTGCCGCTGCTGCCGCCACCGCTGCTCCTCCTGCTGCCGCCGCTGCTGCGTGGCCGCCGGCCGCCGCCGCCGCCGCCACTGCTGCTGCTGCTGCTGCTGCTGCTAGGCCTGAAGAAAGAGGGTTCATCCTCAAGCTCCAGAAACAAGTCGACCACCGCGGTGTGGCACTGCACCGGGCATGGCAGCGAGCGGCACTCTTGGTCGCCAAGCACCAACTCCTGGGGCTGCCTCACCCAAGTTTGTGGCCAGCCCACCTTGCAGGCTGAAAGGCGTGCCGAACCGGGCCACAGCCGCCAACTCGTGCACATGCCAGCCTGCCTCATGCCTCATGCCTAATACCTCAACCGAGCTGACCCACCTGGAACCCAAACGCAACACTCACCTGAAACCAAATGCAGCACCCACCTGGAACCCAAAGGCGAGGATGGGCAGCGCCACGGCCAGCCCCCGCCAGCAGTCTGGCGAGGACAGGTCCAGTGTGGAGGCGTGCACCGCTGCCCAGCTGTAGTCCGGCTCGCCCACAGCGCCCAGGGCGCGCCACAGCACGGCGCCCACCACAAATGCGATGGCGTACACTTTAAAGGTGCTGACGCCTGCGGGAAGAAAGGTTGCACAGGCAGCCGGGTGGGGGAACGCTGCACAGTGTGCGAGGTGCGCAGCAGCAACACAACCTCTGACGCAACCGCGGCGGCGGCATGCAAGGTTTGCACGTGCAGTGCCAGGGCTGCACACGAGCCACACCACCGCAGATGCCCCGAGCACAATGCGCACCCAGCCCTCACCTGCCACCGCGCCCAGCGTGCGCGGCAGGCTCAGCGGCAGCGCCACGCCCAGGCCCACTGCTGCCACAACCGCTTGGCGTCCCGCCCACCAAGCATCGGGGCCGGCGGCACTGGTCAGCAGCGGGCACAGGCAGTCTGCCGCAATCATCAAGTACGCCGTGCACGAGAGGAGGAGGTACACGTACAGCACAGGCGCCAGGGCTGCGCTCGCGCCCGGCCCCAGCTTGGCATGCACCTGCGCAGGATGCATGTTGGGTGCGGGGCTGAGCCGCCTGCCTGACGAGACGGGCGGGCTGCGCGACATGCAGTGTGCACCCCATCCACCAGCGGCAGTGCCGCAGCACGCCCACCAGCGGCAGTGCCGCAACACGCGCAGCTCTGCGGCGGTGGCTGTGCGTGCCCCAAAGGCAGTCGTGTGGCCCTGGCAAGGCTGGACCCACCAGGCCGGAATAGGAGGTGGCTGCCGATTCCTCAGCATAGGAGCACAGCACGCAGAGCGTGGCGGTCTCCACAGCAGCCACCGCCACTGCAAGTTGCCAGAGGACAGCGGGTGGGGGTGGGGAAGCATAAGCTGGGTGGTGGCTCACTTCCTGGCATGCACACAGCCTCGCGGCGAACGGGCCCATAACACACACAACAACAGCCACACACAAACGACAAACAACTCACAGGTGAAGAACAGGCCGAGCGCCCAGCCCATCAGGCTGAAGGAGTATGGCATGCTCAGAATGCCTGCTCCGACCGCAATGTTGATGAGCGTGGCGGCTGCGGTAGCCGCACTGTCTTTCTCCGCTTGCTGGGCCGCCTGCAGGCGCGGCGGCGGCGGCGGCAGCAGAACCGCATCGTCCTGGGCTTGCGCCGCTGCTTTTGGGGAGCTCACAAGCCGGTTTCTAAAGGGTCGGGGCCTTGCGGCGGGTTGCAGGCGGGCCCAGCTGAGCAGCGACCGCGACGGGAGCTTGCAGGCTGCCTGGACTGTCCAGCAGCCCATCGGAGAGCTGATCACTCGCTGTAGCAGCATGGCTGCGCTGCTGGGCTGGGCTGCCGGTAAACTCCCTGCCCCCGTCTGGGGCGGCCTGCCGCACAGCTGGCTGGAGTGAGGAGTGGCTGCAGTACGTTGCACAAGCAGAGAGAAATGACGTGCAGGGCCGGAATGGCGGGGTTCAACACCGCCGGCGTAACGCGGCGCCAGCGCCAGATGCACCTCGAGATGCACCTGATGCACTTGCATTGGGCAGGCCTAGGCCACCCACTGTCCGCTGCAACCTTTCAGGCTGTTACATTGTCAGTGGCCAGATCTACTCGTCCATCCCATCAGTCGTCATCCGAGTCGCCATCTGCCGCCTGCTGCTGCCGCGCTTCCTCCGCAAACTGGCCGCCCATGAGGCACATGGCTTCGCGCCACAGCGGCACCGGCAGCTGCAGCGGGGGGCAGCGGGGGACAACGAGCAACTCAGCAGCGGGTAGGCCCCTCGTGCCGCAGCAGCGCTGCCTGCCAGCTGCCATACAGCAAACCACATCTGCCTCCCGCACCCAAGCCAGCACGTGCAACCATCGCACCGCATACCTCGCTGCACCCACCTGCAGGGACTGCTGCAGCACCAGGGAGCACCCGCTGCAACCAGTCCCATGGCATGCCCACCCATACAACCAACTCGTTCCCTACCGCACAGTATAGCAGCCACCCACCTGCAGGCACTGCTTGAGCACCAGCGATCGGCTGCACGCGGCGGTGTGCCACGCCCCCGCCGCGATCTCCCGCTGCAGCTGCCCCGGCTCCCAAGCCAGGCAGCCCGCGAAGAACCGAAAGTCGGTTTGCTGCAGGCCGCCGGTTACCACCTCTGCAACCGCGGCCTCGTGGGCGCCCAGGCAGATGCCTGGGATGACCTGCAACATGGGTGGGAAGGCGCCCAGCAGGGGTTGTCGTACAGCATGCAAATAAGCAGCGAGTGCAAGTCGGGCGGGCGAGTGCCAGGGGATGCAAGCTGCAAGCTTATGCCGGCGCGCGCAAACGGCACGCTTTGCAGGAGAAGGCCCTGCCCCAGCCGCAACTCCACTAGTGTAGTTCAACGCGCGTCGCGCCCGCCCACTGGGGGCCCACTCTCCCTTGAGACCAATACCAACTGCGGAACAAGAACGAAACGACAGCGCACCTCCACCGCCCCTTCCAGCCGCCGCTGGCCGTGCAGCAGCGTCACAATGTGCTGCGCCTTGAAGCCACCGCAGTACAAGATGCTGGAGGCAAACGCGTCCCGCAGCTCAGGCATGCCCTGCAGGGGTGCCACACAGGAGCGGGTATTGGAATCGTTTTCGGTTCAGGAGCGAGTGGGCTCCGAGTCACACAGTCTGTGCGGTTTGGTGGTTGGGAGGCTTGCATAACGGGGCGCTGGAAGCACAGGGCCCTTGGCTCAGTCGATAGCAGCCCGAGCCCACGACGCTGCATCAAAGTTTGAAGCACGCTCACATCCAGGGACATGGGGAGTCCGCCCCGCCCCCGCCCCATCTTGAGGCTGGTGGGGCGGTTCAGGATGAGGCCCAGGCTGCCCTGCGGGCCGTGCTGCAGCAGAAACACCACCAGCTGCGTGGGAAGCGAAGAGGGGCGAGCAAGGCAGTCAGGGGGGGACAAATGCACCAGGCTGCCGTGCGGGCTGTGCTGCAGCAGAAACACGACCAGCTGCACGGTGCGGACAGGGAGGCACGACATGAGCACTGGCTGAGCGGCGCATCATCGCTGACGAGAGCACGCTCGGCTGCCTGCGGAACCGCAGAGCAGATTCGCTGCACAGCAGAGCTACACACCAAACGAGCGGTAGAGGCCCTCATCCGCACTGCAGAGCTGCACACCAAACGAGTGGTGAGGCCATTCACCTGCCAGTACTCATCCCCCAGCTGCTGCGGCGCTGCCGGGGTGGCCAGCAGCAGCCCGCCGACCTCGGGGTCCCCCGTGGCATGCGCCCACACCTCCTCTCGCGCTAGGCTGGGGCTCTGCACACCGGGAGGACGGCGGGGGTGTCGACGGGTGCCCAGCAAGGCCGGAACATGGCAGTCACACACTGCCAGCTCCAACGGCGACCTTGTCATGTGCACAAGTGTGCCTAGCCACCAAGCCACCCGCACCTGTATCTGCAGCAGCTGCTGGTTGGCCTCCGCCTGCCGCGCCGCCCAGCCACCGGCGCCGCTCTCCGCCACGAGCTTTGCGCGGAAGGCTCGCCAATCACCTAGCACCTGCGGCGGCTGCGCATCCTCCTCTCCTGGGCTGGTTTCGTCGCCGCCACCGGATGCTGCTGCGGCGGCCACTCTGCGGCGTGGCCGGCGTGCTGCAGTGCGTTGCCACTGAGCAGCGGCGGCGGCGGCGGCAGCGGCGGCGGCGGCGGCGGGTGGAGCGGGACAGCCCATTGCTGGCGCGGCGAGCTCCCTGAGTTTGCGGATCGGTCCAGCAGCAGCTGGTCCGAGTCTCTGTGGCTGGCGGGCCGCCGCTGCGCGGGCAGCGCCGCAGGGGCAGCAGGCGGCCATCGGCTCGCTGCACCAGCTTACAATGTTAATGGAGGTCGCGAAGATCAAGAGTGGCAGGCACCCGCCCAGGCTGTGTGTGGTCGCGGCGCGGCGGCGGCAGTGGCAGCGGCAGCGGCAGCAGGAGGCGGTGTGGCCAAGCAACCTGTGTTCATCACACGGGGGTGGTGGTCTCACTGCGTTCAACTGTGGCCTCTGAAACTCTCCTTGCTGTGTGCCAGGGCCTCGAGTTGGATGCCCGCAGCTAGCCGCCTCAGGTGCGGGATGACGTGGGCGCCTGACCGCGTTCGCCAAGGACAGCAACCACCAGCAGCAACAGCGCGGGTTGGTGAAGCTTGCAGCTGTGGTATCTGCTGCGTGGGGCCTGCAGGGAAGCTGCGGTGAACTAAACACACCATCAAGTATCCACGCACAGGGTGGCGGCTGGGGAGATGCGGGAGATGCCATCTGTTGGCCTTGATCAACGCCGCAGATGCACTGATCTGGGGCCCTTTGGTGGCCAGGCCGCAGAGGGGAGGCAAACTGCCAGGCACGCCCTGAACATGCTGCCGCAACTCGCTCCCTGGGGCTGTGGGTAAGCATTGTGAAGATTGCAGCACCGTGCAGGCTGCCAAGGCCTCCAAGGCGGCCAAGGCCGCCACCCCTGAGGCGAACGGTGTCTTAAATGGCCGTGTGCCAGTGGTGCCCTACCATGGCTGTGCTGCCCGCGCTAGTAGTCCAGCCCCGCCCGAACACCGGCCCAGCTGCTTGATGCAGTTTTCCGACGCTGAACAACTTGTGCATGTTCGGTGGACGACGCATTTGCCCAGGTGCGTGAGGGTGGCGGTGGCGGGGCGGCGGGGCCTGCAGCCACGGAAGGACGCGGCGGCCAGGCGCAGATGTATGGTTGCCATTGGCCACGACAGGTTATTTCAATTTAGATCAAGCGGGTGCAAGCGTGCGCTGTGCCACTGAAAGTCAGGCGTGTGCACCTCGTGCGCTCTCCAGGGGCGCCCATCGGGAGGGGTCTTCTGTCATGTTTGGTCTTTCTGCGTTGCTACAAGGGGTTTCTGAGGCTTGCAAGTACCCCGGTTGCACAGGTGCCGCTCGAGGCCTCTTGCTGTGCACCCCTTAGGCTGTCGCAGCCGCTCCGCGCAGCTCCCCATCAACCAAGCAAGCGGCAACAAGCGCGATGGCAACGCAGCGGCTGAAGCCGCTGCTTCTATGCCTGGCCTTGGCGGCGGCGGCGGCAGTGGGCGCCCAGCCCGCACCAGAGACCGAGGGGCCGACCTATTTCATCGCAGCGGATGAGATAGACTGGAACTACGCTCCCGCGGGCGTCAACCTGTGCTTCGGCGAGGCGTTCAGCGGTGCGCGCGTGGCTGGGGTGTGGTGGGGGGAGGAGTGCAGCCTGTGGCCGACGCGCCGCCGCCGCCGCCGCAGCGCTGTGAGCGCTGGGCGGCCGCAGCCATCCACACTTCCTCTGCTGGGTGCTCCTGCTGCACGCCCCAGCTGCTTAATAAACACCAACCGTCAGCTGAGTGAGATGAGGGTATCAAGGAGGTGCTTGGGGTGGGGTGACCCAATGCTGCCTCCCGTCCCCCCAAACACTTGTGCTGTGCAGGCGACCCCACGCTCTGGACGCAGCTGGGTGTGGGCAGCACCTACACCAAGGCGCAATACCGCCGCTATACCGACAGTAGCTTCTCGGTGAGTAGCGGTTGGCCGTCTGGCTGGCTGCTGAGTTTGTGTGGCCGCCGCTACCTCGCGCCCCGGCTGCAGGCGGGCAGCGCGCAAGCCGCGTGCGCATCCCGCACGTGCCGGCGCCGGAGCCCACCAGCCATGCATGCCAGCACCTGGCTTGATGCTCGCGCTGCTCGCCGCTGCAGCCGCACAACACAGCACTCCTGCCATGCATGCATGCCGCCCTGCTGGCGGCTCACGCCCCGCCTCCCCCGCACTCACCCTCAACTCCCGCAGACGCTGGAGCCGATCCCGCAGCAGGACAAGCACGTGGGCATCTACGGCCCCATCCTGCGCGCCTCTGTGGGCCAGGTGCTGACGGTGGTGCTGAAGAACAACCTGCCCTTTGACATCAACCTGGAGCCCGCCGGTGTGCAGCCCGCCGATGGTGCCGCCGCCGCTCAGCCGGCTGGCGCCGCGGCCATCGGCCAGACTCCGGTCGCCCCCAGCGTGGCCCCTGGCGAGACGGTGACTTACCGCTTCCGCGTGCCGGCCAGCATGGGGCCCACTGCTCTGGAACCGAGCGCTAAGATGTGGCTGTGAGCGGGGCAGGGGCGGGCGGAGTGGGGGCGGATGGGGTGGAGCTGTTGGGTGGCGATGCCGAGCTGAGCCATGCTTGTGGGGCATGTGCATGTGCGTGCGCAGGCAGCTGCAGCTGCTGGAAGGGCATCAGTTGTGGCAGCTGCTACGCCGGGTCTGTGGTTGGAAACACTCATGTGCGGCCACTCTGATGCCGGCAGACCCCCGCCATGTTAACGTGCGACTCCCTCACATGCCACCCGCTACAGCTACCGCTCTACTGTGGACCTGGTGGTTCATGCCAACGCCGGCCTGGTGGGCCCCCTGCTGATCAGGTGAGCCCTTCCCTGTTTTTGCTAGCCTGGCGCCGGGGGTGGTGGGTGCGGTTGCTGCATGCGTGGTGGTGTCAGTCGGCACAACACCTGCTTGCCCAGCGGGTGTGACGGGCCAGCAGCTGTTGCATGTACGTGCCTGCCGTGCTGCCTTTGCCGCTGCTCAGGCCTTGTAATGCCCCCATGGCCATGCCCTCTGCCCCCGCAGCAACACGCCTGAGGTCAACACAGGCGCCGACCCCGCCACCAGCGGCCAGGAGCGTGACATCATCACTATCCTGCAGGTGGGCTCCAATACCACTCGGCATGCCCTCCTTGCAGCGAGGTGCTGCAGGCTGGGGGCGGGGGACGAGGCGTAGTCCGTCGTCAGGCACCGGTCTGTCCAGAGACGCAGCGCTGCTCACATGAGGCGCAGCCGGCAGGCACCAGCTCTTCCCAGAGCCGCGGCGCTGCTCGCAACACACACAGTGCCGCTCGCAACAAGCCGCCAACACACCACATTGTGCTGCGCCCTGCAGATCCTGGACGGGGGCACCTCCCCCTACCTGGAGGACAACCTGTTACCACACTTGCAACAAACACGCACTGTGCTGCGCCCCGCAGATCCTGGACGAGGGCACCTCCCCCTACCTGGAGGACAACCTGGCCAACCGCACCGCGCTGGAGATGGGGGTGACCGAGGCGGGGCTGGCGGAGGCCAACCTCAAGCACGCCATCAATGGCTTCCTGTTCTGCAACGCCGGCGACATGGTCATGAAGCAGGGCGAGCGGTGAGCCCCTCTTGTCTTGCTGGTGTTTGTGCGACCCTGCTGTGGCCGGCAACTGGCTTCCTGTTCTGCATTGCCGGGGACATGGCCGTGAGGCAGGGGGCGGTTGGCCTGCAGCCGGGGCAGACTTGCCACGGCAGCTTGCTAAAGTAGCACGGCAAGCTGCTGTGCGCCACAGTTGCACTGCGCTCGCTCACTCCTTCACGCCTGCGCACTGCCCCACCCCTCGTCTGCGCAGCGTGCGCTGGCACATGGCCAGCGTGGGCAGCGAGACAGACATGCACTCCCTGCACCTGCACGGCAACACCTGGCTGAAGTGAGCACTGTTGTTTGGGTTGTTTGTTGGCATACGCTCGTGTAGGGCATGGGGTGGTGGGGCTGTTGCGCAGCTGCTGGCGTGGCTTTTTGGTTTCGTGCGCAGCGCGGCATGCTCACTTGTCTGCCCGACGTGCAGCCACCGCCGACCCCGTGGTGCCTCGCCTGTTTTGCCCCCGCTAAGCAGCCCTGCCCTGCTCAACTCCTCGTGCGCAGCAACGGCCACCGCGCCGACTCCATGTCCATGATCCCCGGCACCGTGCGCTCGCTGCAGTTTAGCACCGAGAACGCGGGTGGGTGCGCCGCTGCGGCATCCTGTGTAGTAGCCTGCCCGCGTGTGTGCAGGGAGATTAGTCTGCGATGTATTGCAGCACTGCAGCGTTGCAGTGTTGCCCTGCAACTTTTCAGGGCAGCGGCTGGCTCGTCTATGCCTTGCAATCCCCCAGCCCACCCTACAGCTTCTCCCTGGCTGATGCGCTGCCACGTGGGTTCACCGGGAGGGTTAGGAACCAACCTCTGCCTCTGTCACTCTTTACCACAGGTTTCTGGCTGATGCACTGCCACGTGGGCGACCACATCAACGCCGGCATGAAGGTGGGGCAGCTGATTAACCCCCTGGGCTGCCTGCCTGTGTGTGCAACCAGGCGGACCTGCCGTATGCCCACCGCTCGTACCATGCGCCACTGCAGACCCCCCTGTGCTGCCTGCTTGTGTGTGCAACCGGGCAGCCCTGCCTGCGGACCACCCACCGTTCATACCATGCGCCACATCATTGCAACTAACTGTACACATTGTTGTGTGGTGGCTTTGATTCAATCCCCGTGTCTGGGTTGTCTGCCTCCCGCGTTGCGCAGGCCATGGTACATGGTATAACTCTAACCCTGGTTTCTCACTCTCTGCCTCCCGCCTCGGTGCAGGCCATGTACATGGTCGAGCGCAACGAGTCGCTGCCCGTGCTTTCGGGTGTGAAGGAGAACAGTGGTACCGTGCGCCGCTACTACATTGAGGCCGAGGAGGAAGTGTGGGACTGTGAGTGCGAGCCCGGCTCCATCTCCATGTTTGAGAAGTGGGAAGTCTGCGTGCTTGTGCGCAGCGGAACTTGCAGTACAGGCTTGCACGGGTGGCCCGGTGGCTGGGATCCTCCCCCTCTGGCTGGCACGCAGCGTGCAAGCTGCCAGCAGGGCCGAGGAAAGGCTGTGCAAGTACCATACCTCACCACCGCATGCCGCGTGCCGTTCCGCCTCCTCCTGCAGACGCCCCCCTTGGTGCCGACTTCTGCAGCGGCGCCGCCGTGCCCTGGACCCCCGAGCAGGCCGTGTTCACCGTCCCCAACTCCCTCTCCCTGGGCAGCAAGTGAGTGCCTTCGGGCTTCCTTCTGGCTCACTAGGGAGGGGACGACAACCGGTTGTGACTAGATTATTCGACTCCATAGCCATCTCCCTCCCTCTGGGCAGCGAGTGAGCACTTGTTTTTGTGGGCTCTGCTGCCCGGCGTGCGCTCCCTTCGCCACGCATGGCTGGCATTCCCATGGCACCGTCACCTGACCCGGCTCCCCGCCTGCTGTAACTGTGTTTGATTGATTGTCGAGCTCTGGCTATTGTTCGCAGGTTCACCAAGGCTCGTTATGTGGAGTACACTGACGACACATTCAAAATCAAGAAGCGCAGGTGGGCATCTGTTGCGGCTGTGACATTTTTGGGGATGCGCTTGACGGGGCCCGTGGGCAATGTACTGGAATATGCTGCCCTGGGCCGACCTGGCCTCCACAACAAGCGAGTCTCCGCTGGTTGAACGCTCTGGCACGCCCTTTGCCGCACACACTCTGAAGCACAAGCACCGTTTTCCTGTCATTTCTGTCATGCCCCCGCATGCGACAGTGCGTGCGCCTCATTGTAGGCCTGCATTCCCATCTCACTACTTCAACACCTCCCTGCTTATGCTTACAACACCCGCAGTGAGCAAGACGAGTACCTGGGCAATGTGGGCCCCCTGATCCGGGCCGAGGTTGGCGACACAATCGAGGTGGTGTTCAAGAACAGCCTGCGCTTCCCTGGTGCGCTGCCTTTGTCAGGGGACTGAGGGGTGGCGGGCGTTGGCCCAGCGCTGGGTCCCTCCAGCCGATGCAGCGCCGAGGCGTGCCAGGCAGTTGAGCCCACCCTCTGGCCCTTGCCTCACCTGCACACGCCCCCCTCATTGGCTGCGCCCTGCACCATTACCGCAGTGACCATCCACCCCCACAGCGTGGGCTGCTCTGTGTT
>RRZL01000077.1:1424658-1435732 GCA_006782975.1 Chlorella sp. Dachan | reverse complement strand
CCCTCCCCTCCCTGCTGCCCAACCCTCCACCCTCTCCTCACTGCTCCCAACCCTCCACCCTCCCCTCCCCGGCACGCTATGTGTCTTTGCCTGGAAATTCCTGCTTGCCGCACACCAGCCTGCCCACTGCTTGCTCCTCCCCGCAGGCTACCTCTACTGCAACATGCCCCTCCTCAACTTCACCCAGGGCATGGTTGTGCGTTTCCACGTCATGGCACTCGGCACCGAGGGTGAGCCATGTCACGCCTTGTTTCTGCCGTGTATTCGATGCCTTTCGGCACTTCCAGAGCATGGTTGTGCGCTTCCACGTCATGGCGCTGGGCACCGAGGGTGAGCCAGCAAAGCAGCTGTTCCATCCTGTTGCAGAACCGTATGTGGGCTGTGCTGCTTGTCTGCTGCAAGTTCTCCTGCTGTCCCTCGGCCTCTCAACCCCCCGCCCTACATCCTCCCTTCCCTGCGTCCCTGCAGTGGACCTGCACACCCAAGCGTGTGGCCGTCCGCCCTGTCCAGCTGCTCACCCTTCCCTCCACCCGACCCCCACTTTCCTCCCTGCAGTGGACCTGCACACCCCCAACTTTGTGGGCCAGTCGATCAAGATGGACGGGGAGCGCCGCGCCGCAGCAGGGTGAGCGGTGCTGCAGGCCTGCAGCCATGCAGGCCATGCCAGGCCTCCTGCCTGTTTGTCGCCTGTCGGATGTGGCACTCTGGCGTGTGCACTCCTGGGCTCAGGCGTGCCACAATTGGCCTGTGCGTCGAGCCTTTACTCACATTGTACCTGCCCATGCATCATCGTGCCCGGCGCCGTGCATTTGCACAACGTCGCTATTCCCCGACCCTGAGCGCCATGCCACAGTTTTGACTGATCCGGCCGCTCCCATCCCCGATCCGATCCCCCCATGCAGCATCATGCCCGGCGCCATGCACTCTGTCGACGTTGTTATGTCCAACCCGGGCATGAGCCTGGTGCAGTGCCGCGTGGCCGACCATATCAGCGCGGGTGAGCGGGGAGCAACTCTCAACTGCTGCGTTGGGGTTGGGTTGGCGGTTCTGTGACGTTGGTTGGCATGCTCAAGCGTGGGGCTGGGCATGGCCCCCATGGCCAGCGCTGCTTCCATCGCTGCGTCCCATCCTGCCCAGCATTCTGCGCTTTTTGCGCCTCCCTCGACCGCAGGCATGCGCGCCCTCATCAACGTGGAGGCCGCCCCCCAGCTGGCCTCTGAAATGAACAACGCCGCCGGGGCCGCCACTAAGAAGCGTTACTTCATCCGCGCTGAGCTGGAGGACTGGAACTACACGCCCCTGGGCCTGGACGGCTGCACCAACTCCACCTTTGGGTGAGCGCAGGCTTGGGGCAGGCGTGGGGGCTTGGATGCAGCAATGATGGGTGCAGCGGGACAGGCATGGGGGGCCTGGATGCCTGTCATATCTCCTCACAGCCAGCTCCAACGATCCCACCACCACTGCAGGCCCGACGCGGAGGTGTTTGTGACGAAGACCAACATCACCATCGGCTCCGTGTACAAGAAGGCGGTGTACCGCCAGTACACCGACGCTCGCTTCAACCAGCGGGTGCGTTGCGACAGCCGGGAGGCGCATGCGTGCGCGCGATGCAGCGGAGCAACCCACTTGGCAGCGGCTCAAGTCAGACCGCAGCTCCTGCGACGGCTGTGACTGTTTCCTTTTTTCCTTTCTGCCTGTTGCATACTTCCGTAATTTCCTATAACTAATGCCTTCCCTTCCCACCACCGTCTCCACCCCCGCAGGTGGCCGCCCCCGCCTTCCAGGGCGTGCTGGGACCCACCCTGTTTGCCGAGGTTGGCCAGACGCTGGAGGTGGTGTTCCAGGTGGGCGCACCTGCTGCCCTGGTTGCCGTGCAGCTGTGCAGTGCCGCACATTGCGGTCCAGCGAATCTGCTGCTCCGGTTTGCCACGCAACTGTGCCGGTGCTGCACATTGCGGCCCAGCCTGCTGACGTGCAAACCGCGCCCGGCCCCGGCCTACCTGCCAAGTGCACGTCCATCCTGCCTGCTCAAATGCCGACTCCTTTCATCTGTTCCCCTCCATCCTCCCCCGCAGAACTCCCTGCCCTTCCCCGCCAACTTCATGCCCGACGGCGGCCTGGAGCTGCTGCCTGCGGGCGGCGAGGGCGGCGCCAACGGCACCATTGAGGCCGAGGCGCCGGTGGCCACCGGCGAGACTGTCACGCTGCGCTACTACGTGCCCGAGAGGTGGGCAGCAGGCGGATGCAGACGCGCTGTGCCGGCTTTGGGGGATGCAAGTTTGTGTGGTCGACCACTGGGCAGTCGGCAGCGCTGCTGTTCTTAAGTAGCATGCTTGCGCTGGCCCCTGTTGCGGCGCTCAAGCTTGCGCCCCCGCCGGCACCTGTTGCGGCGCCAGCCCCGCATGGCAACCTCATCACCATGGCGCATACACCCACACCTCCTCACACCACTGCCAAAAGCTGCCGCGCCTCGTCTGACTTGCTTCCCTGCAGCGCCGGCCCCGCGACCCGCGACCTCAACACTGTGGCCTACACCTACACCTCATCTGTGGACCTGGTGGCCCACCCCAACGCTGGCCTGATTGGCGTGCTGGTGATCGGCGCCCCTGGCGAGCTGGACAGGTGGGCAGCGGCCAGCGGCCGGTTGCGTCCGGACAGTGGAGTGCGTGGCATGCTGGGTGGCATGCCGGGCGCGGTGCTCCTGAACACCTCTGGCGCTCATGTGCTATGTGCTCATGTGCCCCTGCGCCGTCCCTCCCGCACCTGCTTTGTGCCGCTCATGTGCCCCTGCGCCGTCCCTCCCGCACCTGCTTTGTGCCGCGCCAGCGGCACCCCCAAGGGCGTGGACTATATCCGTGCTGTTCACGCTATGGCCCACCTCACCTCCACCCACCTCCCCCACCTCCCTGCAGCACCACCGGCACCCCCAAGGGCGTGGACTCTATTGTGCCGCTGCTCTTCACCATCCTTGACGAGGGCGCCTCCCCGCTGCTGCCCGACAGCATGAAGGTGTGTATGCGCAGGGCCCTGTTGTTGGTTGGAGCCCTGGGCCCAGCGTCCAGCCCAATTGGCATATGCATATGCGCCCGTCTTACATCACCGCCTGCTTGAGCCGCCGCCCGCTGACCCAACCACGCTGCAACCCGCAACATGGCTTCAGGCGGCGGGCGTGGGCATGGCGGCAACCTTCACCCCAACCTGGGGCGAGTCAAACCTGATGCACGTGGTCAACGGTGCGCGGCTCATGCATGATCCGGGTTCATGGTTCATGGGCTGCTCCTCTCTGTCGAACCCTGCCCGTGTGCACGCCTGTTGCTGCGTGTTGGCACGCCAATGTGGTGGCTGCACCCGCGTGACGTGCACCTGTCCCGTCACACCACGGCCCGATGCAAGCTGTACGCACGCATCCACGCCCAGCTCGGCCGGACAAAAACATCAATATCCCCACCTGCAGGCTACCTGTACTGCAACCTGCCCGGCCTGGAGGCACCCCTGGGCAGCACCGTGCGCTTTGTGCTGGTCGGCATGGGCAGCGAGGCAGACCTGCACTCCCCCGTGTTTGCGGGACAGGTGCGCGCTGGCGTGGTTGTTGGTGGATGGCGAGCGAGCCCAGGCTTGGGCCTGTCACATTGGGGCGCACTGCCGATGCCACTCCGTTCTTTTTGTCCTCACTCCCTCCCCTTCTGCTCTTCTCGCTGCTTGACCGCAGATCCTGCAAACCAAGTCCATTGCCTACCAGACGGCGGAGCTGATGCCCACGGTGGTGCAGGAGGTGGATGTGAAGCTGCAGTCGGTTGGCCGCTGGGACGTGTACTGCCAGGTGGGTGCTGGACGTGTACTGCCTGGTGGGTGCTGGGCCACACAGCGACGGTGTGTGGCTGCTCAAGGCTTGCAAGGGCAGAGTGACGATGCATCTGAGTGCCAGGATGCCAGGTGCTGTGATGAGGGCAGCCAGCAGCACATCTCATGCGGCTGAGCTCCCTCCCCCTGGCCCTCCTTCTGCAGGTGCACGACCACTACATAGCCGGCATGCGTGTCACCCTTGTGGTCACTGACGCGTAACCAGCAGCCGCCGAGCGGCAGCAGCAGCAGCAGCTGCGGGCCGCCGGGGGCCCGCGCCCTAGCAGCAGCATTCGTCTCCCCCGCATTTTTTCCCTTGGCCCGTGCCCTGCGTCTGGTGGCAAGCTGACCACTCGCCCTTGGCACGCGCCCTCCTGCTTGCCTTCCCTGCTCCCCTCTGTACGCTCCCCTGCATTCATACTCCTTCCTACCCTGCCCTGCACAACACGACACCCGCTGTGCGAATTGCATCAAGGTTGCAGACAGGCCTGTCGATTCAACGCTGGCCCGCCGAACCCGTGGCCGGCCGCCCCTCCTCCGCTCAAACACTCTCTTTCCTACCGTTCCTGTCTTGCACAACCCAGCTCAAAATCAAGGCACCATCACCCCGCCTGCAACACAAACTCAACAGGTGCCGTGGGTGGCAGCCTCTGAAGACAAGGCGCGCTTAGCGAAGCGAGGAGCGGCGCCTGGCGGGCGCAGCATTTGGCTGGCCGCAGCAGTGCAGAGGGGGTTTCGCATCGATTGATCCGTGGTTCTAAACCGCGTCACGCATTCAATTGAGGCCGATCAAGCCTCCAATTCCTCGCTGAGCCGCCTGCACGGTCGGGCTTCCGCAGCCCCTGCGCCGCTGCGGCTCCCGGAGAGCATATCACGGCTCCAGGCAGTCCCGTCGCAGCGCCGAGGGGCGGCCGGGGCCCAGCCACTGCACTGCACTGCAGTTGCCGCCAGCTGCCGCCGCTGCCGGCTGCGCCTTCGCGCTGCCTAGCCGGCCATGGAAAGCGGCGCTCTCTCGCCCAGCCGCCAGGCAGGGGCCGGCACCACGAGAATGCGGGTGTCAGTGCAGCTGGCGGGGCGGCGCACCCCCCTCGTGGTTGAGCTGCCGCAGTGGTGCGAGACGCTGCAAGACATGGCAGACGCATTGGAGCGCAACCTGGAGGCGAGGACTTGGATCCAGCTGGAGCACGATGATGTGGAGGTGGGTGCTGGGCTGCTGGATGTGTTTGCCAGCCGGGTGCTGGCATGCCAGGAGATGTGCAGCCTCATGGATGCGACCATTCCCCCCTGAGAGCGCTGTTGTGGGGAGCGGAGGTTTTTCGAGAACATGCAACTCTTAAATGCGTCATGCTGTGCCTCCCTCCCGGCAGGCCATGATGCCGCTCTACACCATGGCCAGGGCGGGCTCAGGAAAGTGGCTGTCTGCTGTCTGGTCCCGCATGCTGCCGCATGCTGTGCCTGCTCGTGCACACCGCCGTGGGACCGTGCTCACAGAGGCACGTGCCTTCTGCCCCAACGCACGACCCTGTCCCGGTTGCGAGTTGTCAGTGCCGCCGGAATCCGTGCTGCAGGCAGCTTCCACCGCTTCTTCCTGGCGCCTGGCGCCCCCGCCGACGGCGGTTCAGCGGCAGAGGACAGGGACGGGCCGCAGCTCATGCAGGTCAGGCCGTGCTGTTTGGGTTTGGGTTTCACGACCCCCTCAAACTTTTGAGAGCTGCTTCGACATGTGGGCCCGCAGATCATGCTGGTGGGTGCTTGCAGCCTGCCAGCCGATGATCTTTCTGATCTTCCGCACATTTGTGCCTCAACCAGTCTCCAACCGCTGCCGGCTGCCCCGCCCGCAGGTCCGCCAACGGCGGCGGCTGGGCCACCTTCCGGCGCTGTCCGCTGTGCCTGCTGCGCCCTACCGGCTGGGAGTGGGCCACCTCGTTGTGCACGCCTGGCCACGTGTGTGGCGAGGGCGCCGTACACTCCGCGGCGCAGGCAGATGCCCAGCCGTCATCCGATGGCTCGTTCCTCCTCCAATACGCCTTGCGCCTTGCTTCACGGGGCTGCAGGTGCCCTGGGCGAGACCCGGTGGGTGGGCCGAAATGCCGGCACCCAATTTTGCGCCCTGCCTTTGCGGCAGGGGTGCCGGTGGGGCAGGCATGCCTGGCGGCGGCTCGAGGGAACAGACTGCCTGCACACCACTGTGGTGTGCATGTGTCACGTCGCCCGCTTTCCATGCGTGCAACAGATCGCACGGAAGCCCGTGGGTGGGTGGCTGCTGCTCTTCACTGATGCTCATCTGTGTTCCGCTGCTCCCCCTGGCAACAGGACCCGCTTGCTCTGAGCAAGTATCTCCACAAGGGCTTCACGGTGCAGCTGTCCCTAGGGCCTGCTCAACAGCAGTGAGTGCATGTGTCATTCAGCAGGCAGCCGCCGGGCCGCCAGCAGTTGGTGCATGCAGGCGTGCATAGGACTCTGGCATTCCCGCCTTGTAGTGACTGGCCAGGTGGCTGGCTCCAGCAGCAGGCACGCTCTGCCCAGCCAGGCCGCGCACACCTGCCTGTCGCCGCTGCAGCTGCTCCATGTTCTGCTTGCACTGACCATACACACCCACTGGGAACCCGCCAACCGTGTGCCGCTCGCTGTCTGGTTGCAGTGACGACGTACAGGTCTGGGAGGCCATCCCCGGACATCAGGGCCGTGCTGCGCGGGACGTCCGAGATTGTGGCCGCCCTGAAAGCCTCCCACCGCTTGGTTGAGATTGTGCACCCATGTGAGCGTGGTGGGTGATGTGGCTTTTTGTAGCTTGCTCAGGACTGGCAGATTTGCGCACATCCATCAACATCCAATGCTCGCGCCCTGCGCCATGGCCCCACACTCCAGGCGTGTCGATTGCCACAGCCCGCCACAGCCCCTGCCTACCACATTCTTTTCCCCTGCTGATCCGAGCGGCCTCCACTCTGCAGGTGGTTCGATCAACGTGGCCACCTGCCCGGAGGAAACCACGTTCGCGCAGCTGAAGGCAGCCCTGCAGGCGCATTGGGCCAGTGGTCAGGCCAGCAGCCAGGAGGGGCAGGTGCGCCTAGTCACGCTGGCGCTGTGGCAGCAGGAGCAGCAGGCACAGCAGGGGGAGGCGCTGGCGCAGCGGCTTGCACAGCAGGCGCAGCGGCAGGAGGTGCAGTGGGAGGAGCAGCAGCAGGAGGTGCGGGGGGCGCAGCAGCAGGGGCAGCAGCAGGAGGCACACGAGGCGCGGCGGCAGGGGCAGCAACGGGAGGAGGAGGGCCAGCAACAACAGTCGGAGGAGGAAGAGGAGGAGGAGCAGCAGCAGCAGCCGCCGCAGGAGCAGGTGGAGCAGGTGGAGCAGGAGCAGGTGGAGCTGCCGTACCACGGGCCGGCAGCGGTACGCAATGAGTTCTCCGCAGCTGAGCTGGCCGTCATGCCAGCAGAGCGCGCCGCAGCAGCAGGAGGGGCCAGCTCGGCAGTGGGCAGCGGGCTTATGCCCACTGAGCAGCTGTCAATGCCAGCTGCGGCACGTGGCGTAGGTGCGGCAGGGGCGCCAGCGGCAGGCGGAGGGGCAGCAGCGGTGGGGCAGCCGCCTACAGCAGAGAGCGAGGAAATGCCCGGCTGGCACCTGCCCAGTGACCTGTGCAGCACCAGCACCACCCACAGCGTTCCCTGGAGTGACACGCCCGCCGGCAGCGCCAGGAGCAGGGGCCGCACCCCGCAGTGTAACGGCTACAGTCCAGTGTACAGCACCAGTCCAGTGTACAGCCGCTACAGCCTGACCAGCAGCAGGGCCAGCAGTAGTGGCAGCAGCAGGCACACCAGCCCAACCAGCAGCCGCAGCATGAGTCGGAGCCGTAGCGGCGCCGCTACTGTGTGCCCAGACCCCATGCGCAACTTGCTGCTGCTGCCGCCAGTGGACCTGAGCCGCCCACCATCACAAGAGACAGCGCCTTTCGAGGCTAGGCCCGACGAGCAGGACAGCATGCCGCCGGCCCCAGCCACTGCTGGCCCTGCAGCCACTGCCCGCCCTGCCACACCAGCTGCCCAAGCAGCGGCGGAGGAGCCTGAGGGTGTAGCAGGGGCACGCAGTGCAGCATCAGTAGCCGATGGCCCGTCAGCAGCAGCAGCAGCAACGTGTGCAGCAGCAGCGGGTGCGGCAGCACCAGTGGCGGACGGAGTTGGCCTGCCAGCAGCAGCAGTGGGCGCGGCAGCAGCACCTGCAGCCGCAGCCGCAGCGGCGCCAGTGCTTGCCAGAGAGGACCCGATGGTAGCAGCAACAGCGGATGCAGCCCCAGCAGCCAATGGAGTGGCAGCAGCAGCAGCAGCAGCAACTGGTGCACCCGCAATGGCGGCTCCAGCTGCGGCAGTTGGGGATGCAGTTGAGGCAGCCACAGCACTTGCAGCACAACTCAGTAGCATGGCAGCTGCAGCGGCGGCGGCAGCAGCGGCGTTGAATGCTGCCGGGCCGCCCAAACCTGCTGCTCTGCAGTCCTCGCTAGCAGCCGCGCAGCAGCTGATGGCAGCCCTGGCGCCCGCAGCACAGGCCTGTAGCGCTCTGCTGGCCCATGCGGCAGCGGCGGCAGCTGTGCAAGCTGCGGCAAGGCCAGCAGCCGCCACAGCCGAAGTGGCCGTGCAGACGGAGCAAATAGAGGCGGCCAAGCAGTGCGGCAACTGCGGCGCTGGACGTGAGCAGCTGGGCAGGACGCAGAAGCTGCTGCGCTGCCCCTGCAAGTCTGTCTATTACTGCTCCAGCGCGTGCCAGGTGGGCCGTGCACGGGCAGCATCTTATTGCAGCGGCTGTTTGGCAGGCATGGCTGTGCGCGCAGGTGAAGCGAGATCAGGGGACGCTCGCCCTGTTCGTCTGCGATTGGTGTGGTCACCCATGCCAGCTCACCCATCGCTCCGACACGCGCATGCCCCTTGCTGACCAACCGCAGAAGGAGGACTGGCCCAGCCACAAGCGCGACTGCCGCATGCTGCAGAAGCTGCTGTGTCCTGAGACGAGCAATGGCGCAGCAGAGTGCGGGGCAGACAGAACGGCCAGCGCATGAATGCAGGATGCAGCGGCCGCGCTAGCACTGCTGTGCAGTAGCCTTGGCACTCTGCTGACGATGTAACGTTCATTTCCCCCGCCAGATGCACTCAGCCGGTCCCAATCCTTGCTGGGCACAAGCGTGTTTGGGTGGGGCAGGCACACTGCAGGGCGGCCGCCGCCACTTGGTCGGCGCCGCGTGTTGCTTTGAGTGCGAAGTGTGCGACTTCAGTGTAAAGCCTGCGACCTCTATTTCTGCAGCTTTGTTGCAGGTACAACGTGCACTTGCAGTGCAAATGGCGCCGCACTGCGAGCGGGCACCGCGTGCGCTCCGAAATGCAACGGCGGCGGTGACGCTGGGCGCATCCAGTGTGGAGCTGAATGCTGAGCAAATGCCATTCTGGCTCGGCATCCATTTCATCGTATGCATGAGCATGAGAACCACCTCTGCTGTTACAATGAACGGGCCTCCAAGTGCTGGCGGTGGCCGAGGCCGGCCGACCGCACCCGCTGCCGCCGCGCCACACCTGCCGTGCCTGCTGAGTCTGCTGCACGCTCAGGGCAAATTGCCTGCCGCCCAGAATTGATCCAACGCCCCTCGGAGCAGCACTGGTGGGCTCTGCACGAAGCGGGCCGACTGTCCTCCCCAACCGGTGCGTCCAGGCGCCTGCCGGCTGGCTCGTCTTGGTGCAACATGCATCAGATCGCCATCGCGCTGCCCTAACTGCCCCCAGCTGCCCGGACGTCGTTCAAGTTTGCGCTGCCGAGCGCGCACGCTTTTGGGCCAGCTGTCGCCTCCATTCGACGCACCACAGTGGTTGCATGCTGCCGCGATGCTCAGCAGCCCTGCCGCCAGCCGCCGCTCCCACCCACCACCCCACCGCCACTGCAACGCAGGCACCCCTGCGAGCCCAGCCCTTGCAGCAGGCCAGCCCTTACAGCACCATTGCGCCCCAGCCGCCCTATGGCTGAGAACGGCGGCATGCAGGCGCTTCGCAACGAGGTGGCTGGATGCCCCAGCGGCGCCCGCCTGGCGGCTGCACTCGAGTCGGCCTCGCTTGCCAACTCTGACATCCCCAGCCTCATTACAGCTGTGATTGGAGAGAAGCTTGCAGCCAGCGGCAGCACCGGCGGCGCAGCCAAGCCTGCTGCGGCAGCAGGCGCAGCGCCTGGCCCTGCCGCGGCGGTGGGGCCGGCGGCGGCAGCAGCAGCAGCAGCAGCGGCAGCAGGTGGCGAGCAGCACTCTTTGGACAGTGCTCTCTGTGTGGTGGATGGCCTGTCCTTCCTGCACCCCAGGTGGGCCGGGCAATGGCTTAAGAGGTGCCACGCTTGCCGTTGCTATCTGGAGGGCACGGCAGCTGGATGGGTAGTCTCCATATGACACAGCAAGCCCCATTGTCCCAACCTGCTGCCTGCGTCCCAACCGGCTGCACAGGGGCAAGCAGCAGCTGGCGCTGTTTTGCACCACGCTGGTGGTGCAGGCATGGGAGCCGCTTAACAAGTCCACCCAACTGCCTGCACGCCTACATGCAGGGGCAAGCAGCAGCTGGCGCTGTTTTCTGACAAGCTGGTGGTGCGCACAACCAAGCAGGACATTGCGGTCCCCTGGGGTGCCATCAAGCATGTGGCGGTGAGCGCATGTGTGTGGGTGTCTGCTTGCAATGCCTTTCTTCCTGCATGGATCAGGCCAGCAGGCGTCTCGCATGTGAGCGCGCCTCGTCTGGAAGGCCTCGGCAGCTGCAAGGGCGGGGGTGAGGCCAAACGGCGCATCACGCTGTGTCGCTGCGGGGAACAGCAAGAGCTGCCACAATGCATGCCCTCCTGCCGCAGATCATTGACAGCATCCCGGGCGACACCAAGGGCAAGGTTCTGCTGTACCTGCACATCGACAGGTGGGTGTCCCAATCAGCTATCCATTTGACTGGGTCCACTAGTCCCTTTGCTGATGTGAAGCAAGGTCGCCCGGATAGCAAGGCGCTGCTGCGCCTGCACATTCACAGGATGCTTGGTTGCACGCTTGCCAGGACTAGACGCAACCGGGTGCTGCGCTGGCCTCAACCGGGTGGGCTGCACCCTTGCCGCTGCTGCTCGCCAACCGGTGTCCTCACATCCCCTCCCTGCAGCGACCACACAAAGGCGATGCACGGCAAGACGCAGCTGACGAGCGCTGGTACTACTCTCCCATTCAGTCGGCAGCCTCCCCTCCCCTCC
>RRZL01000077.1:1412278-1422943 GCA_006782975.1 Chlorella sp. Dachan | reverse complement strand
GCACGTGAAAGCGAACGATGGCACTTCCCCTTTGTCTCACACCCCCAGCGCAGCTGTTCCCATTCTCCCCGCCCGCTCCCCACCTGCAGGCATCCGCGCGCACGTGAAGGCGAACGATGGCACTTCCCCTTTGTCTCACACCCCCAGCGCAGCTGTTCCCATTCTCCCCGCCTGCTCCCCACCTGCAGGCATCCGCGCGCACGTGAAGGCAAAAGACGGCTTCCTGTACCCGCTGCCCACCGCCCTCTGCTTCCTGGATTCGGTGCGCCCACTTGAGGTGCCATGGAGGCTCCAGCTTGGTTGTTCCTTTGGGAGTGCATTGTTTGGAAGGAGGTCGGGTGCTTCCTGGATTCCGTGCGCCCACTTGGTGCCATTGAGGCTCCAGCTGGGTATGTTTCATTTCTTTTAGTGAATGGCGGTGAAGATCCCAGCCCCCTGCTTGCTGGACGTTTGGTTTCGGGGCGAGCTTGCTGCCACTGGTGCCTGGGCCCGCTGCTTCCGGCTGCAACATGCCTTTGACAGTTGTCTTGGCTCACCCTGCCGCTCACACCCGCACCTGCTGCAATCCTCTGCTGCGCAGCCGCGGTGTTCCTACCGCACTTGACCATCTGCAGCGTTGGACTGCTGTGCCTGCCCTCAACTCCGGCCTCCTTCATTGCCTACCTTTCCTGCAGCCTGCGGTGTTCCTGCCGCACTCGGCCATCCGCAGCGTGGAGCTCATGCGGGCGGGTGGAGCGTCCTCCACGTTTGACGTGGTGCTGCACCTGAAGAGGTGGGTGCACATGTGGACGCGTTTGTGGTTTGGGTCCGGAGGGGGGGCGCGGCAGCATGGGCGCAGCAGCGGGCGGCATGCCTCGGCGTGCAAACCCAGCCAGACGGGTCGTGTTTGGCCAGTCTTGACGCTTGACTCACTCTTTTGTTCCTGACCTGCCATGCAGCGGCAAGCAGCAGGAGTTCACCTTCATCGCACGGCAGGAGGCGGGGGTGCTGGAGGGTGAGCGCCAGCCTGCACACCTATCGATATGTGTTGATGGCTGGTCGCCCCGGGAGGCGGGGGTGCTGGAGGGTGAGCAGCACCCCGCATACCTGTGTACCTGTGTGTTGCTTGCTGGCAGCCCAGGTAGGCGGGGTGCTGGAGGCTGGGTGGCACATGCGTCACGTGGCCTTGCATTTGTGCAGCCATAACCGCTGGTCCTGACCCGCACCAGCCCGCTGCTTTGGGCGGCTGTGCACCCTCCTGCTGAAGCCGAAGCTGCCGGTTTTGTGCGCCCTGTTAATCCCCATTGCAGACTACCTGCACAAGTGCCGGCTGCCGCTGGGCGCCGCAGCCAGCTCTGACGAGGAGGAGGGGGAGGAGGGGGAGGAGGGAGAGGAGGGCAGCCGCGGCGAGGCGGCGGGGGCGGAGGACGAGGATTCGGACGACCCTGAGGTGTGTTTTCGTCTCCTTGTCTGCACTGTGTGCATGCCATGCTGTTGGTTTGCGGTTGCGCAGAGGAGGGTGTGGTTTCAGATGGCCGGGAGCTGCAGGTGTGATATGCAGCTGGCTTGGGTTGTGTTGGGATGCCCTGCGCATCGTTGCACACACATCAACAGGAGAGCCGTGCCGCTGGCTCGCTGCTGATGTCGCTTCCGTTGGCGCTGACTCGCTTCCCTGCACTGTGCGCTCTTGGTGTTGCCTCAGGATGAGGACTTCAACCCCAGCAGCAGCTCGGATGAAGAGGAGGAGGAAGCGGGCGGCGAGGGAGGCTCCCAGCAGCAGCAGCGGTCGGGCGGCAGCAAGCGCGCGCGGGCGGTGTCAGACGCGGGCGCAGGTGGGTGGGCCGGTGGGCGAGTCCTGACCACGCTAGTTGCGGTGGAAGGGTGGTATCCTGGGGGCAGGAGGGATGAGAGGGCTGCGCTGCTGCACGCGCAAGCAGGCGGTGCTGGGTGTGCTGGGATGGAGTGTCGTGGGGATTGCCCGGCGCGATACGAAGTTTGAGCGGTGGTGGCCTGCCTGCTTCCGGCGGCCGTTGGCCGCCACCCATGCCCCATCATCGTGCCTCCTTGCCTCTGATCTGCCGCAGAGGGCGAGGAGGAGGAGGAGGAGGAGGAGGATGAGGTGGAGGAGAGCAGCAGCGAGGAGGAGGACAGCTCAGACGACGATGGCAGCGTGGAGCTGGTGAGGCTGCCGAGTTTGTGTTTGTTTGATTCTCAATTGCCACGGGCAAGCCGCAGCAGGGCTGGCAGGTCGGATGATGACGGCAGAGGGAGGAGCTGGTGAGGCTTTGCTGAGTTCATGAATGACATGGTCATTTGCTGAGCATCATCAGCAGCAGTGAAGAGGACAGCCCCAACAACGATGGCGGTGGGAGCTGGTGGGTTGCCCGGGGCAGCAAGCGGGGCTTCGAGTCGGCTGCAGCGTGCACCGTGCTGCCGTCGAGGTGCTGACCCCAGTGTCGTGCCTCCAACCCTGGTTCAGAACCAGCACTCAGCAGCGGGATATCCAAGCCGCTTCCCTTCTGTTCGCTCCCTGCAGGTCTCTGAGGAGGACTTTACCCTGGAGCAGCTCGATGCACTGTCCAAAGAGGAGGCCAGCGGGCGGCGCGCCAAGCGGCAGCGCACGTGAGGCGGCCGGCTCGCGCATTGCGCTTGCCTCCCCTGACTGGCTTGTCCTGTGTCATTGCACGGCATGGCTACGCAGCCACAACATGTAAATGCAAGGATCCTCGCGTGGCAGGCAACCCAGGGGTCATCCGCACTTGAGCAGTCCGTTCAGCAGGGGTAGATGCAATGAGGAGGAAGCAGGCAGGTGTGTGCCTCGCCTTGCGCAGACCCGCCACGGGTGGCCGGCGCAGCGGTCGCCAACAGCAGCAGGTGCTTCGGCATCGGAGCAACCACCCGCATGCTAGGCATCTCTCTCGTTACCCACCGCCAAACCACAGCGATCAAGGCAGCTAGCTGTATGTGCAGGCTGCTCAGGGCAGGCCGGAGGGACTGGCGCCATGCATGCCGCCTGCCGGCAGCGGCCGCGGGCTGCTTGCGGGTGTCGTTGCTGGACCAGCCAGCCTCCAAACGGCCTCCAAACGGCCTCCAAACCTTTTGCAAATCGACACCTGGCACTTCTAGCCAGCAATGGCGCCTGTGTGGACGAAGAATGCAGGGCATGCTGCCTATTGCTAATCCGCGCTGAGGGGGCGTTGGGCGCCGCTCGACCTTGAACAACGCCCTGCCGGCCCTGCCCGCCGATCCGCTCATAGTTTGGCCCCAGGGCGACTGCACAAGCACATCAAAGAGGGCAAACATGCTGCACGAAACGGGCGGGTTCGGGGCCACCGCAGCATGGCTGTGGTGCCGGCGCTCGGCGGCCGGCCAGCCTTCGCCCGCACCTCAGTTCAGCCTTGCAAGTGGATAGGACGGCCCAACACGTCAGTTCAGCTCCACAACCGGATACACACGATGCCCCTGTCTCTCCTGGTCCGCCAGCGCTGCAGCCGCGCCCTGGTGGCGTCCACGACTCTGGCATGTGCCGCCGGGTGGCTGTGGGCGGTCGGCAGCCGCAGGGTGATGCTGGACCCCGCCCTGCTGCCGCCCAGCGCGCACCGCCACTGATGGTGAGCCTGCAGTGCGAGGGGGGCCGAAAGCAAGGGAGGGGAAGTGGAAAGCCCGGAGCCACTCGGTGGTAAGGCCGCTCGCGGAGCCTACGCAGCCTCCCAGGTGCTGCAGCCGCCTTCCACGGCCTCCTGACGCTTGCATCTCACGATTCCGCCGCCCCGCGCTGCCCCGCAGGCCGTCAATTCGGCTCGCGCCGCCGGCGGCCCCGGCAAGCGGCCCCGGCAGCCCACGCGTCGCGGCAGGCTGCTGTGGCCTTGATCACTGCCCAGCCTCTTGCCCACACTAGCTGACAGCTTGATGAGGCGGTCTGCCTCCATTCAAAGCTGCAGCGGGCACCAGATTTTCCTGTGTGTGCAGCCCGTTGAACAGCAGCCGTCAGCGGGAGCGGCAGCCAGGCAGGGAAGTCCAACCGGCTGCCCTGCCGTTTCCCACTGCACCATTTTGTTTTTTGTCCGCCGTTCCTGTGCTTGATGTGCAACTGCACGTCCCTCCGTCCCGCTCCCATTTTTGTGCCGCTTTGTACGCACTGCCCAGCTGTACCTCCCCAGGGCGCGGCGGCCCGCCCCTGTGCCCCACCAGCCCCCGCCCCCTTGTCGACGAGCACCTAACCTACACTGAGAACCCGCCGGCCTGCTGCCGTGTACTTTGCACATTGAAACGTGTGCTTTTTCGCACTTTTGCTCTTTCTTGCACCCAGCGCCGCGCGGCTGCCCCTCCCGCCAGTGGCGGAGGCCCGCTTTTTATCTGCGGCTGCAACCATCTGCCCAAACAAACTCCCGAACTTGCTTCCCGGGGCCACTGGGCCCTGTTGTGCCTTTCATGCCAAGACGCTGCCCTCACACCTGAATGTAGCCACAGAGTTTGCACGTGCCGCCGCTTGCCGAGGAGAGTGGGTGGAGCAGATGGGCAGAGGGCACAAGTGGTACAGTGCTTTGCCGAATCACATGGAACACATGCAGCCCTGCACCTGCCAGCGAGGGGGAGGGGGAGGCAGCGCAGACACAAGCAGCGAGCGAGGTACAGGCGCGGCCGCGCGCGGCACGTCGCATGCCGTGCCGCCGCTTGCTTCATGCCGCTTCCCCGCCCCTGGCCGGTTTACCGCCGATCTTGAAACCCGTCGAGGCAGTGTGCGGAGCGCGGGCAGCTCGTTTGGAAGCGGGGAGAGGGAGAGCAGCCGCAGCTATGGACAACGCAAGCGCCACGGTGCAGGAGTTCGCCAAGAACAGCATCCGGTGGGTGGGGCGATCTCATCGGCGTGGGCGGGAGCGGGCAGGGGAGCGCTCGCGGCCGAGCGGCCCGGCAAGCCCGCCCCTGGGCCCCACCGAGCCGCGCCATCGCCCTTGCACGCTGTCACGCAGGCTGGTCAAGCGGTGCCAGAAGCCCGATCGGGTGAGTTTCCTGCCGCGCTCAACCTGCCCGCGCGTGGCGCCGCCTAGCGGGCGCCCGTGCGCCCTGAGCGATCGGGGGTGGCGGCGCCGAGGCCCTGGCAGCGCGGCCCGCCCTGCTGGGCAGCCGCCGCCGGCGGCGAGCGGCGGCGGAGTGGGGGTGGGCAGAAGCAGGCGGCATGTCCTGCTGGTTGCAGCCCAGCTGCTCATGTTGTCTACAGGCGGCATCGCAAGCCAACGCAGCGCAGCGCGAGCCAGGCAGCCCGCAGATGCATGCCGTCGCCGCGCTTGCCCCCGCAACCGTGCACCTACCTGCCCTCACCCCTGCCCCCTCTCGCTCCGCCCTTTCGGCCGTTGCAGAAAGAGTTCAGCAAGGTGGCGCGGCTGACGGGCGTGGGCTTTGTGGCGGTGGGCCTCATCGGCTTCCTGGTCAAGGCAAGCAGCACCCACGCGCGGCTGCGAATGGGCTCCCTGCGCCGCGGGCTGGCGGTCGCTGTGGCTGGCGTGCCGCTGGTCGCGTTCGGCATGGCCTCTGCTGCTGTGGGTGTTGCTTGTGCTGCCTGTTGCTGACTGCTGTTCCCGTTCCCTTGCGCACCCGTCTGCTGCAGGTGATCTTCATCCCCATCAACCAGGTGCGAACCTTCTGTGCTTTTGCAACATTTTGAGCTGTTTGCTGGGCTGGGCTGTCGTATTCCGCCTTGGGTTCTGGCTGGGCACCCAGTGAGCTGAGCTAGCGCCGCCTGCCATGCGCTGTCGTCAGCAGCAGCAGTGCAGCGGCGCCGCAAGCAGCAGACCGGCTGCCTGCTAGTCAGCTGTTGCGAGTGTTCCGGCTGCTGCGGTGGCTGCTGGCTGTGAGCGCTTTGAAGATTTGTAGTGCTCATGCCTACCCTCGTTCTTCGTTCTGCAGATCATCATTGGCACCAGCAACTGAGCTTGGCCTCGCCAGCCAGTTAGCAGCAGCAGCAGCAGCAGCCAGCGTGCCCGCAGGCGGCCCCCCAAAGGCAGCCAGCGCGTGCCGCATTACGCAGTGCCATGCCCCGGTGAGCAGCTCGCCCAGCGCTGCACGCCACAGCGGCAGTGGCAGCGGCAGCCCTACCAGGCATGGAGCGTGCACCCATTGCACACATGGGGTGGCATGCCCCATGCCGCATGCGTGCAGCCGGTCCTTTTAGCTCCCCCTGATGCCTTCTTGCCAATAGGCTTCCTGACCTGACGCCTCTTGTGAACTGCCTTTCTCACAACCATCTGGCTCGCGCCTCTGGCACACGAGCGCACGAGTGTAATCGCATCGATCTGTCTCCAGGCATGCCACGGCAGGTGCAAGCAGGCAGGTTTGAGCAGGCCACAAGCAACGAGCTTTTCACACACACATCTGGGCAGGTTGATGGTGCAGCCATGCGCATGTGTGTGAATCAGCGTGGCGCTTGCGCATGCGGCTCAGCTGCTTGCGCCGCCGCTGCTGCTGCTGCCGGCATCAGGGTTTGCCGCGCGCCAGAGCGCCCCCGAAGCAATGTTGGCGAGGCTGTGAGCCAGGGCAGCGCAGGCCACAGACCCTGTGGCCAGGAACAGGGCGCCATAGGCGCAGCCCACCTGCGGCAGGAAGGGGTTGGTGGATGGTGTATTGAGAAAGGCAGCAAACGGCAGCCAACAGCAGCCAACAGCAGCCAACAGCCAGCACCAAGGAAACGCAGCGGGCATGGCGCACTGACAGGCGCATGGGCTCGCCAAGCCACTGCAAGCGCCAACCAGCTGCGGCATGACACTGGGCTCTGCGCTGGCTCACCAGAGACGCCCAGGCAGCAAAAGCCGGGTTGCGCCCGCCGCTGTTGTGCAGCACGCCAAAGGCAAGGCCGGCGATCAGCACACCCCGCCTGCAAGCGAGGGGGCACGAAGCAAACTCTGGCATTGCCACCGTGCGACAACAGCCTCAAAGCAGGTGCGTCGCGACGACATTGTCAGCTGCCTAGCCCAGCCAGATCCACACCAGCACAGTCACTTCCAAAGCTAGGCGCACCAGTCGGGATAGACTGCGGGGATGAGCGCGCCGCGGAACAGCAGCTCCTCGCTCACCGCCGGCAGGGCCGCCACCCACAGCAGGTCGGCTGCAGCCAGCGGGGCCAGCACCTGCATGGGGTGGTGTGAGGCAGGTGGACAGCGGAGAGCGCTTGGGGCCCCTGCAGGCAGGCTGTGACCCCCTGTGGGACCCGGCATTTGGCAGCCTCGGCAGCGGCAGCAGCAGAGGCCGGTTGGCGCTAGGTGGCACAGAGCGGCGGTTGTGCTGTCGTGACCTGGTGTGGATGCATGTGGCAACATGAGCAGGCGCCAGCAGGCCAGGGCGCCACACGGGCACACGGCATGGGCCAGGGGCCGGCCACGCGGCAGCCTGTAGCTGCTGGTTGGCTGGCCATGGACCACAGGTACAGGCACAGGCGCAGGCAGCTGACCTGCTGGTTGGAGCGGTCGCTGGCTGCCTTGAACTCTGGCCAGACCGCCAGCAGAGCTGCACGTGCCGCAGTCACTGCTGCCGCCACCACGACGGCAAGCGCCAACTCGCTGGCACCTGGCAGCGTCGCCCCTGCAGAGAGAGCAGAGCGAGAGAAATGATGGCGCAGACCAGCAGTGAGCACACACACCGCGTCATTGATCACATGCACGAGCTGAAAACGCATTCCTTTGATGCATCAAATGCAGGAAGCCAACTGGTCTGCGGCAGGTGATGCCAAACAACGCCCGCTGCCCGCCCCAAGCCCCACTCACAATCAAGCAGCGCCTCCACCGCCTCGCCCTGCCCATCTTTGACAGCCGGCGAGATGGCTGGCACCACCTGTCGCAGCACAAACCCTGCTGTGGCCACCAGCACCGAAACCTGGGCGCACACTGCAAAGATGCGGCCACGGCCGACCGCTGGCAGGGCGCCGCCCGTAGGCTGCTCGGTCGCCGCAGCGGCGCTGCCATCGTGCGACGCCGCCTGTGCTGGCGCCGCTGCCGTAGGTGCTGCTACCTGCTGCTGCTGCTGCTCCTCGGCAGTTGGAGGCTGCTGCGCCTGTTGTGGCACATCAGCTTTGGGTGGTGCGGCTTTGCCAAAGCCCTTGCCTCCCTGCTGCTGCCGCCGGGCCGCCGCCGCCACCGCTCGCGGTCGCGGCGCCACCTGCACGGCAACAAAGCGGCATGGTGCAAGCTATTCAGACACCATGTCGCGATCACAGCAGCCTCGCTTACTCTGGAGCGCACCTGGCTGCTTGGGCGGGCCGCAAGACGCGGTGTGAGGGCAGCAGCTGGGCCTGCCATTGTATGCTTGTAGGAGCCTGATGATTACACAGCAGCGGAACGCGCACAATGCGGCGCAAAGTGGGCGGTGTGGGTGGGATGGCGCCCTGCCGACATGAGCAGCAGCAGACTGAGCGGCTATCCTGTGGCACCGTGCCTGCGGTGCACTTGCGTGCCTGCTCCAACTGCCTGCTTGCCAGCTGAAGCATGAGCGGGTCCTTACATCGGGGCCCTAAACCGTGATGCCATGTGGAGTGTGTTGGAACTAAAGAACCGAGGGGGAAGCAGGAAGGAAAGATGGGCACGCCAGGCAGCACAAATACGTGCGTCCCGGCCTCCAATCCGCAGCAGCGGGCCTGCCCCGCCGGGCCGTTGTGTAATGTCATGAGCCCGGCTGCCAGGCGGCGGCCGTACTGCACGCACGGCAGCGCGAATCAGCGCCCCGTGGGGCGGTCTTGTGTGACCAGCCGCAGCGGCTGAGAAGCTTGCACCACTCGAGACACCAGCCGGCGGGCAGCTTGATGGGCCAGGTGAGAGCTGCTCTACACCAGCTCAATGGTGGCCATCTCGGTGTTGTCGCCGCGGCGCGGCTGGATCTCAGCCTTGACGCGGCAGTAGCCGCCGTTGCGGTCGCCGTAGCGCGCGGGCACCTGCGGGAGGGATGGGCAGAGGGCAGCAGCAGGTGGGGCTGAGGGGCTGAGGTGCAGCGTCTGGGCTGCATACAAGGGGGCCCGAGCGGCAAGGGCAGCAGCCTGCACAACTGCAGCGGGCCTGCACAGCCATTGGCAGCAGAGTGCGCAGCAGTGACGTTCAAGCAGGCTGTGATAGAACGGCTCAGCACTTTGGAGCAAGCCACTGCCATCAGGCACAGCAGTTCCAGCCCCCGCCCGCTCAAGCAGGCTCTTAGCGAGCTAGGGGTCGCGGATGGGGCCCAGTGTGGCGCAAAACGGGCAGTGCACATCACATGCAAGTGGCGGCCAGCCAGCAACCACTCAGCCAGCAGCCACTGGCCTGCTCGAACAGACTCTTGACGAGCTCGGGGTCGCAGGTGAGGTCCATTGAATTTCGAGTAACAGCAAACGCAGCCAGTGACAAACACACCTGCTCGAACAGGCTCTTGACGAGCTCGGGGTCGTAGATGAAGCCCAGGGCCTGGCGGCGCGCGTGCAGGGTGCCCTCCTTGGCCAGCCCAATCATCTTGTCCACGTACTTGCGGATCGCCTTGGCCTTGGTCTGCGACAGGGCAGGGGGAGGCAGGGAGGGCAGGAGCACGAGGAGCATGAGCACAAGGGAGCCTGGTTGGCATCTGGAGCAGGGCGGCACGGTACGTTTGGAGCCAGCTGCTTGCTGGGCGTCATGAGCTGCTGCTGGAGGCAGCTGTGCTGTCAGCAGCAGCACTGCTGACCGCCGCTGGCTGCCCGCCCACGCGGCAGGAGCACCACAGTTACTGCTGTTGCTGATCTCAGTGAGGCTGTCATGAGAGCTGGACGCTTCGCATGCCCGCTCAGGCGCTGCCCGAGCTGGCCGGTGCGCCTGCTGCTCCTGCCGCTGGGCGGCCTGCTGGGCTGCCTTCAGGTCTCCCATGCCGCTCACCCCATGCGCTGCCGCTGCTGCAAGTATCACCATGCTGTGCAGCCCGGCTGCCTTGTGCTGTAGCACCACGGTCGCAACCTAGCCGCAGCGCCACCGCACGCCACGGCAGCCCACGCTCCCCTCCCGCCACCCACCTTGGTGGTCTTGATCTTGCCGTGGCGCAGCACCTCGGTCACCAGGCCGCGGATGAGCGCCTTGCGCTGGTCGGCGGGGCGGCCCAGCCGCGCGCCCTTGACGCCGTGCCGCATAGCAAACACCCGCCCGCCGTTGCTCGGCGCCGCGAGGCTGCTGCTGCTGCTGGCCTCCGCCGCTGCGGGGCATGCACTGGGGGCGATCGTGTGAGGCGGTGGGGGCGGCAGGCGCAGGCAGCGGCAGCCAGCAGCGGGGCTCAGCCCGGCGCCCACCACGCATTCGCCCAGCCCGCCCCACCTGCTAGCTGCTGGGGCATGTCGCTGCTGGCGCGCAGGCCGCTGAAGGCCGGCAGCGCCAGCCTCTGCTGCTGCGGCCGCTGCACGCTCACGCGGGGCAGGGCCGCCCGCAGGGGCGCCATGGTGAAGCAGCTCATGGCGGCGAGATTTGTGGACGAATCGGCGGCGCGAATTGGACGATGGCTGGCCCCGCCCATCAAGACGGCAGCAGCATGCTGCGCGAGCATTGGGAGCCCCAACGACCTTTCCAGCCACTCGCCCCGTCCCTGGCAGTCTGCATCAAGCTTCAGCAGGACTCCGAGCGGCCGGCAGGGCCTCCTGCACGCCGCCCCCACCCATCAGCCCCGCCCCAGCGCCGCCCGCCCGCAGCCCGCAGCGACCCAAGCCCAGCACCCCCCGCG